>CM061558.1:45663960-46131460 GCA_030864225.1 Capsicum baccatum var. pendulum | reverse complement strand
ACTTTAGCATTACTCTTTGTTTGTATCCATCATGCTAATGGAGGCTCAGATGGGTTTATATCTCCTTGTGTGTATATCTCTTTGTGTGTGCCTTCTAGGCTTATAGGGGGTTTAGTTAGGCTATAGCTACGTGTTTATTTCTACTTTTGAGTTACTTACTATCAATTCATAACATTTTCCTATCATAGCCTATTATCTCCATTTTTGTCCCTTAATTATTGTCATCATGACTTAAGAAATTGGATCCTGACAATTTAAGTGAGCAATAATTCTAAAATAAACTAAAATTTGTTTAAATATTACCCTATACATATGATTTATGATAACATTCTAGGATTAAATACCAAAACATGTAATCATGATTTAGAGACACTTAAAACATGCTGACAATTGACGTAGCAACCTAAAGGCATGATTTCTAAATGATGTGAACGTATCCAAGCATGTTGCAACACAAGAGCAATTAAAGAAACAATAATCACATAGAAACCTCCCTAGTAGGCCCTAAATTCTTTAACTACGTAAATATAGTTCATGGAAAAATGATTACAGACCCAATACATGAATAAAATACAAACGCAAAATGGAATCTCAAAATTTAAAAGCCATTTGGACAAAGAAACCCCTTAACACCTATATCACAGGAAACTCTTCAGAAATCCCAACTGAGGTTTAGATCCTTGTCAACTACAAAGACATACCAAATTATGAAAAAACAACAAGATATGGTAAAACTTTAAGGGAGGCTGACTTGCATATACTTGGAGAGATTCACAACAAACAAATTCAGGGAAAAAAGGTCCATGTTTCGACTAAAACCCTAAAAGTAGTCCTTTCAAATTCATTAATGGGAAACACATACAAAGTACAAAGATATACCTGGTTGATTTCCACAGAATGTTTGAGGCATTTGTGTTTTCCAACTACTTAACTAATTTAATATTTAATGATACGTATAACTAGCACACAAGAATTGAATGTATCATTAAGAGTACTAACCTTTATCAGCAATAATAAGTAATCAAGAACGTCTAAAAAACCAACACATCACACATACACTACTTGAGAGGAAAAAGTAAGTAACAGAAATATGACCCGCCAGTTTAGAACAAGTAAAATGAGAACTTAAAGTCTATTATTTTTGTGGGAGTGTAATGCATGAAATCATGAGTCTAATGAACGAATACAGGATCATTATATAGTAGGAGAGTTGTAAGCAATAAAAAAGAAAGAATATTTGAAAATCAATTAACGAAATTTCTTTTCCTTATTTGAATAGACTAAGCCACTTAGAAGAGGGAACTATGTTGAGCTACTATAAACAAATAAGTAAGAATCTATTCAATTGAGTAGAGGATTACAATAGTAATCAAGATACAAAGTAAGCAAAACTTGCCATAATGAATTATATACTAAGGTTGCCATGAAATACAACAAAGGAAATAAATTAAGTCATGGATATAAACCAAATCAAAATCACTTAATTTCAACTAAAATATACCCTAATTAGTACAGTAATAAACAATCAGATTCCAATTAAGGTAAGTGAATCAATTAAATAGAGTATGCATATACTGAGTGTCACGATTAGAGACTACCCCTACCCGTAACACGATTCTTAGAGTCAAAAGTGACCCCAAGCTAACCCATGGCCTAGCATGACACTAAGAATGTATTATAAATTAGAATAACACTGTGTGGAATCTAAAGTCTAAATCATTTCTGAAAATAAAAACTCAATGTCATTGTTAAAACAAAATGAAAGTCACCGAGTATAACATAAAGTTGAATCTATAACATGAGACATTAGAATAAGCCCCAAGCTAACCCTGACTGTTTAAAACTAAAAGAAAATAAGATGAAACACTTATAATAGTACTTGAATGATGAGAACTCAACAAAGTACAAATGCTGATGTACTAGAAGATCATACTATGCACAACCTAGGCACTGAACGTTAGAACCTATAATATAAGACAATATAGAACAAAAGAAAGTATATGATCAACACTTTGAATGTACTGAGTATGTGAGAAAGAAAATATCTGATATAGGATGAACATGATGCATGTAACTTGATAAATTGATCCAAGACCAAGTACAGACATGTGTTGTAACATATGCTGAATAACTAAGCAGGGGGACATGTAATTATTTAAATATAAACTATGGACTATCAAATATAGTATGCACTATGAGAGCAACCATTAAATGTCATACCCCAATCTGAACTAATTGAGGTCCAACATGTAACCCCAGTTGGAAGGGTTCTTTAAACCTTTCTAAGGGTATGAACACTAACTAACATGGATCAACTAAATTGATGTCCAAAAGGACTAAGTTATCAATCTGTCATGACCTGAACAAAGGCTTGGACATGAAGGGTATCTAAAGTCCCACATGGACTGTCGATCAACCCCTGCACCTAACCAAACCAAAAACGCCACACCTCAAGGTCGGATGAATTTTAAACATATAACAGAATAACATACAATAGCCTAAGAAAGTTTTAAATACATGTCCATAACCAACCACCGATGACTGCTCAAATGACCAACTGATGCTGCCCAATAGCCACAATAGTCCAAACAAATCTTTCTATACAAGGATCTAAAATTGAATATCGATAAAGTGTTGGGATATACCCCCCAATATAGCAAAAAATAGTATCCAATAATCTATAACTTAAAAGAAAACATAATCCTAAAATAGAGCCTTCCAAGCATGGAAGGTCACCACTTCAAGTCGATTCTCGATCAATCCATAATCACTGAGCAGGAAAAGTAGAAGTACAATAATATCCTACATCACGTGGGGATATAGTATCCGAAGATGGTTGGCATTTGGAGCGCTAGCATGTAACCCAGGGATAAGGATAACATACTGACACAATCAATGGTTTAAAATTATTTAAAAATCAATGCTCATAACCAAATACATAAACACACATACATACACATACACACATACACACACACATAAATATATATATATATATCACATACCAGGATAGAGAATAAGGCTTAACATGAGTTTCAAAACTTTAGCCTAGATTGTGTAGCTCAACCATCATATAATAGTACCCATAATCTATATGGTCCCAAGCTCTCACCCCCTAGTCTGGCTCTAGTGTATGTAGCCGCACGAACAGGAGAATAATCTCATATATATGTGCATGAGGGACTTGAACCTACTAACAAATACTAAGGTGACTTAAGCACCCTATCATGTAATGATTTACGAAGGAATCACACCTCTATAATCATGAAATAATATTAAAGGGGACTCAAACCTCCCCGGTTACTTTAATCCCCGTATTAGCAAATGCAGTTTCCAGTATCGGTCTCTCGGACCTCCACTTTCATGACACAGCTACACAACCCTTATTATATTCCAATTAAAACAAGTATCTCCCAATAATTTAACCATATTCCATACTTAGGCATACATTGTTGGTATCATTATACCAACTGCACTTGCAAGGTAACAACAACATGCCAAAACAATTCCCAATAACTTGGAGAAAACAACTCCATTTATCCATTAATACATAGTGGATGACACCAACTCCCTTTGCTTATTAAATCATACTATTGTATTTTGAATACCTCTATTTTTCAAATACCCATAATTCTCATAATTAACACCAATTTTGCATCCTGGGGTTGCGGTCAGAACCACTTCAAAAGTCAAAAGATTGGGATCATAACAATTCCCTATTTCATTCACCATAACCAAGCACCCATAAGCTCAAAACCATATATAAAGCATGGAAATCATCTATAAACCAAGAGAAACATTGTTCAATATATAAACCATATATAAACATTGTTCATAAACATTCAAAACACCAACCCTTATTTCAAATCCAACATAAATATTCCATGAAAGTTACTTTAAAACTAATGCTCTTAAAAAAATTAAAAATGAGGGAAAATTAGAATTCCTTAAACACTAAGAAATTTAAAGAGAAATTGACCTTGGAGCCCTTAGATGACCAACTTGATTAAACCCTAGCTTGACTTTCTCAAGGGAATTTCGAGAT
The DNA here is from genome assembly GCA_030864225.1 of Capsicum baccatum var. pendulum. Lineage (NCBI taxonomy): Eukaryota > Viridiplantae > Streptophyta > Magnoliopsida > Solanales > Solanaceae > Capsicum > Capsicum baccatum. The sequence goes on along the minus strand of CM061558.1, from coordinate 46,127,415 downwards.
TCTTTTGGGTGTGTTTGAGAGTTACCTAGATTATTTCTGAGTGATAACGACACCCTAAATAGGTTATAAGATGTAGGTTTCTATTTGGTCACGAGGGTAAATGTCCAAAATTCTCTTAACTTAAAAGCTAAAAAAGTGTAGCCTTTGATTACTAGTCAACCTCTTGACTCGTAACCACTCCTTATAACTCGTCACAATGAGTCGTAACTAAGGCAGTACCATCAAGGCATCTTACACTGTTGACCTTATGAATTAGCCACAAGAATCATAATGGAACCTTATGACTCGTAGGGTCCAGTTGTAATCAACATAGAACCCAAATTGGGACTTACATTGGACACCTTACAATTACACTTAATGACTCATAACATATCCTTATGGCTCTTAGTGAGACATTTGTACTCAGAGTAGAATTAAGACACAAACTTATTGATTTGGTTATGACTCATCCCATTGACTTATCCGGACACCTTAGGACTTATAGTGTCTGATTGTAATCAGGGTAGTGAGCTCACAGCTCAAGGAATTTTTAAGGTCCAAAAATTTGGGGTGTTTTAATTCTCCCCCACTTTTATCATTCATCCTTGAATGATGGGTCAAGGAAATTACTAGCACGATCTGACTCCATATACCTCTATTCTTACTTTTAACAAATCGATAAAACAAAGATTCCAAAGAAATCACTCTTTTCTTTAACAAAGTCAGAAAATAAAGATGTTAAGAATAACACATACCTTAAGCACGATAATTAAGAATAGAAAACTAAGATGGATACGTGGACTTCATGTCCTCTTCGGCTTCCCTAGTATCCTCTTCAACCTTGTGGTTCCTCTATAGACCCTTTACCGAAGCTACGTTCTCTATCCGCAACCAATGAACTTGCTAATCCAAAATTTTAACTTGGATTTTCTCATATGATAAGGAATCCATAATACCCACCTTCTCCAAAGGAATAATTGTTAAAGGATCATCCACGTACTTTCTCAACATCAAAACATAAAACACGGAATGAATGTAACTTAAACTAGGAGGAAACTCTAACTCATATGAAAAACTATCAACCCTCTTCAAGACCAATTACGGGATGACATACCGAGGACTGAGCTTTCTCTTCTTCCCAAACTGCATTACACCCTTTATTGGAGATACCTTCAAGAATACCCAATCACTAACCTCAAACTCTAGCACCCTATGTCTCACATCTGCATAGGATATTTCACTACTTTGGTTAGATTTAAGTCTATCCTAAATCACATTTACCTTCTTCTTCGCTTGCTGAACCAAATTTGAGCCAAATATCTCAGCCTCACCAACTTTAAACCACCTAAGAGGAGATCTATACTCCTACCATACAATGCCTCAAACAGTGCCATTACAATACTAGAGTGGTAGATTTTATTATACACAAACTCTATATAAGGCAAATGATCAACCTAACTACCAGCATAGTCAATCACACAAACTTTAGGCATATCTTTAAACATCTGAATAGTCCTTTTCGCTTTCCTATCCGGCTGATGATGGAAAGCAGTACTAAGGCTCACCTCAGTTCCTAAACCTCTCTAAAACAAAGGCAAAAAATATGATGATAACTGACTACCACGATCTTACATGATAGAAATTGGCGCCACATGCAACTTCACAATCTCTTGGAGGAACAGCTTTGCATAATTCTCTACCAAATAATTAGTCCTCACTGGCAAGAAGTGAGAATATTCAATCATCCTATCCATAATGACCAAGATCGAATCAAACTAATTTTGAGACTAAGGAAGGCTGGTAACAAAATCTATATTAATTTTCTCCCATTTCTACACCAGCAGTTAAATCTCTTAAGTTAACCCATCGAGTCTCAAGTGATCAACCTTTACTTGTTGACACACCATGAATTTAGCCGTAAAATAGGCCACATCTCACTTTGTATTATTCCACCAATAAATTTCCTTAAGATTATGATACATCTTCATCGGATTATGATGAATGGAATAACGCAACTCATAATCCTAAGCCAAGATCCTCTCTCACAACCCATCTATATTGGGAACACATAATCTGCCTTGGTACCTCAAGATACCATCACCACCAATCTTAAAAGCTACAACCTTTTTCTTTTCCATATCCCTCTTAATCTTCATTGAGATAGGATCCAATACCTTCTTCTCTGTTATTTCAGCAAAAAGGGATGACTTCGCCATCTCTTGCGCAAATACACCACCATCCTTAGATTCCAAGAGACAAACTCCAAGGTTGGACAAATGGTGAATATCGTTAACTAACTCCCACTTATCCTCATCCACGTAAGCTAGAATCCCCATAGATAACTTTCTAAGAGCATCAATAACTACATTAGCTTTACCTAGGTGATAGTTGAGACTCATGTCATAGTCTTCCAGCAACTTAAGCCACCTACTCTATCTGTGATTTAACTCCTTCTGGGTGAACACATATTATAGGCTCTTATGATTAGAAAATATGTCTACATAGACTCCATACAAATAGTGACGTCAAATCTTTAATGCAAACACCACAACCAACAACTCTAGGTCATGAGTCGAATAATTGTTCTCATGAACTTTAAACTTCCTAAAAGCATAGGCTACTACTCTACCATGACACATTAACACACAAACAAGTCCCATACGCTATGTATTACAATAGACAACAAAACCATTAGTACTCTCGAGCGGAGTTAAAACTAGAGATAAAGTTAGATTATCTTTAAGATTCTCAAAACTATCCTTACAAGCGTCATACCATAAAAACTTTACCTTTTTCTAGGTTAACTTAGTCAGCGGGGCACCTATAGTCGAGAAACTCTCCATAAGTATCCTATAGTAACTAGATTAACCTAAGAAGCTCCAAATATCAATTGGAGTTATAAGCCTAGGACACTGTAGATCCACCATGATCCCTCCACTAGAAATGACGTGACCTACAAAAGTACTAACCTTCAACCAAAAATTGCACTTTGAAAACTTTTCATACAAATGCTAATATTTTAAGATTTGTAACATGATACGGAAGTGATCAGAATGATCCACTTCACTCTTGGAATACACCAGAATATCATATATAAACACAATAACAAACAAATCCAAAAACTAATAGAAGATCCTATTCGCCAAGCCCACGAATGTCGTCGGGGCATTAGTCAAACCAAAAGACATGACTAAGAACTCATAATGACCATACTAGGTTTGAAGGGCAATCTTAGGGATATCCACCCTCTAATTTATAGCTGATGGTAACAAGACATAAGATCAATCTTATAGAAATATTTGACACCCTAAAGCTAGTCAAAACAAATCATCAATCCTAGAAAGATGATACTTATTCTTCACTATAACCTTATTCAATTGATGTTAATCGACGCACATTCAAAAGGAGCAATCCTTTTTATGCATGAATAAAATAGGAGCACCGCACGGAGACACACTAGAATGGATAACACCCCTGTTAAGGAGGTTTTTCAGCTATTCCTTAAGCTCCTTCAACTCAGTTGGCACTACTCTATAAAAAAAATGGAAACAGGATGAGTGTCTAAAACAAAGTCAATCCCAAAATAAATTTCCCCATTGAGAAGGACACCAAGAAGATCCTCAACAAAAACCTTAAGGAATTTATTAACAATGGGAAGGAATAACAATGAAGGACCCTTCAAGTTTGAATCCTTAACCCAAACTAAATGATAAAGACATCCCTTGGAAATCAACTTCTGAGCTCAATGGTAAGATATGAATGTCCCCTTAGGCACTAGAGAACCCCTTCCTATACAATGATTGGCTCATTAGGGAATTTAAACATGACCTTATAGGTTTAACAATCCAAGAAGTCATAGCATGATGCAACTAATCCATCTCCAATATGATATTAAATCAACCATGTCTAACTCTATAAGATCTAACAAAGTTTCTCTACCATCAATCGATACCATACAACCCCTATAAACTCTACTAGCAACCATAGAGTATCCCACCAGGGTAAAAATAAAAGAGGGATTAGGGATACTCAGGACCAAAACAAAAATGTGCAGCCATAAATAAGGCCAAATAAGAAAGAGTAGACCTTGGATCAAGAAAAAAATACACATCATAAGAAAAGAGTCATAACATACCAGTAATGACATCGCGAGATGCTTCAGAGTCCTGGCGGGTAGCAAGAGCATACAAGTGATTCAATCCAATATTAATACTAGAAGCAGAAATAGCACCCTTTGGTGCAGGAGCTTATGAAGTGGAAACAAAAATCTTATTTGCCTCTGAAGCAACCTTAGAAAAACAATCCCACTATAAATGGGCAACCTTACCATATTTAAAACACTTATTTCTCCCCTCTTTACAAAAAAACATGGGGCATCTTCCTGCAGAATCTGCAAGGAGAATATGATAGAGTAGACTTAGCCCTACTAGACTAAGATTGGACACCCTATGCTCTAAACCCACAATCATGCTGAGAATGACGATCACCTAAAGGCTTTAAATAAGGAGCACTATCCATAGAATAGGAACCAAAATTGCCCTACTTTCTCTTAGACCACTTTTCATTATTTATATCACTCAACAATTGACCTCCACCCTGATAAAAAAAATCTAAACTTCATATTTTATTTTTCCCTACCTCTATCTTCTTCTCCTTCTCTTCCTCAACCTGCTACCTATATATAACTATCCTCGAGATGTCCATATCCTTGTTTAATGTAGAAGCCTTACCCCCTTAAATTAAGTCACAGGATAACCAAAAAGAAAATTTCCTTATTTTAGCCCTCATGCTAGACCCTAACTGAAATGCCCTAGTTTCTTGACCTTAGAAAATTTCCTAGAATTCTAGTCTCTAGACCTAATATGACTCAAGTTTATAAGCCGTATATTGGGGTACAGATGGTATTTTCCAGTGTATGCTAACCAGTGCTGGTTGGTGGGATAGATTTTGGTTATTGAAATAGATATGACTTAGGGGTACGAGCCATATGAGTGGTTACAAACTATTTGGTTCCTTAACTTAAGCTTAGACTTGGTTACTTAGGTTGGATCTGAGTACGAGTGGCTCATCGTGAGCCATAAGCTAGGGTACAAGTCATACCATGGAATCATATGGTAGACAGTATCTAAATCTTCCTTGGGTTTAAATGTTCTAGGGGTACGAATGAATGGTAAAGATCATATGCTTTGGATATGACTTGGTTAGATAAGTCATATGCTAGATAGTATTTGATCCAAAGTTTGAGTCTAGGATATGAGTAGAGGGTACCACTCGTATTGGAGGGCATGACTCATGGGGGTTAATCGTACTCCTGTGATAGGATTTTGTACAACTTAAGTGGGGGTATTCTGAATATTTTCCCACTTATCCTAATAAGGTCCCATGACTTATAACCTACTTGTGAGGTTATTTAACCTATTATTCCTATCATTAACGCTTAGAAACTCTTCTAAACACTCTTTGATTCTCTTAAAAGTTTTTGGGTAAGAGAAGCTAGGGTTTCAACTAGAGGATTGAATTGGGGCTTGTCTTGGTGATTTCCTTCCATAATCATCTTGGTCTAAGGCATTTTATGTTCCCTCATTGTTAGTTTCAATAAAAGGCATGGTTTTTATTAATGGTTTTCTTGATTTCATTATCATATGATTTTGGGTTTTCAAATATGATTTGGGGGTTTTAATATTAAATGGTTGGTTATGGTTTCCCATGGTTTTATTATCCTTTTCTATGTATTAATGGTGATTTTGGATAATTGGATTGCATGGGAAAGGTTTAATGGTAATTGGAATTGGTTTTGGTTATTTATGTCCCCAATGTGTTTGGCAAAATACCTATAATAATGTTTTCAATGCATTGAGTATTTTCATTTAACTCTTGCTGGTTTTAAAAATTGGTAAAAGAATTATGCATAGTTTAGATAGCTCAGAAAGGTGAATGGCTAAATAGTTATTCTTGTGAGGTACATGGAACCCATGTGGTTCAATATGGTACATAGAAGGGCACTTGAAAGTCCTCTTAAACCTCTATATGGTTGGCTATGGATAATATTCAAAAGTAAGGATTGGTATGATGATACTAATAATAATAACCTCAGTTAATAATTGTTTAATGCTTAGGTTATTTGGAAAATAGCTTTAATTGCACATTAATGGCAGGATATGTAGAAAAGTTGTGGAAGGTGGAGGTCCCGAAGGGACCAAAAGTAGAAACTCATATTTACCGATATGAGGTTGGTCTTGGTGACCATGTGCATGATGTCACACTGTATTTTGGGAGATGTACTAGCCATCCCAAGTTTCCTTCCTTGGTCATTTGGATTCATGCACTGGGTCCCTTTTAGTAGGGGGATCTTAAACCATATAGCCTGTGGGTGGTTTAGGACGACAAAGATACACAACCTAGGTAAAGGTTTTAAAGGCATGCTAAACCTGGTCCCTTTTCCCAACATTGTTATATATATATATATATATGGTTGTGTGCATATGGGTGGTTTTACTTAGTTTTATAAATGACATTATTTTATCTCTATCCTGAGATCATTCTAGTGTTCACCCGCTAACTCGTCTACTAGTGGTTGTATACCCACTCTATGTAGGAACTAGTCGTTCTACTCCTCAAACATAGTGATTAACTCAGGGATAAACATTTGGACTGAAGTGGTGAGATTTCATCCATTCGAAAGGCTCCATATGATGTTATGGATATTTCTAGACACTTTGATTTTATTTTAGCTATTGGTTTTGGCCATGGTTGGGGGCATGTCCCAACTAGATTTTATTATTCTTTTGGTTAGAGTCTTCATGTGAGCTATTGCACTATCATTCTTTATGATGTTGTATTCTTATCCTAGAGTCTTTATGTGAGCTATTGCACTATCTTGCTTCATGATGTTGTGATTTTATCCTAGAGTCTTCATGTGAGCTGTTGCACTATCTTGCTTCATGCTCGAAATTCAGCCAACTCAGGTCAGGCGACTGGATGTTGGGTTGGGTAATGGGGATGGTCTCTGATCCCGGTAAAACTTAGGATGCTCATTATAACAAGGCCCCCAGTCGGGTCACGTCACTAACTCAGGAGCATAGTGGGGAAACTGATGAAATTTCAAGGAATACTCCTAAACCGTCATCCTGCCTTGCTTTAGATTAATAAACTCTTACACTTTTGCCTCCTTTAACTCCTGAGGAAAGAAGCAGTCCAAAAAAGCACTAGAGAAATTGTCCCACAATGTTGATTTAGCATCATCTCCCCTTAGACTATTCCCATTACTTATACAATTGGTATGTTATATCCTTCAGTTAATAGGCTACACCCTATACATTGGTAGCATGCATAAATAAAATATTTTCTCTGTTTCATCTATAAAACCTTGAGGATCCTCCTTAACCTTAACACCAGTAATGGTTGGAGGACTGAAGCCCATAAACTGGCCAACCTTTGTGGCCTTAAAAGATGGAGTAACATAAGTTGTATGCTCAGAATGAGAATTTACCAACTAGGACAACATATGAATAGACTGACAAAATTTTCCATTCGAAAAATCATCTTGAAGAGCTCAAAGAGGACTTGAGAGGACTGGTGGAACTCCATAAGGGTAATCAAGAATTGGACCCCTAGATCGGTTTTGTACCCAATAAGCAGGGCGTGTCCTATCAACATTATCTTTAAGTGAGAAAGAGGAGTTTCCATGAGTTTTAGATCATCTGCAAAGCATGATTTGAAAAGAGAACAAATGGGAATTAAAGATACTCAAGATCTTAAACTCTATAGCTTGAAACAGAACAACAAAGGGAAACATTCCTATATGTCTTAAACCTCCCTATTATAAGTGTGGTGCGCTACACACCCATAAATGAGACTCTACTTGACACAAATTTATTGGAAACCCAATGACACAAAACCTAAGCTCTTATACCATATTTGTCATGACCCAAACTAGGGGCCTCACCATGATGAGTATCTTAAGTCCCACGTGAACAGAAGATCACCCCTGCACCTAACCAAACCAAACATGCCATACCATAAGGTTGAATAAATTCCAAATATATAAGAAATATAGTGTACAATATAGCATCCATAACCAACCACCGACGATCGGCCAAAGGATCGACCGATACTACCCAATAGCCACAGTAGTCCAAACAAAGCCTTCTAAATAATGATCCAAAATTGAATATCAATAAACTATTGGGACATACCCTCGATAATATCCTAAAAAAAGTATCCAATAGTCTATAACTCAAAAGGAAACATAATCCTAGAATTAAACCTTCCGAAGCATAAAATCTCACCACTTCAAGTCGACTCTCGATCAATCCATAATCACTAAGCAGATGAAGTAAAAGTATGGCCAAATCCTACATCAAGTGAGGATGCAACATTCAAAGATGGTTAGTGGTTAGAGAGCTAGCATGTAACTCAAGTATAAGGATAATATAATAACATAATCAACAGTTTAAAATCATTCAAAACCAATGCACATAATCAGATGCATAAACACACAAACACACACACATATATATATCACATGTTGGGATAGAAAACAAGGCTTAACTTGCCTTTTAATACTTTGGAATATGTTGTGTAGTTCAAGCATCATATAATAGTGCCCACTAGGAATATGGGCCCTAACTCTCAACCCCTTGACTCGTAACCACTCCTTATGACTTATCACCATAAGTCATAACCAAGGCAGTACCACCAAGGTATCCTAAACTTTTGACCTTATGACTTACCCATAGGAATCATAATGGGATCCTACGACTCATAGGGTCCATTTGTAGTCAACATAAAACCTAAATTGTGACTTGCACTAGATACCCTATGATTACACCTAATGACTCATAACATATCCTTACTACTCTTAGTGAAACACTAGTACTAAGAGTAGAATCAAGCTACAAAATTACTGATTTGGTTATGACTCATCCCAAAGACTCGTCAGGAAACCCTACAGCTTATATGGTCCGATCGTAATCAGGGCATTGAGTTCAAATCTCAATGAATCTTCAAGGGCTAAAAATTCAGCATGTTTCACAATCCTAGTCTAACTGGTGACCCTTCAGAACCTATAGTGGTGTTGCAGTTTTGGGAATTAAGGACTTTTACTAGAGTTCTTGGCCTAATTGATGTGTAAGCTTTCATCCATGTGTTCACTCAATGCTAAGTACTACTCTCAATTGAATGACACCGATAACTAAAATGCTTGATATAGTAAGATTCTAAAAATTGAAAATAAATACATTATATGGGAGAATTGAAAACATCTAAACTGGAGTATATAATACTCATAATTATATGCATGAAATCCTATATCATCGGGTGTTTACAAACCACCATCTTTGAAGAATGCAACTATTATAGAAATTTCATAAACTAACTAAATTAAGGAATTTAATAACTCAAGTCCAACAATCATGGATTTCATAATATAATTAGGGTTTATAATTTTGAACATGTACTGGTATTGAGATTCATGCTAAAACATTGATTTAAAACTTAGTGAGATTAAGGAACTAGGATATCAATGAATTCCAACAATCATGAACCCTAAGCTCTGAGGAAGGAATTCAATTAAGAGATTGAGTTATCTTTGAGACTCAATTGGTAAAAGGAGACAAATTAATGAAATACCACATACTTGGGGATGAGGTGTTGTATAAATCTTTGAAATTAGAGCCTAAGATTGGAGAACCTAGTTTTCCTTGATAGGTGTAAATTGCCTCTTTGTTTCTTAGTGATGCTAAGTGTCGAGTGTTTTTTGAGTAATGAGGGTTTAGGGTATTATTAATCATAATACTCAAATTTAGGGTGGCTTAAATTATGTAGTTTTGATGATAAAAGAGTGGGAAAAGACTGTAAAGCCCCTCATAAAAATATTAAATATCCACATAATTAAGTAATACGGATAATATCACAATAATGGGTGAAATACCTTGACTTAAAACCATTGATAAACATCATTGGTGTCACTGGGGTAGGTATGACTAAGGGCTAGAGTTGTACCTAATAGATACGAGTTGTATTCTCCTCCCCTTCTTAGTTGCACTTTTACCGGCATGATAAGATAGTACACTACCTCTTATATGGAATGAACGCCCCCCAATAATATCTAATTCATATGAGTCATACCCAACTCATTATATGGAGTGAAGTCTCAACTCAAGTGGACTACTTTTGGTACAAGTTGTGCATATAGTTAGGGCATGAGTCGTACCCTTTAGATACAACTAAAGGGTGTCCACTCATACCCTAATAGTGTAGAAGGCCTAGGAGGAGCCTAAGGTACGAGTCAAGGAACCATTTTTACCCTAGGGTACAGTTCACCAATGAGTCATATGAGGGAGTTGTACCCCTGGATTGGGTTATTTTCCATCATTTAACTAAGGTCCTTGTGGTCATTTCCCTTGCCTAAAACCCTAAGCCCTTTACTATATAAGTGTGTATACTCCTAAACATCCATTTTGGATGAATTAAACACCCTCAAAAACTTTCTCAATCTCATCTCTGAAAGATTGCAGCCTAGGGTTTCAAGGTCAATTTTCAAAAAGCAAAGTGAAGTCAAGTTCTTGGTGATTCATATTGTTTAAGGCATGTACCTTTTCCCCTTTTTAAATAACTCTAAACCCATGTACTTCACACTTGTATTAGTATGTGTACATGGTGGTTTTGAAATCAAATAAAAAGGGCTTTATTCTCTAATGATGAATAATTATGATTCCTACTTAGACTTACATTTATTCATGTTATTGATGGTAGTTTGCATATGTGAATTCTTGTTGTATATGGTATAGTATTTGAATCTTGAGTAACCTTAGTCTTGATGATTTCTACCTTGAAATTGGCCTTGGAAACGGCATGAACACAAGGTGTTTATAAAAATATCTAAGTGAGACGTTTAGTTACATGATGATGATGATGCTTTGAACTAGGTCAATGGACCAATATGTACGAATTCTTGATAAATGATCTTGTGAATGTAAAATGAGAAATATATTGTGTAATTTATGACCTTGATATTTGGATGAATAAGAAGGGGGTTAAAGTCCATAATGTGAAAATGAACATGAATTATATATAGGACTAAATCATGGTATAGAATTGCTAGTAAAATATGAATGGCTTGTAAGGGTCTTAAGGACCATAATTTGAATTGTATGAAGAGTTGAATCAAGGCATTGGCCTATTGAAATGGTTGAGAAATAAAGGCTCCTATGAAGACCATGTGGTCATGTATGATGTTGAATTGGCTAAATGGGGTAAAGTCTTTATGGGTGAAATTGAATATATATGGATGCATGGATAAAGAGTTAGTCCCAATGTCGACTGATGATAGTCATAATGGCTTGAGGTCAAAGTCTCTTGCCTAATGAAATTTCTTATGGTTATATTTCCTTGCATAATAAGATCTCATGAGGTCAAAGTGCCTCATTAATTGAATTGTCTTGGAGTTAGAGTCCCCTATCTAATGTGGCATGAGGTTAGAGTCCCTTGTAAGATATGTGAGCACGTGGTTAAAGTTCCTTCCATGAATAAATATGTGTGAGCAGTTAGAGTCCGTCACTTATATGAATATATGTGAGCGGTTAGAGTCCTACACTTAAATGGATGTGTATGTGGTTAGAGTCCTTTATTTGATGATATGAGAATATGGATAAGGTCCTAGCCTAATGAGAAATGCTTGAATCTATAAATGTGGAGGGTTGAAGTCCTTCATTGAATGTATGATAAATGAGTTCTTCCAAATATGATAAATCTTGTCCCCTTGATTAGTATGCGGTATGTCTATATAGATGGATAAAGTTATGGATATGATTGGATATGATACATAGCTTGTTGTTGAATGATTATGCTACTTTATCCTTATCCTTGAGTTGTATTCTAGCGTTCCAACTGCTAACCATCTCTAGATGCTATATCCCCATGCGACATAGGGGTCAAAGCATCTTCTTCTCTTCCTTCTCAGTGATTAGATGATTCAAAGTTGTTTGTGCATTAAGTTTAGAGTGGTGAGCTTCCTTTCTTTGGATGATGTTATTCCTCGATCTCCTATATTTAGACTTAGTTTATATTTGGCTTTGTTTGACTATATTAGGGGCTTGTCCTGACGTATATATTTCTAAACTTCGATTGTATAGAGGTATTGTGGATGACTGTGGACTTTGGGTATATTGGTTAGTTTTTAAACCTAATGAAATGGTTAGACATTATTTAAGTTATGACTTATGGTATGTTTTCTACTATCTCATTTTATGGTCCAAATTGACCCAACCATTTGATCATTGTGATGATTGTGATGGATTATTGAGGAGACCTTCAGTTCATATGGGCTTAAGGTGCCCATACAACATGGAAGAGTTTTGGGTTGTGTCAAGTTGGTATCAGAACCTGATTCATAGTCAGTTAGGTATCCATAATACCATGTTGAGTAGAGTTTTTTTTTTGGGTGTGAAATGTGACATAATTATAAAAGAGGAGCTATGAGACATTTTAGGAAATGCTTCACTTTCTTGTGTTTCAATATCAAGATATAGAGTCTAAGGTCTTGGATTTCTCTAATTTCTATTTTTTTTTAAATCTTGCCTCCAAAGAGATTTGAGGTTTAGGCAAACCCTCCTAAGGGCCCTATGGACAAAGCTCGTTAACTTCTAGAGTTTGGACCCAGGCTAGGGCTACGACATCTGACCATCTTAGTGTGGTTCCACCTACCCCTAACAACCTTGACTATGAGAGTAACCCTCCTATTAAGTCACCTCAGAAGGATGCTACTAATGTTGAGTTTTTTCGTACTATCAACCTCTTGACTCAATTAGTAGACTCTCAATTAAAGCGTGGTGCTCCAGCTTCTTTGTTTCTAAGGCCACGATAATTATCCAATTTATGAAGTTTAGCCCTCCTATGTTCTTTGGTATAAAGGTTGAGGTAGATCATCAAGGCTTTCCTGATGAAATAAAGAAGACTTTTTAAATTCTGCATGCTTTGGAGATTGAGGCTGTCTAGTTTACTTCATATCAATTAAAAGATATAGCGTACCAATGGTACGAGGGGTGGGAGTTGTCTAGAGGTGTTGATGCTAGTCCTTTCATGTGGGAGGACTTCTCTGAGGATTTCTTAGACCGCTTCTTTCCTCAAGAGTTGAGGAAGGCTAAGATAGAAGAGTTTGTGAACTTGAAGAAATAAAGGATGTCCATTAAAGAGTATGCCTTGAAATCCCATCAATTGTCAAGGTATGCTCTCGAGATGGTTTCTAGTATGAGTGCTAGAATGTATAAGTTTTTCTCGGGATTGTCTCATGAGTAAGTCCTTGAGAGCAAGGCGTATTTGCTGATTGAGAACATGGATATTTCTAGGTTGATTGTGTATTTACAATAAGTTTAAGAAGATAAAAAGAAGCAAGTTGAACTTAGTGAAAGGCAAGGAAATAAATTTAGGCCTTCTGAGCCTAGTGGTGGTGATGGTGGCAAGTGGCCATGAAAGAAGTAGGGGAGTTCGAGTTCTTTCTCCTCGGATAGTGTTATCTCTCCTTACTTAAAGATTTTGGGTGTTCATCAATCTCAATTTAGCGGTGGGTTTTAGGCATAGGGTGCTGAATTCCAGGCTAGTGGTGCCCAATCAGTTCTACATAGCCTTCTTGCAGATTTTGTGGTCAGAGTCATCATGGTCAGTGTGAGAAAAAGAGAAATAAATGTTTCTATTATGGTCAAATTGGACATATGCAACATGAATTCCCCTTTCTAAAAGCATCTTGGGCCAATCGGGCCCGTATTGCCACTTCATCTACTCCCGTACCAAAGGGTGCTATGTCTATCTCTGCTTATATTTTTGGCACCGGTGCTGGTTGGACCACTTGTATGCACTTGCTACTCACCGAGATTCTGAGGTGTCTCCAAATTTTTTCATGAGTATGTTAAGACCTTTCTCCCATGATATGTATTATTTTCTTTATCTAGGGTCTACTCTTTCTTATGTGATCCTGTATGTGGCTGTGCATCTTGATTTTGGTCCCATGAGTCTGTCGATTATATTTTCTAGTTCTACCCCAGTCAAAGACCTTGTGGTTGTTTAAAGGGTCTATAAAAGTTAGGTGTTATTGGTTGGTGATAAGTATACTCTTATAGACTTGATAGAGTTGGACATAATGGATTTTGATGTCATTTTAGGGATGGATTAGTTGCACTCTTGCTATGCTTCGTTAGATTATTAGACCCATAGGTTCATGTTCTGATTCCTTAATGATCCGATCATTGTATGGGAAGGTGATTTCTTAGTGCCTAAGGGAAGGTTCATTTCTTATCTAAAGGCCCAAAAGTTGATTTCAAAGGGGTGTTTGTATCATTTGGTTTGAGTTAAAGATTCTAACTTAGAAGAGCCTTCTCTAGAATCTTTCCCCGTGGTTAATAAGTTTCCTGAGTTTTTTTCAGAAGATCATCCCGGTGTTTATCCCTATAGGGAAATTGATATTGGTATTGATCTTATCCCAAACACCCGTCCAATTTCTATCCCTCCTTATAAAATGTCTTCGGTAGAGCTAAAAGAGCTTAAGGAGCACTTGAAATATCTCTTAGATAAAGGTTTTATCCTCCCTAGTGTGTCTCCATGAGGTGCTCCCGTGTTGTTCATGTGTAAGAAAAATGGTTCCCTTCATATAGCATTGATTATCGTTAGTTAAAAAAAGTGGTCGTAAAGAATAAATATACTCTTCCCTGGATCGATGATTTGTTTGATCAACTTCAGGGTGCGAAGTATTTCTCTGAGATTCATCTGATATTGGGTTACCATAAGCTTAAGATTAGGGATGCAGATATCTCTAAGACGGCCTTTAGAACACGGTATGGTCACTATAAGCTTCTTGCCATATCTTTTGGGTTGACCAATGCCCCAGCGACATTCATGGACTTAATGAATAAGGTTTTTCATCCCTTCTTAGACATATTTGTCATTGTCTTTATTGATGATATCATAGTGTATTCTATGAGTGAGGAAAATCATGAAAATCACCTTTGTGTTGTGTTGCAAACTTTGAAGGATCATTGTTTGTATGCCAAGTTCTCCAAGTGCGATTTTTGGTTGAAAACCATAGATTTTCATGGTCATGTCATCTCTAATGAAGGAATCATGGTATATTTGTAAAATATTGTGGTGGTTAAGAAGTGGCCTAGAACTACGACTCTAATCGATAATCGGAGCTTCTTGGGTCTACCCGGTTACTATAGAAGGTTTGTGGAGAGTTTTTCTACTATAGATGCCCCGCTGACCAAATTGACCCAAAACAAGGTCAAGTCCTTGTGGTTCGATGTATGTGAGGGTAGTTTTGAGAAGTTGAAAAATAAATTGACTTTGGCTTCAGTTTTGACCTTGCCCGAGGGTAGTGATGGTTTTGTGGTTTATTGTGATGCTTCTGGTGTCGGGCTTTGTTGCGTATTGATGCAACATGGTAGGATAGTGGCCTATGCTTCTAGACAATTTAAAGTTCATGAGAAGAATTACCCTACTCATGACTTAGAGTTGTTAGCCGTGGTATTTGCATTGCATTGAAAATTTTGAGACATTACCTATATGGGGTGCATGTTGATATATTTTCCAGTCATAAGAACTTCTAATATATGTTAACTCAAAAGTAGTTAAATCTTCGGCAAAGAAGGTGGCTCGAGCTTTTGAAAGACTATGATATGAATCTTCATTACCATCCCGTTAAGGCGAATGTAGTCGCCGATACTCTTAGTAGATTGTCCATGGAGAGTTTGGCCCAAGTAGATGGGAATAAACGGGAATTGGTGAAATACATTCAGCGTTTGGATAATCTTGGAGTTCTAATTACGCACTCCGAGGATAGGGGTCTATTTGTTCTTCCAGTATCTTAGTCATCTCTTATTGTTGAGATAAAGTAAAAACAAGTATTAGAACCTGACTTGATGAAAATCAAGAGCAATGTGGGTCAACATAAAGTTGTAGACTTTGTGATTGGTGGTGATGGTATCTTGAGATATCAAGGTAGGCTATGCGTTCCCAATATCTATGGATTGAGGGAAAGGGTCATGGTCGAGGCTCATGGATCCCGTTATGCCACTCATCCCGGTTCTACCAAAATGTACCATGATCTTAGAGAGTTCTATTAGTGGGGTAATATGAAGCGTAATGTGGATAGTTATATGGCCAATTATGTGGTGTATCAATAAGTGAAATTTGATCACATGAGGCCTAGGGGCTTGTATCAAGAGATCCCGTTACCCGAATGAAAGTGGGAGGCAATTAATATGGGTTTTGTTACCGGTCTTCCTATATCCCGGAATCAATGTGATTCTATTTGGGTCATTATTGATAGAATGACCAAGTCCGCTCACTTTTTAACCATGAGGACTAACTTCTCAGTGGAAGATTATGCTAAGTTGTATCTTGCGGAGATCGTGAAGTAGCACGATGCTCCGGTCTCTATTATTTTGGATCATGTCCCTCCGTTTGAATCCGACTTTTGGAAGTCATTCCAAAAGGTCTTGGGTACTATAGTGTGCCTTAGTATAGCTTTCCACCCATAAACGAATGGGCAAATGGAAAGGACCATCCAAACATTGGAGGACATGTTGTGTCCTTGTGTGATTGATTATGGTGTCAGGTTGCATGAACACTTTCCTTTGATTGAGTTCGCCTATAATAATAGTTACCACTCTAGTATTGGCATGGAACCTTTTAAGGCACTGTATGGTAGGAGATGTGGATCTCTTATTGGGTGGTACGAGGTTGGAGAGGGTAAGTTTCTTGGCCCCTATTTAGTACACCAAGCTTTAGAGAAGGTGAAGGTAATTTATGATACATTTAAAACCACTCAAAAGTCGCCAAAAGTCCTAGGCAGACGTGAGACGTAGGGACTTAGAGTTTAGTGGTGGCGATTCGGTATTCTTAAAAGTATCTCCCATGAAGGGAGTTATGTAGTTTGGTAAAAAGGGGAAGCTTAGTCCCCAGTATGTTGGCCCCTACTTGATTTGAGAAAAGGGTTGTAAATGTTGCCTATGAGTTGGAGTTGCTTTCTAGTATAAACTCCATTCACCCGATTTTCCATGTCTCTATGTTGTGGAAATATGTGAGTGATCAATCATTGGTTGTTCCATTGAGGGATGTTGATATTTTGAAATCTTTGTCCTACAAGGAGATCCCAGTGAGGATCTAGGATCAAAAAGTACGCCAGTTGTAAACGAAAGAAGTGGCTTCGGTGAAGGTTCTATGGAGGAATCAAAAGTCCAGGGAAGCTACTTGGGAGATGGAAGAGGACATGAATCCCAAGTATTGTCACGACCTGATTTCCTTAAGTCATGATGACACCTACCATAACCCACCAGTAGGCAATCCAACCCATTGTCTAGAACAGCTAGTAATATACAACTCAATAAGCGAAATATATGAAATAAAGGTCAATAGATAAGAATCCCAAAACCTAGTGGTATCAGTACAAGAGCTTCTAATATAAAAAGAGTACAAAAGTGAAATATCAAGTGAAATACACTGATATAACTTATCTCCGAATACAACTTATAATACGTATGAGAGAGATAAGTAACACTCCGAACTTCAGGAGCTCACTCTAATTCTCTAAACTAGGATTTCTCCGCATGATGCATATATCAACAACGATAACCCGTACTATGATCTGCAGGCTGTAGAAGTGTAGTATGAGTACTAAGCGAATGGTAATCAGTAGGATACTGCCAATTGAGCTCCAAAGATAAAGCAGATATATACAACATATATACAGAATAGAAACTACAACCAAGAATCCAGAAATCATATGACAAGTCAATAGGATAATAAGGAACAACTATCCTATTCATGTCCAAGAATCTAACATATTAAGACTAAGGAAATATCATGGTGAACTATCCTATTCCAGATACATTAAATATAAATCAATGCTATACCATACATCCTAGGTCAATAAGAGAATAAATAGTGAAAAAAAGATATATTGTAATATACAAGGTGAAGTAACAACTATTCAGAATAAACAACAAGGAAGGGATATATGCTAGTACCATAGCTTCATATGGCTATATATATAGATATATGCATATAAACATGAGGTCATCTCAAAGCATAACCTATATCATCATATTCTCAATTAAGACCTCATGCAATACTTATCAGGATCTAAATACTATCATACTCGGTGTTTCTAAACCACATGGCGAGACATGAAATAATTGTGCATAATAATGGAATGATAAAATAGGAGAGGCCGAAGACATACCTCAACTCCTGCTACTGGATCAATGACCAATCTATCATAATCTAGCCACAATAATAATCATAACAATGATAAAAACAATATCAATAATGGAGTAAATAATCGGATACTCCGGACAGCCAAATACCTAGCCGAGCATATGCGTACCTCCACTGCCCTAGGTTCGGAAGGTTCAATCAACATACAATAACACAAGGCATATTCTTCACCCATTTATATGCAACCATCACATACCAGCTGATAAATATAAGTGCATACTAGTGATAGGCAATGTACATGCAGGAGTGAATGCAAAGTATCCCATCAATATCACAACTCATCATAACTATCCTCATTAGGACCATCATCATCGTAATCAACCTCTGGCCTTGCCGAGTATTAACATACCATCAATAGATCCTCCGGCCTTTTCGGGTATTATCACCATCACAAGTGTATCCTCCGGCCTTGTCGGATATCAATATCATCATAATAGTATCCTCTGGCCTTTTCGGGAAGAATAATCAACACAATAGTATCCTCTGGTCTTGTTGGGTATCAATATCATCATATACTATCCTCCCTCCTTGGCGGGTATCAATATCATGACAATAGTATCTTTTGGCCTTGTCGGGCATTAATATTTTCACAATTACTATTACCGAAAATGATACACCAAAATATTCGTAAAAATATAGATATCACCATAGAATATCTATCTAGTCAATACCTTCCAACTACTCGTTATTAGTTTACCAACACCTATTATAATAGAATCACTAGTTTGCTAGTCATCACATAACCTCTAGTTATTAGCCTAGACATTATCCTTCACATAACCCTTACTCACAGGAATAGAAATTAACGACTATATATTAAATAGCCAACATCTATCATCTAGTCGAGGTTCATCGCTAGACCAAACCGCCATTTATCCACCATTCATTATTATCAACTAACCATACTATATCCATTAATCATTAATAGTCAATAATTTACCATTTTTCATCTAACCATTTTTTATTAACTAACATCATTCATTAACTAACCGTTGTTTACCAACTAACCATCCTCTTTTAACTATTCAACATCATTATTAGCCATGTATCAATGATCGTTAGTTACCATATCTCAACTAAGCAAGGTTTATTAACAAGTACATTATATTTCTAGCCATCAAGTGTTATAGTATAACGCCCTGAAATCTATTCTCGAGACGTCAGATGGTGCTTAAGGCTACAAGTAGCCCTAAACTAAATCTTTGAGCCTGTTATTACTTCTAACACTTGCTTCAGGATAAAAAAGATAAATAATGATACTTTGTTGTCTTAGCTATAAATTGAGATAACAGGATACAATGTCTGAATAGCAAAATACTAATAATCTAGAACACAACTTCAACGGACAGTCTAGTCTAACAAAGCCTCTACTACTCAAACTGGAGAGCCATTGGGACATACCCCAACTGACTTGCAATGATCTTGAAGTAAAACTTAAAACACTATGAAAGCGGAAAATCTGCAATTATAGGTCCTCGAACCATAAGGACTCACCAAGGATAAGGATGTACATGAGATGCTCGGAGATCACTGTCACTGTTGGGACTAAGCACCTGATCCTACATTATGAGACAATGTAGCACACAGATGTATATGTGGATCAAAACTTTAGGAATGTACTGAGTATATGGGGGTGTATGAATTTACATAAAACAATATCAATACTCTTTAACAAAATCATGCATGCAGACAGGAATGACCCACATAGCTCGAATAAGTCTAGAATATAAAACTCTTAAATTATGAATAGTGAAACATGTAACACAAATCTCGTGGGTCATTATACTTAACTTTAAAAATATGTACCCACCTCTTATTCGCAGTACTTGAAGGCTAAATAAAGCTTTAAACAATACTTTCAAACTCATGCTTTTATCTTGTGGAGAGTAAAAGATCTTTAAAACTTAAGGACTTAGAACTTTTAGGAAATTTTAACAATTGAGAATGCTGGAACTCTTTTAGACTCAAAAAACTTGGAACTCGAGACACTTGGAACTCGAGACACTTGGAACTCAGGAGTTTCTTCTAACTGACATAAACCATATGAGATACATGGAGTCCAACGTCTAACCCATATTAGGGAGAGCTATTATATCCTTTCCATCGAAGTAGAACCTCATCTTTAGTGATCACTATCTCAGCCTTGGGCCCATAAATCTTGAATCAATAGTGGCACGTAGTTTTAGGGTATGACACCTTGGAATCATACCCAACTCGGTACTAAATACTACTCATATACTCACCTCAGAACTCTTAGGAAATCCACATCAAAATAACTCAAGGTTCTATAATGATGATCATACTCAATGTGGATTTCAACTCTATTATGACCGAAAGGCCAAATCTTTCTCAATGATATCAAAGTACTCAATTCATGGGTGCTTATAGCACAAAAGTTCATAAAATGGCAAATCTCAAGTAGGTCTTAGTGACCTATAATCAAATCTCAAGTTAAGACTCATCAAAATGCATACCAGATGTCATAATGATTCATAAATCATATAGAAAATTTTAAATTTTCAACATTTTGCTTTAAAATCTTAACATACTCATGTACTTAAATTTCTAGAACATTGGAACTATTAAAATCTCAAGGAATAACAACATAGGGTATAAACCCATGCTTTTTTTTCTTAAGAAAATATAGAAAATCATATATTGTCGTAAGTAAAACAACTTTTGGGCACAAAGATGAGAGAATTGTCCTTGTTCAAACCCCACGTACCTTAGATTATGACTTGTAGGTGAACAATTTTCTTGAGACCCTTTTTGGAACTCTTGAGTGAGGATTATTGAAGATTTTGACTTGGAAACCTTGATTCTTAACTCAATTCGTAGAAACTATGGTTGAATCTTAAGGTTCTTGGAGAAAGATTTGGATTTTCTCTTGAGGCTTAATCTTAAGAGAAAACCCTAATTTTTGGATGTTATGAAAAAAATATAATGTTATGCCTTGAATCTGATATATATAGATGTGGAAAGGGTGGAAAAAGACCAAAATGCCCTTTTAAAATGACTTAAAATTACTGAATGGGATCTGCGTGGGTGCGATGGTCCGTCGAGGGATCCTTATCTTTTAGGAAAATTCAGCAAGGTTTAAACACTAGTCACTTTGGAATACACCCCTTTATCTTTTCGGGCCGGAATTACATTCACTCTACACGCTCTAAAGGCTCAGACTATGAGGGAACTTTGCGGGGTCTTACATATAGCCACTTAAAAGACATCTAGTTAACAATTAGCTTAACCATTAATTAGGAAGAACATTCAAAAGATCATATTTCAACTAGAATTATATCAATTATCGATATAATAATCATGAATGTACCAAATCTATGTATTCCATCACCAGTATTCAATCAGTTAAATAGTAAGTATCATACCGCATCTTTCTTTGTCCCATTCCAAAGAGATACATTTACAAACATATGCATATTCATACTCATAAACTGTAAACACATCATTTATAATGATAAACACTTCTCGGCTATTTAATCAATATCATAACATGGCCCTTGGCCCATTAATTTATCCAAAACTCATATCAATAATCATATTTATAAGTCGTAGGATATCTCTAATAATTTCATACATAGGAGGCATCTTACACATAGGAGGCATAATTTTAATAAACTCGTAATCACATCTCACAACATCTCACCTCTAGGAGGCATAGTGTCAATAAAAATGTGATCATCTATAAGATATTTTATATCAATAGGTCATACAACATGATTATTGGGAATATCACCTCTCTAGGCCGATTACCATATCAAAGATGGACATCATCTCTATAGGTCCAACAATCATGACTAAAGGGAATAGCAACTCTATAGGCTAATCATCAAGTATAAGAGAAAATAGAATCTACATGGGCCAATCATCAAGTCTAAGAGGAAATAATATCTATATAGGCCAATTATCAAGTCTAAGAGGAAATAACATCTTTATAGGCCAATCATCAAGTCTAAGAGAAAATAGAATCTCTCTAGGCCAATTATAAAGTATAAGAGGAAATACCATCTCTATAGGCCACATAACATATCTAGGAGGAATATCATTTCTAAATGCCCAATATAAGTTCCACAAGAAGTATCATAACTATAACTCAAAAGCCTAATCTGGAAACATCAATACAAGTGACCAAGTTATGAAGTAACCTTATACTAAGGTTTACAAGCTTTCTTTATGTCTAACTTCCGCAACCGAGTCTACAAGGCTTAACGCAATTTTAGGCCTAAGTGGGCTGGACAATCCCACTTCTAATCCTAAATTCCCATATTTAGGCAAACTATGCCTCAAACTTGGCTATGGTATCTAGTTCAACTTCTAGATGTCAAATAAGCCACATTCAAGTGTAACATAGCAACTTCAACTAGAAACAAGGGTACTCAAGTCAACTCTATCAAACTTACGACTTCAAGACTACCACACTAGTCCAATAAGGTCAAATATACAAATCATGCTTCAAATGTTAAAAACACATCCCAAACATAGCATTATATCATATCCATTCTATAAATAATCTAAACTAGAGAGGGAAGGAAATAGGATTCAAAAGGGGTATAAACATGCCATTTTACGGGTCCAAAACCCTCATCTAATCCCCAAAGATCAACAATCAACGCAAAGCTATCCTACTCATAATCAAGCCTAACATTTATATTCACACACAATATACATCACAATCATCTATGAAGAAAAGTATATAGAAGCCTACCTCAAGGTCAAATCGCTAAACCTCACTTCATGCACCACATGCTCATCTTAAATTTACAATCCTCAAAATTTCATCATACTATCAAAACCATTATCTACTCATCAATATGAGTCAAAGGATACCCATATTACACTATTGTTCTTCCAGTCCAAAAATGACACAAAACCCAAGTGGGTCCCATACACAAAAAAATAAGTTTTCGAGACCAACCCAATATTCACACGTGAACAAGCAATCATAACCCTTAAGAAACGGGTGCAAATTAAGCATACTTTAGGCTAAATTGAAGACCTAAGCTAAATTGTGGTTTTGCATCCAAACTAAGAAATTCAAGCATGAATTCAAGAAATTCTTACCTTAATCTTGAAGATAATCACCATACAAGATGATAATTAAGTTTCCAAGTCACCCCCATGACCAATTTTGAGTTATTATAATTATTTTGGGGTTCCTAGGTCTAAATAGTGATGCAGAAATGCCCCAAATGTGTCTTGGGGCCTGTATATAGCCCCGACAGGTACTCAGGTGTCACAATAATGGTCCTATAGGCCGCGTTTGCGCTATTGCGATCACACACTCTTGGTTGCGATCGCGGTTACACCAGATGATAGCAAAACTAAAAAATAAGTTTCTGACCCTCGAAGATCATATGGAATCCAAATAACATGATCTTATAGTTAATTTTGTGTGTAAACCATATTTCAAATACATTGGAATCATAAAAATTTCATAGGAGTTGTTTAGGCAAGAAGTGTGGCCCACACCTATAGTTTTGTCACTTTTCATAAAAATCCTCTCAATAGCACAAAATAAGTTTGGGAGACATGAGACTTGAACCAAGGGACTCACTAGCCTAAATTTGACGTTCCAGAAATGATACCAAAGTTGGATTTATCATCTAAGGTCGTTTCGACCAAATCTGAGTCCTATACCCATTATTTCCAATTTCTAACTTTTCGACCAATAGGTCGAAATGAGCTTGGGTGCATTTAGATTGGAACCAAAGGTCTATCTGGACTAAAATCGATATTATGAATCTGCTAGAGCAGTCAGAATTTATATCCAAGATCATTTCACTAAAGTTTTTTATTGGTGGCCATTTGGAACTAACGAAGACTTCTAATGGTGAATTGTTCTAAAAACTGAACGAACTATCCAGTAACCAAACTGTTGGTCCCATCAAGTCATAAATGACATAGGGTAGCTATGAAGAAGTTCAAATGGTAAAGATAAGCTTAAATATAGAAAATGACCTAAAGGGTCATTACAATATCCACTACTAAAAGGACTTGCATCCCCAAAAGTCAATGGATAGAAAGAATCCCAAAAGCTTGAAAGGATGAGGTACTGAGCCTGCATGCTCCAAGCATGACTTCCTAGATAACCTTAGTGAAGAGAAAACACTTGCAGGGGATTTTACCACAGGCATTCCTTTTTAAACCAGCACTCTCATTCTACTTCCAAAATAGCCAACTCAAGTTAACTGGTAACTGGCCTCCAATTGAACTAAAAAGGCTAATGCACGCACATTCGAATCACTTCACGTTGATACCATCACTATATCCACATAAATCAAAAAAGGCTCATCCTAGACAAAAGAAAGCAAAAACATGAGTCATAAAATTGACTCCAAATCAAAAAACAACATTCCTTTACCTTTTTGCACCTACTATCTACGCCAAGCGAAGAGGAAAATCACTCGAGTCTTATCCACACAGTCTCATTATGGAGAACTCAAAAACCTGAAGCTGATCCGCTGAAAGTCCATAAGGCAAACATGAGAATAAGCTCATAAAGGCATTATTTGGGCATACAAATACAGATAATCACAGAATGCAATCCAAGTTAATGCTACAACTAGTTCAGATGAAAATCAAACTAAAATCTCAAAATCCAAGGTATAAATACTCATCACTAAATATTCCACTTCAGGATGTCTCATCCACCGAGAATGAAGCCATACTAAATCTAACTCAATGATATTACGCTCACTAAGTAAATCTTCCAAAATTCCTTAAGAAAACTGAAACTCGAGGTCAAAATTAAAATAACCAATATAGGGCCCATGGGCTATTATCTAAGCACTTATCAACTATAATCCTACTGAAGTCTAGAAGACCGAATACGCAACCATAGAGTAGGCTCAACTAGCTTATAAATGAAATCTAAACTAAGATAAGTCTAAAACGAAGGCTACATAATAGCTCTACTGCACCAAGCTAAAATCTCAATACCAAAGCTGAATTGCTCAATCTCAAATATCTAAATCAAAAGTAAAAACGGGTATGCACTAATGCTCCAAATCTATATTACTTCTAAATCACCATTCCAAGGAGTCAAAATCCAATAACTTGGCCAATAAAGCTCTATGAATGTCAACTATCTCAAATTGACTCTAGTATCCTGATTTGACATATTCGAGATAAACCATACCAAGCCATAATCGAGACATATCTAGAGAGCAAAATCATCACAAAGATAAACACTGATTGATAATCACAAGTAACCAACTCTTTATCGACTGAATGGAACAAAATATTGCCATAAAATAGGAATCATGCCAAAGGAAAAATCACTGGATGAAAAAGCATATAACCCAATCCATATTCGCTGGAGGGCATGGACTAACCAAATATACTCGAACTTCTCAATGCTGAAAACCGCAATAGTGAAGGCAAAAACTTTAGCAACTCAGAGAAAATATAACTTAAGTTGGGAACCAACCAATGTAATACTCCATCTAGGCAAAGAAATAGTCATAGGCTCATATCATTGAGGAGAATCACTCTACCAAGCCTCACCAGGCCAAACATATGCTGAAAAGAGGATTTCCTGAATCCACCCAAGAACCACATCATAAAAGAAGAAATACAAATATCAAAACAAAGGTCAAAGTTGTGACCACCACCAGGTTACCAACAACTTGAGCTAAAGAGTTTCTAATTTGACAACTTAAAGAGCAATCACAGAAAAGTCAACCTACCACTAACTTTCCAACTCCATTAGACAAAACCATATCACAACAAAAAAAAAGAGTATCCAATCCCCACACTAATAACAAGCCAATCCATTACGAATGAATGAACCCAACATACCTATGAGATAAATCCATGATATCTCAATATCAACTATAAAAATCGCTATTGGATGGTGAAATAGCCACAAACAAATAACAAAACTCAAACTGGTCCATCATACAAATGGGTTATACAAGAAGGGATAACTAAAGTAAAAATCCTTCATAACCCAGGAGGCAAGTCTAAGGATCTCAAACTCAAAAAGAGGCAATGTAACTATATTTCCAACTCAAAATACACAAAACCCATAGAAGTTCACTTACCTTTGATACCACAATACATGCCCAAAATTAATCTAATTTATCTAACCAAGAGAGAGTACAGTCAACCTCGCCACGCTAGGGAAAAAAATCACCAAATCAGGCTATATCCATATAAGCCACCAAATAGTATCGCAAGAAAATAAAAGTCTAACTAGATAACACTAGTCTGTACAACTACCCAACGAGAATCAAATTCATCATATAAGAATATCAAGTGATAATATAAAGTAATATCAATCACCTCATATTGTGGTAGGAAAAGCAATGGCAATATCACTATCAACATACCGAATAGATGGTACTAGACTGAATATCAATTTTATGTACACTCAAGGGAGACAATAGAGTTAATGTGCCAAGATAAATGGGACTAGAACCCAAACCACTCCAATCAGGGAAAAACATCAATATATATCTACTCCATCCAATACTAAAAGAAATAAACTACGGAGTAGTAATATATCAAGAATTCAACAATAAGGTACATAATGACCGATATAAATTCATCAAGGCATATAATAATCAATGGGTATGAAAACCCCAATACATATAATAAAAGATAAATGTGAGAGATAAAACTACATGAAACGTGGTAACATGCACAGTCGCATGCCTGATGGGCATAGGAAAAATAATTCTGAACTTGTCTAAATAGAACCGATTGACTAAATCATCAACTGAGGCACTAAGTGCACCATCTCTAATTATAGATGTCACAACATCACAAGTTGATCTAATTAAGCTGAATGACTGTAATCTAATGTCAGGGACACTCCCTAGACTAGTAGTCAATTTCTCTGCAAACGTAGCAATTCTTGAAGAATTAATGTGGAGAGAACACAAACTAAGCCCAAATGGTTGGGCAACTGACGCCGAGATAAATCCGCAAAATTATGTACAAACTTCCAAAATCATAGCCTATCTTAGGAGATCTAGGCTGGAGGGGAATACATGCTAACAATAGTTGATCACCTATCTTATACCAGAGGCATTCTCTGAACCAATGCCTCATTATAACACAGCCAAACCAAGATCCTAGAATACTTAGAGATACTTCCCCTCATAATGTAGAATGGTCTCCATGACCCGAAGAACCATACCACACTCCGCAAGTCTAATGGAGACTCCTCCCAAACCCATTTTAGTTGTTGCTAAGGATAGTTTATATCCATCTCTAATCCTCTAGTCCTATGTTGCACTAAAATTTTAGAAATGCATATTGGAGTCTTATCTGCATCTATCGACAATATTGCATCATCTTTTGGGGATAAAATAGAGTCAAAGAATATATTAAAGGTTCATAGAAATGTGGACACAAGATAAGGAGTTATGAAGTAAATTTCCTAAAATATCTCTATAGCCTCCTGAAGATAGGTTACGGACATCTCCGTACCAATATACAAGATTCTACTAACACTTAGCCCTTGTACTAATACACCAATGAAACCTAACCTACGATATCAATTTATCCCGACTTGATTTCCTTAGGTCATGGTGGCGCCTACCATAACCCTCCTGTAAGAAAGCCAACCCATAGTCCAGATTTCTAGTAATGGACTACTCAATAATATAAGGAAAAGAATGTGGAATATATGAAAAAAAAGATCAATACACAAATGAATCACAAAACCTAGTGGTTTCCGTACAAGAGCTTCTAATATAAAAAGTACAAAAGTGAAATATCAAGAGAAATACACTGATACAACTTATCTCCAAGTACAACTTAGAGACTAGTCTAATACTTAAGAGAGAGATAAGCAATACTTTAAACGTCAGGAGCTCACTCTAAGTCCCTAAACCAGGGCTTCTCCGCATGATGTACATATCAACGGTGATAACCCGTACTATGATTTGCAGGCTATAGAAGTGTAGTATGAGTACTAAATGAATGGTACTCAGTAGGATACTGCCAACTAAGCTCCAAAGATAAAGAAAATATATAAAACATATAAATAAAATGGAAACTACACCCAAGAGTCCAAAAATCATATGACAAGTCAATGGGATACTAAGGAACAACTATCCAGTTTATGTCCAAGAGCCTAACATAGTAAGACTAAGGAAGTATCACGGTAAACTATCTTATTCCAGCTACATTCAATATACATCAATGCTATACCATATATCCCAGGTCAATTTATGAATAAATATCGAAAGAAAGATATATAGTAATATACAAGGCCAAGTAACGACTATACAAAATGAACAACAAGGAAGGGATATATGCTAGAACCATAGCTTTATATGGCTAGATATATATATATATATATATATAGAGAGAGAGAGAGAGAGAGAGATGCATATAAGCATGAGGTCATCTCAAAGTGTAACCTACATAATCATATTCTCAATTAAGACCTCATTATAATACTTATCAGGATCTAAATGCTATCATACTCGGGGTTTCTAATCCACATGGCCAGACTTGAAATGATCAAGCATACTAATCCAATCATAAGACATGAGAGGAAGAAGACATATCTCAACTCCCTATATCGGATCAATGTCCAATTTTTCATAAGCTAACCATAATAATTATCATAACAATGATAACAATAATATCAATAACGACATGAATAACCAGCTACTCCAGAAAACCAAATACATAGCCGAACCTATGCATAACCCCACCTCCCCAGGCTCACAAGGTTCAATCAACATACAACAACACAAGGTATATTCTTCACCGATATATATATATATATGAAACCATCCTATACTGGAGGATAAATATAGATGCATACTAGTGATAGGTGATGCACATGCAAGAATGAATGTAAAGTGTACCATCAATGTCACAAATCATCATAACTTTCCTCATTAGGACCATCATTATCGTTATAAACCTGCAGTGTTGCCAGGTATTAACATATCATCAAGATATCCTCCAACCTTTCCAGGTATTAACATCATCACAACGGTATTCTCCGGCCTTGCCGAGTATCAATATCATTATAATAATATTCTCTGTCCTTGTCAGGCATCAATATTATCTTACCGGGTAATATTATAGACATAATAGTATCCTTCAGCCTTGCCAGGTATCAATATCATCATAATAGTATCCTCTAGCCTTGACGGGAAACAATATTATCTCAATTACCATTAACAAATAAGATACACCAAAATATTCACAAAAAATAGACATATCACCATGAAAATCCATCAAATCAATACCTTTCAACTACTCATTATTAGTTAACCAACACTTATTATAATAGAATTACTAGTTTGGTAGTCATCACATAACCTCTAGTTATTAGCCTAAACATTATCCTTCCCATAATCCTTACTCATGGGAATAGCAACTAACCACTATATATTAAATAGCCAACATCTATCATCTAGTCAAGGTTCATCGCTAGATCAAAACTGCCATTTATTTATCTTTCATTATTATCAACTAACCATACTATATTTGTTAATCATTAATAGTCAATAAGTTACTGTTTATCATTTAACCATTCTTTATTAACAACATCCTTCATTAACTCACCGTCGTTTACCAACTAATCCTCATTTGTCAACTATTCAGCATCATTATTAGCTATATGTCAATCATCACTAGTTACCATGTCTCAACTAAGCAAGGTTCATTAACTAGTACATTAGATTTCTAGCCACCAAGTTCTATAGCCACCTAAAATACATGTAGCTACCACTTAGCTTAACAATTAATTAGGAAAAATAGTCAAAAGATCGTATTTCAACTAGCATCACATCAATTACCGATATAATAATCATGAATGTACTAAATTTATACATGCCATCACCAGTATTGAATCAGTGAAATAGTAAGCATAATACCATATCTTCCTCCGCCCCATACCAGAGATATGTGTATACAAACATATATATATTTATGTTCATAAACTGTAATCACATCTATTATAATGATATACACTTCTCGGCTATTGAATCAATATCATAACACGATGCTTGGCCCATTAATTTATCCAAAACTCATATCAATAATCATATATATATGTCGTAACATATGTTTAATCTTTTTATACATAGGAGACATCTAGCACATAGGAGGCATAATATCAATAAACATGTAATCATCTCTCACATAAGAGGTATCTCACCTCTAGGAGGCATAATGTCAATAAATATGTGATCATCTATAGGATATCTTATGTCAATAGGTCATACAATATGATTACAAGGAATATCACCTCTCTAGGCTAATTGGCATATCTAAGAGGGACATTATCTCTATAGGTCCAACAATCATGACTAAAGGAAAGCAACTCTATCGGCAAATTATCAAGCCTATGAGGAAACAAAATATATATAGGCCAATCATCAAGTCTAAGAGGAAATAGCATCTATATAGGTCAACCATCAAGTCTAAGAGGAAATAACATCTCTATAGGCCAATCATCAAGTCTAAGATAAAATAACATCTCTATAGGTCAATCATCAAGTCTAAGAGAAAATAGCATCTCTATAGGCCACATAATGTATCTAGGAGGAATATCATCTCTAAACGCCAAATATAACTTCCAAAAGGAGTATCATAACCATAACACAAAAGAAACAATCCAGAAATATCAATAAAAGTTACCAAGTTATGAAGTAACCTTATTCTAAGGTTTACTAGCCTCATTTATGTCTAACTTCTGCAACTAAGTCCACAAGGCTCAATGTAAGTTTATGCCTAAGTGCGCCAAAAAATCCCACATCTAATCCTAAATTCCCATATTTAGGAAAACTATGCCTCAAACTAGGCTACGAAATATAGTTCGACTTCTAGATGCCAAATAAGCCATAATCAAGCCTAAGATATCAACTTCGACTAGAAGTAAGGGTACTCAAGTCAACTATATCCAACTTATGGTTTCAAGACTACCATACTAGTCTAATAAGGTCAAATATACAAATCATGCTTCAAATGTTAAAACCACATCCCAAACATAGAATTATATCTTATCCATTCTATAAGTAATCTAAACTAGAGAGGGGAGGCAATAGGATTCAAAAGAGGTATAAACATGCCATTTTATGGGTCCAAAACCCTCATCTAATCCCCAAACATCAACAATCAAGGCCAAGCTATCCTACTCATAATCATGCCTAACATCCATATTCACACCCAATATATATCATACATCGTCTATAAAGAAAAGTATATAGAGGCCTACCTCAAGGTCAAACCGCAAAACTTCACTTCATGCACCACATGTTCATCTTAACTTTACAATCCTCAAAATGTCATCACACTATCAAAACCATAATCTACTCATCAATACGAGTCAAATGATACCCATATTGTACTATTATGCTTCGGGTCCAAAAACGACGCAAAAACCCCAAGTGGATCCCACACATGGAAAATAAGTTTCCAACACCAAACCAATATTCACAGATGAACAAGCAATCATAACCCTTATGAAACAGGTGGAAATTAAGCATACTTTAGGTTAAATTTAAGCCCTAAGCTAAATTAGGGTTTTGGGTCCAAACTAAGAAATTCAAGAATGAATTCAAGAAATTTTTACCTTAATCTTGAAGATAATTGCCATACAAGATGATAATTACGCTCCCAAGTCACTCCCCCCCAATGACCAATTTTGAGTTATTACAATCATGTTAGGGTTCCTAGGTATAAATAGTGAAGGGGAAATGCCCTAAATGCATCTTAGGGACTTTATATAGCCCCTATAGGTACTCAAGTGTCACAATTGTGGTATAATAAGATGTGTTCATGCTCTCACAATAGCACACTCTTGGTCGCGATCACGGTTGCCCCGATGACAACAAAACTAAAAAATAAGTTTTTGACTCTCTGAACTCATACAAAATCCAAATAACATGATCCAATAATGAATTTTGAGTGTAAACAACATTTAAAATCTATTGGAATCATCAAAACTTTC
Organism: Capsicum baccatum var. pendulum; assembly: GCA_030864225.1. NCBI lineage: Eukaryota > Viridiplantae > Streptophyta > Magnoliopsida > Solanales > Solanaceae > Capsicum > Capsicum baccatum. Next base: position 46,095,224 of record CM061558.1, on the reverse strand, counting down.
CTAGGAGATCGTTTAGGCCAAAAGTGGGTCCCACACTATAGTTTTGTCACTTTTCTTAAAAATCCATTCAATAGCCCAAAATAAGTTTGGGAGCCATAGGACCTAAACCAAGGGCTCACTAACCTAAATTCAATGTTCCAGACACGATGGAGAAGTTGGATTTTCCATCCGAGGTTGTTTTGACCAAATATGAGTCCCACACCTATTCTTTCTAATTTTCAACTTTCCGACCAATTGGTCGAAATAAGCTCGGGTGCATTGGGATCAGAATCAAAGGTCTATCTAGGTTAAAATTGATATTATGTATCTACTTGCACAGTCAAAATTTACATCCAAGATCATTTCACTAAAGTTTTTTCCTGGTGGCCATTTGGAACCAGCGAAGACTTCTAATTAGGGAATTAGTTCTCAAAAACAAATGAACTGCTTGGTAACTGAACCGTTGATCCCAGCAAGTCATAAATTACTTAGGGTAGCAATGGAGAAGCTCAAATGGTGAAGATAATCATAAACTTGGTAAATGACCTGAAGGGTCATTACAATATCTAATACTAAAAGGACTTTCATCCCCAAAAGTTAATGGACAGAAACAATCTCAAAAGCTCGAAAGGATAAGGTACTGGGCTCGCATGCTCCAAGCATGACTTCTTAAATAACCTTATCAGGGGGAATACACTTGCAAGAGATTTTGCCACAGATATCCCTTTTTCAACCAGCACTTTCATACTACTTCCAAAATAGCCAACTCAATTTAACTGCTAACTGGCCTCCAACTGAACTAAAAAAGTTGATGCATGCATATCTGAATCACATGACATTGATACCATCACTATATCCACATAAATCAACAAAGTCTCTTTCAAGACAAAAGCAAACCAAGACATGAGTCATAAAATCAACCCCAAATCCAAAAATAACTTCCCTTTACCTTTTTTCACCTGCTATCTACTCTAAGCTAGGAAGAAATTCACTTGAGTCTCGTCCACATAGTCCCATCATAGAGAACGCAAAGAACTAAAGCTGATCCACTGAAAGTCCATAAGGAAAACATGAGAATAAGCATAACAGGCATACAAATGGAGATAATCACGGAATGAAATCCATGCTAATGCTACAACCAGTTCCGATGAAAATCAAACTAAAATCTCAAAATCTAAGGTATAACTATTCATCACTAAATATTACACTCTAAGATGTCTTATCTACCGAGAATGAAGCCATACTTAATCTAACTCGAGGATATTCCATCGAATAAATCTTTCAAAATTCCCAAAAAAACTAAAACTCGAGGTCAACACTGAAATAACCAATATGGAGCCGATGGTGTATCATCTAAGCACTTATTAACTACAATCCAACTGAAGTCTAGAAGACCAAATAGGCAACCATGGAGTAGGGTTAATCAACCGATTAATGAAATTCGAACGGAGACAGGTCCAAAATGAAGACTGCACAACAACTCAACAACACCAAGCTGAAATCTCTATACCAAAGCTAAATTGCTCAAGCTCAAATATCTAAATCAAAACTAAAAATAACTAGGCATTAATTCTCCAAATCTACCATACTTTCAAATCACCATTCCAAAGAGTCAAAATCCAAAGACTGGGCCAATAAAGCTATATCAATGTAAACAATATCAAATAGACTCTAGTATCCTGATCTGACATATCCAAGATAAATCATACCAAGCCACAGTCGAGACATATCTAGAGAGCAAAATCACCACAACGATAAATACTGACTGATAATCATAAATAACCAACTCTATATCAACTGAGGGGAATAAAATATAGACGTAAAATAGGAATTATGCCAAAGAAAAAAATCATGGAATGAAAATAGATATAACCCAATCCATATCCATTGGAGGGCATAAACTTTCCAAACATACTCGAAACTTCTTATTGCTCAAAATCTCACTGGTGATGGCAAAAACTTTAGCTATTTAGAGAAAATGCAACTTAAGCTGGGAACTAACTAATGCAATACTCGAGCTAGGCAAAGAAATAGCTACAAGCTCATATCATCGAGGAAAATCAATCCACCAAGACTTACTAAGCCGAACAAACGCTAGAATGGGGATTTCTTGAATCCATCCAAGAACCACATCATTAAAGAAAAAATACCAATCTCAAAACAAAGTTTAAAGTTGTGACCACCACCTGGGTAACAACAACTTGAGATAAAGAGTTTCTAATTTGCCAACTTAAAAAGCGATCATCGCAAAGGCCACCTGCCTCTAACTTTCCAACTCCACCAGACAAAACTATATCACAATGAGAAAAGAGTATCCAATCTCCATACAAAATTAAGGCAATCTATCACGAGGGAATAAACCCAACATACATATGAGATAAATCCATGACATCTTAATATCAAATATCAAAATAGCCATTGAACGATGAAATAGCTACAAAAAAATAACAAATCTCAAACTAGTCTATCTCACAAATAAGTTATACAAGAAGGGATAACCAAAACAAAATACTTCAAAACCCAAAAGGCAAGTCTAAGGATCTCAAACTCAAAAATAGGAAACATAACTAAATTTTTTACTCAAAATCCACAAAAACCATAGAAGGTCACTTACCTTTGATACCATAATACATGCCCGAAATCAATCTAGTACGGCTAACCAAGAGGGACACTGTCGACCTCACCATGCTAGGGGTAAATATCATCAAATCAGGCTATATCTACAAGCCACCAAATAGTATCAAAAGAAAATAAAGGTATAACTAGATAACACTAGTTTATACAGATACTCAGTGAGAATCAAATTCATCATGTAAAAATATCAAGTAATAATATAAAGTAATATGAATAATCTTACATAGTGCTAGCAATAGCAATGTCAATATCACTATCAACATACCGAATAGGCAGTACGAAACTTAATATCAATATTATGTACCACTCAAGGGCCACAACAAGGTTAATATTCCAAGATAAATGGGACTCAAACCTAAATCACTCCCATAAGGGAAAAACATCAATATATATGTAATCCATCCAATACTAAATACAATAAACCATAGAGTAGTAACATAATCATAAACAATAAGGTACATAATAACCGATATAAATTCATCAAGGTATACAATCATCAATGGGTATGAAAACCCCAATACACATAATAAAAGATAAATATAAGAAACAAAAGCACACCAATCGTGGTAACATCCACAGTCCCATGCCTGATGGGAATAGGGAAAATAAATTTGAACGGGTCAAAATTGGACCAATCAACTAAATCATCAATTGAGTCGCCAAGTGCACCATCTCTAACTGAAGATGTCACAACATCGCAAGCTTCTCTAATTAAGTGGAATGACTAGAATATCATGTAAGGGACACTCCCTAGACTAGAAGTTAGTTTCTTTATAGTCGTAGTAATTCCTGAAGCATCAATATGGAGAGAATACAAACTAAGCTCAAATGGCTAGCCAACTGATGCTGAGATAAATTTGCAAAATTATGTCCAAACATCTAAAATCAAAGCCTATCTTAGAAGATCTAGGCTAGTGGGGAATACATGCTAACTATGACTAATCATCTATCTTATACAAGGGGTATTCTCTGAACCAATACCTCATCACAACATGTCTAAAAGAAGATCTTAGAATACTTTGGGATACTGCCCCTCATAATCTTGAATGGTCTCCATGACTCAACGAACTATACCACACTCCACAAGTCTGTTGGGACTCTTCCTAATCCCTTTTTAGCTGATACTAAGGATATTTTATATCCATCTCTTACCCTTTAGTTTGATGTTGCACTAAAATTCTATAAGTACATATTGGAGTCTTATCCGCATCTGTCAACAATATCATATCGTCCTTTGGGGATAAAGTATAGTCAAAGAATGTGTTAAAGATTCATAGGAATGTGGACACACGATAAGGAGTCATGAAGTAAATTTTCTAAAATACCATTATAGCCTCCCGAAAAAAGGTTAAAAATATCTCTATGTCGATCCACATGACTCTACTAATACTTAGCCCTTGTACTAATACACCAATGAAAAATAGACCCTGATACTAATTTGTCACGACCTGATTTTGTCAGATCATGATGGCCCCTACCATAACCCTCCAGTAGGTAAGCCAACCCATAGTCTGAAATGGATAGTAACAGATTACTCAATAATATAAGAAAAAGAATGCAGAATATATGAAATAAAATCAATACATAGAAGAATCTCAAGACCTGGTGATATCAGTACAGGAGCTTCTAATATAAAAAGAGTATAAAAGTGAAATATTAAGAGAAATATACTGATACAACTTATCTCCGAATATAACTTAGAGACTAGCCTAATACATAAGAGAGAGATAAGTAATACTCCAAATGTCAGGAGCTCACTCTAAGTATCTGAACCAGGGTTGCTCTGCATGATACACATATCAATGACATTAACCCAGACTATAATCTGCAGGCTGCACAAGTGTAGTATGAGTACCAACCGAATGGTACTTAGTAGGCTACGACCAACTGAGCTCCAAAGATAGATTAGATATATACAATATATAAATAGAATAAAAACTACACCCAAGAATCCAAAAATCATATGACAAGTTAATGGGATAATAAGAAATAATTATCCAATTTATGTCTAAGAGTCTAACATAGCAAGACTAAGGAAGTATTATGGTGAACTACCCTGTTTCTGCTACATTCAATATACTTTAATGTTATACTATATATCCTAGGTCAATATATGAATAAAGAGTGAAAGAAAGATATAGCATTATATAAAATGAAGTGATGATTATACAAAATAAACAATAAGAAAGGGATATACACTAGCACCATAACTTTATGTAGCTAGATACATATATATATTGTAACACCCCGCATTTCAGGATAGAATAAAAGCCATGACTCTGATGCGTTAATAATCCCAGAGCCTTAAATCCTATGCCAATTTGGCATGCTTAGGTAGTATGTGAATCTATTTGAGCATGAATTTAGACCATAGAGGTCCTTCAACCCAAGGACGATTTGAAAACTACTTTGATCAATTAAGTTTAAGTGGATATTATAATTTGTGTCAACTTCTATCGACCATGATCTTTGTATATGTCGAATTAGAGAGCCAACTATGTGTCAAATGATAGGTCTTTGAGATAGCTTTCCAACGATATCAATTTTTCTAAAATCCAACACCCGAGGAAGAAGTTATGACCTTTCAAACTAGTATGCATCGTCTAACCAATCACACATGGCCACAGAAAACCATAGGTGATAGCATAGGTGGCGCCTATGTAAACATAGGTAATAGCATAGGTGGCGCCTATGTAAATATAAGCAATAGAATAGGCAGAACCTATGTAAAGGTTTCAAGTGACTTAAACACTCTATTTTTAGAGAAAAATAGTCTTTTTCCCACCCTTATTTAGCCATAAACACAAAATTCAGTTCCCAAAGACCCAAAAATACACCTTTATTCATCAAAATTGCTCAAGAACTCCCCTTAGGGTTTCAAAATAAAAAAACACAATAACTCAAGATTCAACCATTTGTTTTCAAAATATATTGAAGATTTGGAATCCCCGCAACGTAGGCTTCAAGAAGCACCTATCATATTCGTATATAGAGGTACGTGGGGTTATCTCAAAAATCTCATGGGCTTAAAAAATTCATGTTTTAAAAATAGGGGTTTTGAAATTATGAATATAAACATGTTTTAAGCATCTTTATGATATTGATTTGGTCATTAGGCCTAATTACAAAGTGATTTGATATATGATATATGATATATGTATATGCATGTATTCCAAAAAGATGTTAACTTAAGAGCATGAATGATATGGAATCCCTCTCTTGATGTGAATTTATTTTAAATGTTCATATGATGTAAATTGTTTGAAAACATCTTGAAAAGCATGACATGAAATGTTTTGAGAATTGATATGATTTTGACTTAAAAACGAGAGGGTTATTTGTCTTGAAACATGTTGAATATAATGGTTGAATGAGAAGAATGATCAAGTTGGGTATGATGATACCCTACAAAATATGATATGTGATTGAATCATATAAAATTTGAATGCATTAATTTTACATGAGATAGGTGATTCTCGAAGAAGGCATTTGAGTGTAAGGGCTCATCATTGGAAACCATGTTTCCCGAAATGGGAACTTGTTACCATAGTTTGTGATCTTGCGTACCTGACTTTGTGTCATTCCTAAATTGGGACTATGGTTAGGAGCCCTGCTTTATGATCTTGTGCACTTCTATTGGGTCGAGACACCTTGATGTATGATATTGTGTGTCTTTCCCTTACTTATACTCTATTCTCGATGGCAACCTAGGTTTGACAGTTGGTGTAAATGTGATATGTAGGTATTCCACCTAGCTCAGTTGTATTGCATTGTTGTTGAAACAATTACATTATGCCCATATGTTTTCAAATAATTTGATATGAAACTACTTTATAATGGCTCTCAACTATATTTTGTAAAAATATTATGTTTTATTTTGATATCTCTGTGTACCAGTACTTTGGTATTGACCCCCTTTCCTCCCAGGTTCGAAGGCATAGTCTAGGGGTCTAGAAAATCAGTAGATTTTCTCAGACAGATTTGCAGAGTCACTTGGTGAGCCTTCTATATTTTAGAAGGCCTGATATCTGGAAATTTCATTTATCATTTATTACTTTTGGGTCTACTAGGGTCCTTGTCACAGTTTTCAAATAGATATTTATTTCAGTCATGTAATAGAGATTTCGAAGATGTTATGAAGATATTGATTGAGATTGTGGGACATTATTCCCCATTATTATTTTTCATATGATTCTTGACCATGTTTCCTTTATATAGTGTATCTTTCATATTTTTTTGTCATATAAGTTATGTGCATGATTACCAGATAGATAAGGGTTGTTTTGGGCCTTGATGCTTCGAAATACTCATCAAGGCCAGGGCCCCAGTTCGGGTCATGACAAACTTGGTATTAAAGCATGATTCATGGTCCAAGGGTATTTGTGAAATCACATTGGGTAGACTTTTGTTTATGGGTGTGTAGCGCACCATCCTTATAAGTAGGAGGCTACAAGGTATTTAGGAATGTCTCTCTTTCTTCATGTTTTAGTTCGTGCAATAGAGTCAGAATATTCCTCTTTCATACTCTAATTTGTTCTATGATGATGTCCATATGAAAGTAAAATTATCCTAAATTCTTTCCTTACTCTGGTGTTCTCAGACCTATCACATTACTGGGGTGATTCAAGTACAGAAGTTTAGAGTCTAAATGGTATGGTTTGTTATAATCGAATTATATAATATTTTCGCAAGGACTTGAGAAGAGTCCGTTAGTACATCAGAATGTGTTGGTTCTAGTGTGAACCTTGATTTTGATGAAATCGTGCTTTTCAACCTGTAGTATTAAGTGTATTTAGTTCTTTTCAGAACTTATGTTGCTAGTGTCACACTTCAGAGATAATAAGGTGTAGCAAAATGTTGGAACTGTATTTCCACCCGAATAGTAGTGTGTGAAAGTGTTGTTTTCATGACCTATTGGTAATGAAATTAGACCAAGAAGTTGGTGATGTGAAGTCATAAAGTTAGAAGTCAGAGTGAGGATGATTTACCCATTTATAGTGATAAACTAATTTGGTAGCTAGCAGCATGTGTGGACGGTATCGTAGTCTATATAGGAAATCTTTGACTCCGATTTTATTTCTTCAGAGTGAGATGTGTATTCTTAGTTCATTGAATATTATGTATTAAATCTCTATCTCATGAAATATTGTCATCAAAGTATTGTTGAAAAATAAAGTCTAGTGAAGTCGTGTGGGGCTCTTTCGATTCACTAGCATAGTTGACTTGTCATTCATCCCATTTTCTTGTGCAAAATACAAAATTAAAGTGTATTGGAGCCATGTGAGGCCTATTTTGATTCACTAGCAACTTGTTATCCAACTAGTTATTCTTGTGTAGGTTTAATGTATGAGATTGAGCCGGTAAAGAGATTATTCATCCTTGTGTGTTATTAGTAGAAGGTAGAGAAGGAGTTGTTAGTTAGGGTGATTTGTTGGTTGCTTGAATGTGAAAATAGTTATATTAGCGAGTAAGTTATGATTATAGACTCATGGTTGTTTGAGGAATTTGAAGACAGTCTAAATGTATGCTTAAGTAAGTATGAGGTGAGAAATCCGCATAAGTAGAGAAGATTGTATGGGGTTATAATATCAGATTAAGGTTGATCATGTCTATTATATGACTTTACCCCTTGACCTTCTTTTCATTGGTAGTTGTAAACTAGTATAACTTGTGAGAAGGTAGGTAGTGGATTTTAAGGTGTTTGAATAGACCGTGTCAATTTTATGGACTAGCATATTATTTTGCACTCATCATTGGTTGTAGATGATTGATGCTAAACTATAGGTTTGAATTTAAGTGAAGAATGTGGTGGTAAAAAAAATATATAGTGGCACGAGATCGATGATGCACGTTTTGTGGAATTAAATTAGTAGGCTTGATGTGCTAAAATAGTCCGTGCTAATGACTTATGATAAGGAAGATCGTAAGGTCACGACCCATTTTTTGTGTTGATATGAAGTTCTAATGTACTAGTTTTCCTTGATGGTCATTTCATAGTTTTCAAGTGAGAATTGTCCATAAGGTTGGGTTGTAGATCACTTTTACGTTCAGCACTAGACACTAAGTTTGAACAATTGATGCCTATTAAAATAGTTGTGATGATTGATTGGGTAATGATACCAGTTTTATGAAAGTGATCTAATAGACTTGAATGGTGTACGTAAGAGATTAGGTTTATTTGATTCGTAGTGATGTATAATATTGTACGTATGATGTAGAAGTATGCCTAAGGTGACATGAGGTTGCGGTATTCTCTCTAAGGATATTACTTATTGCGCGTGGCTAGTGGTACCATTGAATTTTTGAGTGGATAAAGACTAGTTAGATGGTATATGGTGATCTAAATAGTCATGTTAAGGTGTTTTAATTGATAGTGTTGGGACTTTTGCGGTGATCTTGATTCTCATAGTAGAGGGATATAAATTTGAAGATGCAATAGTGGTAGCTATGTTGAAAGTGATATGGTTCATCAAAGGCTTGGTGATATCCATGTTAAGTGTTAGAATCTAAGTTTGAGTTTTGAAGGTTGAACCGATAGAAATAAGTGTATAAGCATTATACTATGACTATTGGTGGCTATGGAAAGATAGAATGTATCCCAGAAGGTAGTCATTCGAGTTAAGTTCTATGATATGCATGCATTGTCATTTTTTTCAGACCCTTGAGTGCAGTAAGTGTAGTTCAGTTAGAATCTGTTAAAGGATCTCCCAAACTCTAGATGATGACGTGAAGCTGAGAGAGAGATGATAGAACAAATAACCAAGTAAGGCTCTCAGATTCTAGTAGTGATGCAGTATGATTTAGAGCATCAGAAAGTGAGGGTAAATCTCAACCCATTCCTTCCTCAGTATTTTTTTTAGTTATCCGGATGCTTACTCATGCCTTACGATTCATTTTTGTGATCATAGTTCATGATTCCGGTATATGATAGAGAGTCACGTACTCTTCCTGTTCCAAGATAATGAGTTCTAGTTCATTCAAGTAGTCGAAATCACATTCCTTATGTTATGAACTCTAGTTGAGGTCATGCAACTCATGACGCATGTACTCACTCTTTATAGTGTGCTCAATCCCGTATAAAAACCTGTTCATGCTTCAGGATCTTATGTTTTAACCTTTTAGTGACCCTTCCTATGCAATGATAGTAGTGATGATGTAAATGTTCTTGTTGATGGAAGATCATATTATGCTTGCTTAGATAAGGCCATAAGTATAAAGTAAGAGTTTGGGCCAAGTATTTGATACACGTGATGGTTAGTGAAAAAGTTTGTGTTTGTATGTCTTAGGGTAGCGCGTGGGAGTTATATTGACAATATTTTAGAAGCCATGTGAAGTATGTATTTATGGGTGGTTGCCTTGAAGTTAACATATGGTTATAAATTAGGCTTGAATGACATTTTGGGATTATAGTGGAAGGTTGCAATATGCATTAGCGACTTCATATTAAGAGTTCAGAGTAGTCACTGAAGTGGTAAGGCATGTTATACTTAGGATGTGATCTTTAAAGGAGATATAGAAGATTGCATCATATGTTTTAGAATAATAGTGTGGTCTGGCATGTTGTATTTTTGTGACTTAGAGTTAGGCTTAATCACGGAGAAGGGATTAAGTTATTTCCAACATTAGTAGAAAGATTTGTCAATGCTCATATGAGAATTTTAAGCTGAGTTGAATGAATATGATATTTAAGGAGAATAGTATAGTTAAGTGATATTCGAGAAGTGTTCTAAGCTTGAAAGTAGGAAGTTGTAATGCCAAAGGCCTGGTAATTTGATCCTAATTCAGGAGTTATATGCCTATGTTCCAGACTGTAGAGTGGTGTCATTGTGATGATTCCTTAGTGGGTGTCTTGTGTAATCCATACCCAAGATTCGTGGCTCCCTATTACTGCTAGAACTTCCTTAGAGAGAGTATTGAAGAGAATACTCCAGTTAAGTATGAAGTTCCAGCATAATTCAGTCTGTATAGTCAGTAAGTCAGTTTAATAATAAGATTTGCATAGCTTGTTTTCTCATTTTTTCATTTATTAATGCTACCCGAAATCTCAGACATGCTACTATTCCAAGATAGAGTATACTAGTAATTGAGAGTATAGATCAGTTCATGAGTCATGCATTAAATTCAGATTCCAGATGTTTAGTTATGATTCAATTCGTAAATGCCTTGTGCATCGTCTCAGTTTTTCGAGTATCCTAGTGAATTGAGCATTCATAGAGGCACATAGTGTCCTAAGGGGGAGATACCCCATTCAGTTGTAAGCATAGATTCATATTACAACTTTCGCATTAGTTATCACTGCTTATTCAATCATACGTTCATACGTAAGTTCAGTCAGATATGCATGCATTAGAAATGCATTTCATTACGAGAATTTTGTTTATGAGTAGCTTCAGTCGTGTATTCCATGCATCAGATATGCATGTTCGGTATAAGAATTCAGAACATCAGTAGTTCCATCCATATGGCCATGTTTCAGATTAGTGTATTCTTTATTAAAGGACATGTCGTGTACGCGTTATTCCATACCTCTAAGATTCAATATGTTCCTACCCATCATTGAGGATGAATGATCCCAAGAGTAAGATAATGTAACACCCCACATTTTGGGATAGAATAAAAACCATGACTCTGATGTGTTGATAATCCTAGAGCCTTAAATCCTATGCCAATTTGGCATGTTTATGTAGTATGTGAATCCATTTGAGCATGAATTTAGACCGTAGAGGTCCTTCAACTCAAGGACGAGTTGAAAACTACTTCAATCGATTAAGTTTAAGTGGACATTATAATTTATGTAAAATTCTATCGACCATGACTCTTTGTATATGTTGAATAAGAGAGCCAACTATGTGTCAAATGATAGGTCTACAATTTAACTTTCCAACGATACCAATTTTTCTAAAATCTGACACCCGAGCAAGAAGTTATGGCCTTTCAAAGTAGTATGGGTGGCCTAACCAATCGCACAAGGCCACTGGAAAACATAGGCGATAGCATAGACGGCGCCTATGTAAACATAGGTGGCGCCTATGTAAACATAGACGATAGCATAGGCGGTGCCTATGTAAAGGTTTCAAGTGACTTAAACACCCCTTTTTGGGGCAAAATAGTCCTTTTCCCCCTTTATTTAGCCATAACCACGAAATTCAGTTCCCAAAGACCCCAAAATACACCTTCATTCATCAAAATTGTTCAAGAACTCCCCTTAGGGTTTCAAAATAAAAACCCCAATAACTCAAGATTCAACCATGTGTTTTCAAAACAAATTGAAGATTTGGAATCCCCACAAAGTAGGCTTCAAGAAGCACCTATCATATTCGCATATAAAGGTACGTGGGGTTATCCCAAAAATCTTTTGGGTTTAAAAAATTCATGTTATAAAAATGGGGGTTTTGAAATTATGAATATAAACATGTTTCAAGCATCTTTATGATATTGATTTGGTCTTTAGGCCTAATTCCAAAGTGATTTGATATATGATATATATATATATATATATATGCATGTATTCCAAAAAGATGTTAACTTGAGAGCATGAATGATATGGAATCCCTCTCTTGATGTGAATTTTTTTTAAATGCTCATATGATGTAAATTGTTTGAAAACATATTGAAAAGCATGACATGAAATTTTTTGAGAATTGATATGGTTTTGACTTGAAAACGAGATGGCTATTTGTGTTGAAACATGTTGAATACAATGGTTGAATGAGAAGAATGATGTGATATTGATGGCTTGCAAGTCAGGTATGACGATACCCTACAGAATATGATATGTGATTGAATCAGATGAAATTTGAATGCATTGATTTTACATGAGATAGGTGGATACCTGAAGAAGGCATTTGAGTGTAAGGGCTCATCACTGGAAACCGTGTTTGCCTACATGGGAACTTGGTACCATGCTTTGTGATCTTGCGTACCTGACTTTATGTCATTCCCAAATTGGGACTATGGTTAGGATCCCTGCTTTGTGATCTTGTGCACTACCATTGGGTCAAGACACCCTGATGTGTAATCTTATGTCTTCCCCTCACCTATACTCTAATCTCGGCGAAAACCTAGATTTGACAGTTGGTGTAAATGTGATATGTAAGATATTCCACCTATCTCAGCTGCATTGCCTTGTTGTTAAAAACAATTACATTACGCCCATGTATTTTTAAATGATTTGATTTGAAACTACTTTATAATGGCTCTCAACTATATTTTGTAAAAATATTATGTTTTTTTTATATCTCTGCTGATAGCCACTCTTTTTCACAATATTTTCAAGTACCAATACACTCTGAGGAATCAATCTGGCCCAATTTCCTCTTATTTTGTCACATGACGCTACAATTTAAAGCGCTTAGGAATGTGGATCAAATTATGGTCTTGAAAAAAAAATGGATTAGGCTACATATGAGGCTTCCAAAGAAGATAACTAAAGGCTCAAAGGGGGTTCACTAGGACAATGTACAAAGATAGGTAAAAAGAAGGTAAACAATTTCAGGGCTGCCAAAGAAATGCCTAAATCATCTCCTAAACTCACACTCTTTATTTCACTTCACACACACACCAGGCAAGTTCTAGCATCAGTCACAACACAGAATATACTATAACCTCACCCACACAAGGCACATGGTCAACTTAATTGGGAGCATTATTGACTCTTGACCCAACAGATGAATGAATTAAATCACATAATTATCACACAGTGAGTCACACTTAAAGCCTAAATGTCTCAATAGTAATTATTTAGCATAAACTCTTGTTATAATACCATGCCGTCTATCAGAACAATTTCATGCAAAATCTAAAATCTAAAATTTAACTAACTAAATACGACTAATTCAAACAATCAAAAATAAGAATAAATATAGGCAAAGAAGTACAATACACCATACAAATACCAGCACCCCACACTTAGACGGGACACACTGCCCTCAGTGGAAAATAAATAAGGAAAACCTGATTAGTCGGACTCCTTCTCTATGTTTGGGGTCATACCCCCTGCATCGGAATCATCATCAGAGTCATCGTCATCAAAGTTGTCCTCCACGTCTGAGTTTGGCAGTCGGTGATCATCGTCAGTCGGCACGTCATCATCAAGAGGTTCCTCAAAATATACCCCTACTCCACACATAGCCCGCGCATGCTCATTCATCGGGTAGTCATAGTCCAACTGCTGAAGCTCTGCATCAGTTGGAACACGACCCCCACTCATCATGGTAAACCTCGTCATGCCATATAGATGGCGAAAGAAGCTTTCATCTCGAGCATGCCACTCTGCAGTGGTAAGGTTGATGCCATGACCAGTTTCAGGCTCTTTAACTTTCGTAAGATCAACCTTCTTCGGGTTGTGTGGAAGTTTATGATCTGCAGGTTCCTCTTCAATGTGCTCCTTCCTTAATATCGCAGTCAACAAATTGCCAAAGCTGAAATGGGACCTTTTGTGTAGCCTTGCCTTACGCATTGACGATCGTATAACCGCACCAATGTTGATGGGAATATTCATCATCAGAGCGTACACCAAGCATACTCTATCATGTGTGATCTTTGTATACTGTGTCCTAGGAATCAGGCAAGAGTTGACTATCCTCAACCATATACGAGCTTCTCTGTTCAAGGAAGCATACGGGAAGGTATTATGCCGACCGTTATCCTTGTGACGAATCCACCATGCCATTGACCTTGTTCCGCACAGTGTGTGTCTGATTGCCCTGTAGGGAGGTTTGTGATAAAGCTCCTTGAGCGGTGATGGATCCACAGATGGAAGGCCCAGAAAAGAGTTGAAGAACTCCGCATTCAGTTGCAAGACTTGGCCCCAAATCTTTACTTCACTTCCGGTAGTCTTTGGGGACCAATTGGCATAAAACTCTCGTGTTAGATCAAGATTGCATTCTTCCATATCTCGGAAAATGAAATCAAGATTTAGTGCCATGATTTTAGCCAAAATGTGGGGCTCTCTCTTTGCTAGACTCTTCTTCTGCATCAAATCCACATGAAAATATTTTTTTACTTTGTTGTTCTTGTACCACTCCTTTCCTTTATCCTCTATGACCCTATTTATCCCGAAAGTGCGTCGAGGTATTTGTAGAGAGGAGGACTCAGCTTGATCTTTTCTTCCCCTTTTCTGACCTTTCTGTGAGGTAGACACTTTTTCTTTTCCTTGTCGTCCTTTTGGTGCCATTCTACCTGAGATCATAATAGAGTCATGTTAGCTTCATCTTGGAAGATTCAATCGAAAAACAAATAGTAATGGCACCACCCCACACTTAATTTGTTTGTAAAGACTAATTAAGTGAGTGATGTCGATTACTCAGACTTCATCGACATACATTTAGGCGATATGTTCCAACAACATGTTTAGCACAATCATACTTTCATGTATTCTTGACTATACTTTCCAATTCTTTTTCATGTAATCTTGACTATACTTTCATGTTTGGATGAATGCACTTTTTGAACAAGACCACCACATAAAGATCGTATCATGTTATGGCATAGAAATAATCACACCATCTTATACTTGTGGTCAATCATGATCGGTATCTTGATGAACGAGTCATTCAAACATTCAAGCTTTTCAACTTTCAAGATTATGCATTAACTTCACAATTTTGACTCCATAAAAATATGACAGTTTATAACAATCAAATACAAGTCGGAACAAAGTCAAGAACACCCACACGTATTCTTTCACTCAAATAGATGTATCATAACAAACCAACCATATTCTTATCACCAAACACCACTTCAAAATCTAATAAATCATCATAAATGTAGCATATCAACAACTACGGAATATAAAAGAATAACTTACTTGGTGATGGTTCGGGAAAGAAAAATTTTGAGAGAAATTGAAAGGTTGGGCGGCACCTATCTTGAGCAAACAATGGGATTGTGTTCTAAGATTGGGGATCTATTTATAGATTAAGCCATGGGTCGGGTTTGATCCATGTAAAATTGGGTTAGGATACAAAAAGGCATAAGTAGGCGGCGCCTAATGCTTTGCCTATGCTTAGCATAGGTGGCGCCTTTCTCAAAACCTAGTTTGGCATAGGCGGCGCCTTGCCTATCACCTATATTGGCATAGGTGGTGCCTTGCCTATCGCCATGTTGAGACAGTGAGCATAGGAAATGGCATAGGCGGCACCTATGGTATTGCCTAGCTTGGAATAGGCGACGCCTATAGCATTGCCTAGATTTTCATAGGCAATGCCTTGTCCGTTGTCTATGTGAGGTAGTGAGCATAGGCAATGGTATAGGCCTTGCCTTGTCCATTGCCTAGATTAGCATACGCATTGCCTTGTTCATTACCTAGATTTGCATAGGCATTGCCTTATTCGTTGCCTAGATTGGCATAGGCAATGCCTAGCCTATAGCCTTTGCTCCATCATTCCTAACTTACCACCTTTAGCATGGCTCACTTTCAACTCAAAATTTGGGACTAATTCCCCTCCTTTGTACGTCTTGCACGTACACTTAATCAAAAACAATAAAAATGATTAGAAAGATGGATTGCCTCCCATCAAGCACCTTAGTTTTGGTCGTGGCTCGACTCTTATTTTTGGATTTTTATTTAACAAAAATAAACTCCTAGTAAAACAAAATGATTAAAAATGATGGGTTGCCTCCCATGTAGTGCTTGATTTATTATCGCGGCACGACATAGTTATCTTGGTTACTTAGACTTCATTGAGATAGATGGTGTCTATACAGTTTATCGAGTCAAGTGGACCAATATATGGCTTCACTCATTGACCATTCACTTTAAAGACACCACCATCATTGTTTTCTAACTCCACTACTCCAGATGAGTAGACTTGACTAATCCTGAATGGACCAGACCATTTAGACTTCAACTTACCTGGAAATAGCTTCAGTCTGGAGTTGTAAAGAAGTACCAAATCACCCTTCTAAAAGTTTCGTTGGATAATCCTCCGATCATGGTACTTTTTCATCCTTTCCTTGTAAAGGTCTGCTCTTTCATACGTATGGAGACGGAATTCATCCATCTCATTCAGCTGTTCCAACCTCAGATTAGTAGCATCCTCCCAATTCAGGTTAAGCCACTTCAATGCCTACGGTGCTTTATGTTCTAGCTCAATTGGCAAGTGACAAGCCTTCCCATAAACTAGTTGGTAAGGTGACATGTCAATTGGTGTCTTGAACGCAGTCCTATAAGCCCATAAAGCACCGTCCAGCTTTTGGGACCAATCTCTCCTACTAGCATTTACAGTCTTAGCAAGGATCATCTTTATCTCCCGATTAGAAACCTCTACCAGCCCACTAGTTTATTGGTGGTAAGGTGTAGCTACCTTATGTTGCTTGATCCCATATTTTACCAACATGGCTCTGAACAGCTTGTTGCAAAAATGTGATCCTCCATCATTTATGATGGTATGTGGTACCCCAAAATGAGAGAAGATATTTCTCTTTAAGAATGCTACAACACTCTTTCCTTCATTATCAGCGAGCGCAACTTCTTCGACCCATTTGGATACATAATCCACAACAACTAGGATATATTTCATCCCAAGAACGCATACTTTAGATGACTGGGCAGCTCTTTCAATTCTAGTACTGGTGGCTCTTCAATGAATGGTTTCGCTGGTGGTGAAGGTCGATTCTTAAGATCAAGATCCAGCTTCTTAGGAGCATCAGAATAGGACCCTATTCCTGTTAGAGCACAAATAGTTTCTTCATACTCTTCAACATCCTCACGCTCAAAATTCATAAGCGCAGCAGCCAATGGCTCAACAATAAGCTGCTTCTCTACAAATAATTCTTTCTCATCTTCATAATAAACATTAGTTACAGAGAATACATTCATATCTTTGGACTGATTCATTGATTTGCATACATCAAAATGAACCACTTCGTCATTCATCCAAAATAAAAGATCATTAGCTCTTAAATCAATAAGCACACTTTCTGTTGCAAGGAAAGGATGCCCCAAGATTATGGGAACTTCAGAATCTACCTCACAATCCAAAATAACAAAGTCTGCGGGAAAAATAAAGGTAGAAACCTTCACCAATACATCATATAAGATACCAACTGGTTATTTTACCGACCTATCTGCCATCACGAGCCGCATATTGGTTGGTGTAGGATCGCCCAACCCCAACTTTCTGTAAACGGATAGCGGCATCAAATTGATGCTAGCCCCCAAATCGCATAATCACTTAGCAAAATCCAAAGATTCAACCGTGCAAGGAATAGTGAAAGCACCAGGATCTACCTTCTTCTGTACTAAAGACCTCGTGGCAATTGCACTACAATGATGAACATTATCTGCCAGCTCATAGCTTGTTGCCCGCTTCTTTGTCAAAAGGTCCTTCATGAATTTAGCGTACCCAGGCATCTATTCTAGCGCCTCCACCAAAGGAACATTAATAGTCAACTGCTTCAACATAGTCATGAATTTACTGAATTTGGTGTCATCAGTTTTCTTCTTCAGTCTTTGAGAAAAAGGTGATGGTGGAAGGGAAAGATTTTTCTCCACCACTTTCTTTTCATCTTGCTTCTAATTTTCAATCTTTTCAGGCTGCAGATATCTAGGGGTAACATCATGAACGTTCTCAGTCTGATTTTCAGCTTATACAGAATCATCACAATCTACTTTAATCACATTCTCTTCTGTATTATCAACCACCTGCTTGCCTTTGGATGGATTTTCCAACACCTTATCACTCCTGGTAGTAATAACCATACATGATCCATCATTCCTTGGATTTTGTACAGTGTTACTTGGTAAAGTGCCAGCCTTTCTTTGATTAAATGTCGCTGATAGTTGACTCATTTGTTGTTCCAGCTGTTTTATTGCAGTAGAATATGGTTCAACAAATTGATTTAATGAGGACAAATCATTATTTACCTCAGCTACTCCTACGTTGGTTGCCTCCACTCCTTTCAACATCTTATCCATTATATCTTCCATGGACATCTTTTCAGAGCCAGACGCAACAGCCTCACGATTTCCAGGAGGAATATACAAACCACTCTTGTCAGTCTTATTCTTCCAACTCCCTAACTCGCTATCCTTGTATCCGGATTTTTCATAATAGTTCCGACCTTGGTTTCCTTGGACATTGCCTCGGAAACCCCCCTGATTATTCAAGTAGTTCGCTTCTTCCTCAGAATCAGAATCGTCTCTTCCCTGTGATGCAACGGCCTTAACCTTTTCTGTCTTCCCTAATAATAAATGCTTGGTATGAAGGTCCATATGCATTTTTATGTAAGCCATATCTTGGTCACGTTCCTCTTGTCTTCGCCTCTATTCTGCTGTCATGCCAATAGATAGAGTAGAACTTGCTACCTCAGAATTCCTGGTATGCCAAGCTCTACTCTGCTTTATTATACGATCCAGCATATCACTCCCCTCAATAAAAGTAAGGTCCATGAATGATCCACCATAGAATTATCAACTACTGGCTTTGTCACCAAGTTCAAATCCCTATATAATATTTCCATTAAGTGGATATTGGTCATCTGATGATTTGGGCACCTCATAAGCTTCTTCTTGAACCTCTCCCATGTTTCGTGGAGAACTTCAGTTGGAAGCTGTCAAAAATTGCTTATCTCATCTCTTAATTATGCTCTCTTGGATGGCGGAAAGAATCTTTTAAGGAAAGCGTCTTTAAGTTGCCTCTAATTAGTAAAAGAGTCAGGAGTTAATCCGTTCAACCATAGAGTTCCCTCTCCAGATAGAAATAATGGAAATAAGCGTAGCTGAATTGCATTCTGTCCAACTCCTGGTTTGTCAAATGACTTGCATGTTGAGATAAAATTGATCAGATGCATATTCGGATCATTGCCTGCAAGTCCACCAAATAACCCCTTGAGCTACAATAACTGAATCATGGTGCTAGTGATATTGAACTTGGCTCTGGGTGCCAAGGGTGGAGGAATAATAGCCCCTGTGGAACCAGCTCCATCCAAATTGTCATCATCATCATCAAAAAGAACCTGCACAGCTCGACGTTCAAGTCTCATTCTAGCTTGACGATCTCTCCTGTTCACAGGCGTTACCACCTCATCTGCACGCCTTGGATTTAGTAGCTCGTCATCACCCAGGTCCTCATCATCAGGATTTGTTGCCCGACCTGGGTAGTCAATATTCTGTTGATGCACTTCCACAGCTACCAATGAAGCTAGTCTAGCTTGCTTCTGTTGATCCGCCCTTCTGTCAATGTCTCGGTGTGCATCCATTCTGCCAATAAGTTGTGGTTCAGGATTTACGGGTAATAATGGCTGACCAGATTTTTGTGTATTTGGCATGCACTCTACCAAACCTGAACAAAACAAAAACAACAACTAAAATTAAAATTTGAGAATCTTTGACCAAAGGGTCTAATAACTATCACAAACTTAATTGACAACCGTATTCCCCGACTACGGCGCCAAAATTTGATACGCCTAAATTACAACTCTTGTTAGAAAGTGTAAGCGATCGCTGTCAAATATAGAACCCAACTGGGTTGGGTGTCGAATCCCACAGGGAATACTTGGTCACTAAGTGTTGCAATTATTAGTAGACTGTTGGTCGAAAATTCTACGGAAAAGGGGGGTTTGATTTATGTGTGAACTAATAGTATCAAAGTAATGAATGAGACGATGTATTTAGTAAGATTTAATCACAGAGAATAATAAATTAGGGTTATGTCCACCTTGTAAGTTCTACTTTTCTATTAACTATGAGTAATGTAGAATTTAGACATGCATGCACTTATAGAGATTCGTATTCTAATGCTAAATCTAAGTGTTTTTCAACCATCAAGGATTTATTTTACTTTATTTCTCTCGAGCCTAAAGTGTTTAACGAATGGTACAAATTCTCCAAGAAAATCCGGTTAAGGCATTAACGTGTAAACAGGGGTTGGAAACCCTATTTTCTTGTCACACTCTCTTTTCAAAATATGTAACTTTTCTCTCAAACAAGTTAATGCTATAATGGTGTATTCTCTATGTTTGCAACCATGAGAATTCAATTAAAATGAAGAGAGTAATGATATAAGTAGCATACACATCAAGAATTCACAAACTCATAGCAATCAATAGTATCTTACAAAGTTTCCATAACCCTAACAGAGAAGTTTAGCTACTCATGAGTACAACGGAAAGAAACATAAACATCATCATCATACCAAAACTAGAACAAGTTTAGCGATGGGGATGATTAGCGTCAATAGCAAAATAACGTTTTGCCCTCTAGCCATTTTTGTAGACTTAGCCGTTTTCTCTATTCTCCAAACTTACAGAATCTGTAAACTTAATAATGAATAATGATTGAATGTTGCTTAATGATCGAATGTTCGTGAATAATGCTGAAAAATTCAGCAATGGAGTTTTAATAGTATCCTTGTCCAATAAGTTGCTACCGCCTCCTTAAGTATTTAAAAATACTGGGTTTGCCCGGGAAAAAGTTCTCATGCATCACTTTCAGTCCAAAAGCTGCCTTCCCTCTAATGTGAAGTTTTCCTTTGCTGCTCATAAGTACATAAAGTGCTGAAATCTTCATCATTAATACCTGAAAAACATGCTAATCACGTAGGTCAGCTCACTTAAAGGAAAATAGACTAAAAGTGCAGGAATTATATATTTTATCCTCAAAACTTAGCTAAAATATGGGTAAATTATGGTTCTTAGGGGTATAAATACGCCCAACATCATCTGCGTACCAGTATTTTTGTATTGACCCCCCTTCCCTCCCAGGTTCGGAGGCACAGTCTAGGGGTGCAGAAAATCAGTAGATTTCCTCAGACAGATTCGCAGAGTCACTTGGTGAGCCTTCTATATTTCGGAAGGCCTAATATCTGGCAGTTTTATTTATCATTTATTACTTTTGGGTCTACTTGGGGTCATGTCCTAGTTTTCAGATAGATATTTTTTTCAGTCATGTAATAGAGATTTCGTAAACATTATGGAGATGTTGATTGAGATTGCGGGACATTATTCCCCAATACTGTTTTCATATGATTATTGACCATGTTTGTTTTATATAGTGTATCTTCCACATTTTTTATCCATACCATTTATGTGCATTATTACCAGATAGATAAGGGGTGTTTTGAGCCTTGATGGTTTGGAATACTCATCATAGCCAGGGCCTCAGTTTGGGTCGTGACATATATATATAGATACATATGCATATAAACATAAGTTCATCTCAAAGTGTAACCTCTATCATCATATTCTCAATTAAGACCTTATTATAATACTTATCAAAATCTAAATATTATTATACTCGGGGTTTCTAATCCACAAGGCCATACATGAAATAACCGTATATAATAATGCAATCATAAGACAGGAGAGGTCGAAGACATACCTCAACTCCCGATATCGGATCAATGACCAATCTTTCATAATCTAGCCATAATAATGATCATAACAATGATAACAACAATATTAATAACAACATGAATAATCGACTACTCCGGACAACCAAATACCTAGCCGAGCCTATGCGTACCCCACCGCCCCAGGCTCAGATAGTTCAATCAACATGTAATAACACAAGGCATATTCTTCAACCATAGATGCAACTGTCCTATATCAGGTGATAAATATAGGTGCATACTAGCGATAGGCGATGTGCATGCAGGAATGAAGGCCAAGTATACCATAAATATCACAACTCATCATAATTGTCCTCATTAGAACCATCATCATCATAATCAACCTCCAACCTTGTCGGGTATCAACAATCATCAATATGTCCTCCACCCTTGTAGGGTATGAACATCACCACAACAATATACTCTATCTTTGTTGGATATTAATATCATTATAATAGTATCCTCTGGTGTTGTCGGGCATTAATATCATCACAATAGTATCTTCTGGTCTTATTGGGTATCAATATCAACATAATAGTATTATCTAGCATTGCTGGGTATCAATATCATCATAATAGTATCCTCCGTCCTTTATGGGAATCAATATTATCAAAAATACTATTAACGAATAAGATACACAAAAATATTCATAAAAATAGACATATCACTATAGAATATCTATTAACTCAATACCTTCCAACTACTTGTTATTAGTTAACCAACACTTATTATAATAGAATCACTAGTTCTCTAGTCATCACATAACCTCTAGTTATTAGCCTAAACATTATCCTTCACATAATCCTTACTCATGGGAATAGCAACTAACCACTATTTTTTAAATAGTCAACATCTATCATCAAGTCAAGGTTCATCGCTAGACCAAAATTTTCATTTATCCACCATTCATTATTATCAACTTACCATACTATATCTATTAATCATTAATAGTGAAAATTTTACCATTTATTATCTAACCATTCTTTATTAACAAACATCCTTCATTAATTAACCATCGTTTACCAACTAATCCTCTTATGTTAACTATTAAACATCATTGATAGCCACATATCAATCATCGCTAGTAACCATATCCAAACTATGCATGGTTCATTAACTAGTACATTAG
This sequence comes from Capsicum baccatum var. pendulum, assembly GCA_030864225.1. Taxonomy (NCBI): domain Eukaryota; kingdom Viridiplantae; phylum Streptophyta; class Magnoliopsida; order Solanales; family Solanaceae; genus Capsicum; species Capsicum baccatum. Next base: position 46,072,151 of record CM061558.1, on the reverse strand, counting down.
ATTTTTAGCCATCAAGTTCTATAGCAACCTAAATGACATCTATCTACCACTTAGCTGACCCTTAATTATGAAAAGCATTCATAAGATCTTATTTCATCTAGAATAACAACAATTACTGATATAATAATCATTAATGTACCAAATCTATGCATGCCATTACCAGTATTGAATTAGTGAAATAGTAAGCATCATATTGCATCTTTTTCCATCCCATACTGGAGAGATATGTATACAAACATATACATATTCATATTCATAAACTGTAATCATATTATTTATAATGATAAACACTTATCGGCTATTAAATAGGTCCAATAATTATGACTAAAGGGAATTGCAACACTATAGGCCAATCATGAAATCTAAGAGAAAATAGCATCTATATAGGCTCATCAAGTCAAAGAGGAAATAACATTTATATAGGCTAATCATCAAGTCTAAGAGGAAATAGAATCTCTATAGGCCAATCATAAAGTCTAAGAGGAAATAACATCTCTATAAGCCAATCATCAAGTCTAAGAGGAAATAACATCTCTATAGGACACATAACGTATCTAGATGAAATATCATCTCTAAATTCCCAATATAACTTCCACAAGGAGTATCATAACCATAACTCAGAATCTACAATCTAGAAATATTAATACAAGTTACCAAGTTATGAAGTAACTTTATACTACGGTTTACTAGCCTTATTTATGTCTAACTTCCTCAATTAAGTCCACAAGGCTTAATGGAAGTTTAGGCCTAAGTGGGCCGGATAATCCCACTTCTAATCCTAAATTCCTATATTTAGGCAAATTATGCCCCAAACTAGGTTACGGTATCTAGTTCAACTTTTAGATGTCAAATAAGCCACATTCAAGCCTAAGATAGCAACTTCGACTAGAAATAAGGGTACTCAAGTCAACTCTATCAAACTTACAGTTTTAAGACTACCACACTAGTCCAATAAGGTCAGATATAAAAATCATGCTTCAAATATTAAAATCATAGCCCAAACGCAGAATTACATCATGTCCATGCTATAACTAATCTAAACTAGAGAGGAAAGGCAATAGGATTCAAAAGGGGTATAAACATACCATTTTACGGGTCCAAACCCCTCATCTAATCCCCAAACATCAACAATTAATGCCAAGTTATCCTATTCATAATCAAGCCTAACATCCATATTCATACGTAATATATATCACATATCATTTATGAAGAAAAGTAGATAGAAGCCAACCTCAAGGTCAAACCACAAAACCTCACTTCATGCACCACATGCTCATATTCATTTTACAATCCTCAAAATTTCATCACACTATCGAAACCATATTCTACTCATCAATATAAGTCTAATGATACCCTTATTGCACTATTATGCTTTGGGTCCAAACACAACATCAAAACCCTAAGTTGGTCCCATATATGCAAAAAGAGTTTTCAAGACCAACTCAATGTTCACACATGAACAATGAATAATAACCCTCAAGAAATGGGTGAAAATTAAGCATACTTTAGGATAAATTCAAGCCGTAAGATAAATTCGGGTTTTGGGTCCAAACTAAGAAATTCAGGCATGAATTCAAGAAATTCTTACCTTAATCTTGAAGATAATCATGATACAAGATAATAATTAAGCTCCCAAGTCACCTCTTTGATCAATTTTAAGTTATTACACTCATTTTAGGGTTCCTAAGTCTAAATAGTAAAGCTTGTGGCCTTTATATATCCCGTATAGGTACACAGATTTTGTAGTTGCGGTCCTGTAGGGAGCGATCGAAATCTCTTGGCCTCGATCGTTGTTGCACCAGATGATAACAAATTGAAAAATATGTTTTTTATCCTCAGAACTCATGAAATCCAAATAGCATGATCCAGTAGTTAATATTGAGTGCTAAATACATTTCAAATCCATTTGACTCATCCAAATTTTCATAGGAGACTATTTATGTAAAAAGTGGGTTCACACTTATAGTTTTGTCACTTTTCATAAAAAGTCGCTCAATAGCCCAAAATAAGTTTAGGAGCCACATGACCTAAACCAAATAAGTCACTATCCTAAATCCAATGTTCCAGATGAGATGGCAAAGTTATGTTTTCCATTTGAGGTCATTTTGACCAAATGTGAGTCCCACACCCATTCTTTCCAATTTTTATCTTCCCAACCAATAGGTCCAAAATGAGCTCAGGTGCATTGGGATCAGAACCAAAGGTTTATCTAGACTAAAATTAATATTTTAGATCTACAAGTATATTCAAAATTTGTATCTGAGATTATTTCACGAAAGTTTTCTCCTGGTAGTTATTTGGTACCAACGAAGACTTCTAAATAGGGAATTAGTTCTAAAAACTAAATGAACTATCTGGTAACCAAAATGTCAGTCCCAGTAAGTCATAAATGACTTGGGGTATATATGGAGAAGCTCAAATGGTGAATTTAAGTATAAATATAGAAAATGACCTGAAGGGTAATAACAAGTATCTAAATTTGTTTCCCATTTTGAAAACTTATGATGGAGGTATGTTTTATCCCCTTGCTTTTGTTTTTGGTCTTTGATAGACAACGGGTTAAGGTCCCTATTGTGTTGATTTGATCTATATCATGTTAGACAATGGGTTCAAGTCCCTAATGCTTTAAAATTATGTGTGTTTTGTTGTGATGGGTTTAAGTCCCTAGTATCTTGAGTTGATTTATGACTTTGGTAAATCATGGGCTCAAATCCCTAATCCTAGAATTAAGTAAATATCCTTGATAAGTTGATGGGTTTAAGTCCCTAAGTTGTGAAATGAGCAAGTGTTGATGAACATGGGTTTAAGGCCCTAAGCATTGAAATAAACAAGTGTCGTGATAAATAATAGGTTTGAGTCCCAAAGGAGATGACGTGAATGATTGATTGAAAATGAGCATGATGTGTGTTACATCATGTTGTATGCTTTTTATAACTTGCTTGAAGGTTTTTTTTTATATGTGATGACACTTTGGCTTGTGTTTATTGCTTTCCTTACCCCTCATTCAAGGACGAATAATGTAGGTGGTGGAGAATTGAAACACCTAGACTTAGAACTATTAAAAACTTCATATTTTGGTGTCACTAAGTAGGTACATAAGGGATATACCTAATGGATACGATTTATATCCTCCTTCCCGCCCCACTCATACCTTGACTAGGATGATAAGGTAATACGCTGTCTCCTATATACCATAACCATCCCTCAATCATAACCAATGCATATGAGTCTTCCTAACTCAATCATATGGAGTAAAGTATCAACTCAAGTAGACTATTTTTGGTATGAGTTATGCATATAGTTAGGGCATGAGTCATTCCCTTTGGATACGACTCAAGGGTCTCGACTCATACACAAACCAATGTAAAAGGTCTGGGATGAGCCTAGGGTATGAGTTTGGGTACCACTCATACCTTAAGGTATGATTCCCTAATTAGTCATATGGTGGATTCGTACCCCTGGACGAGGTCATTTTCCAGTGTTTAACTAAGTTCCGTGTTATCCTTGCCTAAAACCCTAAGACCTCTCACTACATAAGTGTGAGTATCCTCCTAAATATCTATTTTAGATGAATCAAACACCCTAAAACACTCTGTTAAGCCCATGTTCTGAAGATTGGAGGCTAGGGTTTCATGGGTGATTTTCAATAGGCAAAGTGAAGTTAAGTTCTCGGTGAATCATCTTGTTTAAGGCATATACCTCTTAACCTTTTTAAATAGCTTTAAATCTATGTATTTCACACTTTGATTAGTAAGTATACATGGTGGTTTTGAAATCAAATAAAAGGGTTTTGTTCCCGAATGATGAATAATGATGATTCCTACTTAGACTTACGTTTATTCATGTTATTGATAGTATTTTGCACATGTGAATTCTTTTTGTATGTGGTATAGCATGTGGGTATGTATTACCCTAGTATTGATGGTTTATACCTTGAAATTGGCCTTGGTTACGGCATGAACATAAGGTGTTTGTGAAAATATCAAAGTGATATATCTAGTTGCATAATGATGATGCTTTAAACTAGGGCAATGGAAAAATATGTATGCTTGATAAATTATATTGTGAAGGTAAAATAAGCAATGTATTATACAATTGATGATCTTGATAGATTGTTGAATAAGAAGGGGGTTAAAGTCCCTAACGTGAAAATGAACCTGAATTGTGTGTAGGACTAAATTATGGTATAGAATTACTAATGAAATATGAATGGCCTGTAAGGGTTTTAAGTACCATATTTTGAATTGTATGAGAGGTAAAATTAAGGCATTGTACTACTAAAAGAGTTGAGCAATAAAAGCTCCCATGAGGACCATGTGGTCATGTATAATGTTGAATTGGCTAAATGGGTTAAAGTCCTTATGTGTGGAATTAAATATATGTGGATGCATGGACAAAGGTTTAGAGTCCCAAAGTCGATTAATGATAGTCATAATGGATTGAGGTTAAAGTTTGTTTCCTAATGAATTTCTTGTGGTTAAAGTCCCTTGCATAATAAGATCATATGAGGTCAAAGTGCCTCCCCAAATAAATTGTCGTAGGGTTAGAGTCCCTTATCTAATATGGCATCAGGTTAGAGTCCCTTTCCATAAGTATTAGAATATGGCTAGAGTCCCTTGCTTGAATGAATGTGTGTGAACGGTTAGAGTCCATTACTTATATGAATGTACGTGAGCGGTTAGAGTCCCTCACTTAAATGGATGTGTATGTGGTTAGAGTCCCTTATTAAATGATTTGTGAATTTGGTTAAAGTCCTATTCCCTATGAGGAATTCTTGAATCTATAAATATGGAAAGTTGAAGTCCTCCATTGCATGTATAATGAATGAGTGCTTCCAAAGTATGATAAATCGTGTCCCCTTGATTAGCATGTGATATGTATATATAGATGGATAAAGTAATGGATGTGATTGGATATGATATATTACTTGTTTTTGAATGATGATTATATTTTATCCATATCCTTAAGTTACATGCTAGCGTTCTAACCACTAACCATCTCTGGATACTATGTTCCCATACGACATAGGGGCTGGAGCATGTTCTTCTCTTCCTACGTAGTGATTATATGATTCAAAGAGGTTCGTTCATTAACTTTGGAGTGTTGAGATTCTTTTCTTTGGAAGATATTCATCCTCAGTCTCTATGTTTAGACTTAGCTTATCTTTAGCTTGGTTTGGCTATTGTTGGGGTCTTGGCCTAACATATATATTTCTGAACTTTGATTGTATAGAGGTATTGCAGATGACTGTGGACTTGGGTATATTGGTTAGTTGATGAACCTAATGAAATGGTTAGACACTGTTTAAGTTATAACTTATGGTATGTTTCCCACTATCTCATTTTATGGTCGAGATTCATCAAACCCTTGTGATTGTTGTGATGATTATGATGGGCTATTGGGGCCATCTCCGGTCATGAGCTTGAGGTTCCCATAAGACATGGTCCAATTTTAGGGTGTGTTAATGGGTGGTGATCATGGTTTAGAGGATGAATTTAGGCTCTCTAAAATCTTCCACACGATACTTGGTTCGTAGGTTGGAAGTCCAAGCTGAATCAACTTTAGAAGTCATGATCATACCTAAGATCATGGTTTCAAACTAAGATCATGGTTCCCTCTCATGGTTGGAAGGTATACTTATCAATTTTCGGATGTTTGTGACTGTTTCAATAAGATAAGAGCATTATTTGGTCGTAAAATCTTATGAAGATCATACCTACGCTCGTAGATTCTCACTAGTAGATAGTACTTGCTATAATGGCCATAACATTTTACTTTGTTACTGGATTAAGGCAAAAGTTATTGAATTGGAAAGATAATTTAAATATATATCATTTGGTTGGTCATAAGATCAAACATACTTCACAATATAAGAGTTAAGCTCATTTGAGTTTGGCTATAGAAACAGTCTTCATAAGAAATTAATCGGTAAGGAATGTTTCTTCTTGGTGATGAGATACAAGTTAATTGTGACCTTAATATATTTATTGACCACTTATGATATTACAAAAACAAGGTATTTTATTATACATGTACATAAATCTATTATTATCTTAAATTTTTGGGGTGTTACAATATCTCCCTCTTGGGGTCATTCATCCCCCAATAGAGACTAACTAAGCATAAATATTTCAGAAAGAGCTGTGATCCCAATATTGGAGTTCTAAGAGCTGAATACTGATATGATTATTGAAGCTATAAATGAAACATGTATTGAACCAAACTCGTGAATGCATGTTATAAAATAAAAATAACTAGGTAACATGAAATAGAAAAAAAAAATAATTAAGGGGAAACTATTCCCTCAAGTTGGAACCGAGTTTAAAGAGAAATATGGGGGTAATTGTACATTATATTTGCCCTTACTTCCTAAGTAGCTCCCTTAGCTGGCTAATTTTTATAAAGAACCTTTATTAAAACAATCTTCGTATTCCTCAACTTATGAACCTAACAGTCAAGGATCCCAAATGGGACCTCTTCATAAGAGAGACTATCTTTCATAGACACACTCTTTAAGGTCACAACTGATGAGGGCCAACATAATGGGGATTGAAATTTCCCTTCCTACCAAATCTCTTCACCCTTTTCATGGATGAAAGTTTCAATTAGACAAAATCACTAATAGAAAAGTCAAATTCCCTTAAACTCACATCTGCATAGAATTTCTAGCGATTCTAAGTTGTTTTCATCCTTTCTCTAATAAGCTAAATTTTCTCCATAGACTCATAAACTGAATCTGGCCTTATCAACTTAGCTTCACTAACTTCAAACTATCCAATTAGAGATCTACACCTCCTACCATAATGCTTCAAACTAGGCCATGAAAATCCTAGAGTGATAGCTATAATTATAAGAAAACTAAACCAAAGATAAATGATCATCCCAGCGACCCTTGAAATAAATCACACAAGCTCTCAACATGTCCTATAAGCTCTGAATGGTCCCTTCTACTTGACAATCCACCTATCTATAAAATTCATGTTAAGATGAACTTGGCTACCAAGATCCTTCTGAAAAGTCTTCCAAAATCAAGAGGTTAACAAAGTACCTCTATCTAAAAGAATAATAAAAGGGTCTCCATACATTTTACCAACTCCCTAAGATAGAGTATAGCATAATCCCCAACTTAATCTTAAGTGTTAACGATAGAAAATGGGCTAACTTAGTCATTTAAACCATGATAACCCAAATAGAATCATGTTGTTAAGGAGTAAGAGGGAATCCTATAACGAAGTCCATATTCACCACTTTCAACTTCCATCTAGGAACAAGTACATCCTGAAGCATACCACCAGGTCTCTAGTGCTCAACCTTAACCTACTAGCAAATTAGACACTTAGCTATTGATGTGCCAGCTAATGGAATATTTTGAATCTTTAACTAAGGAAAATTTTAAGATTGAAAGCAACTATTCGTGTTTTTAATGTGTTTTGTGTTTACTTTAAAGAAATAAGTCCAATAATAGAAATAACAAGAAATTATGTTGAAAGATTAAGTATGATGGCTCTTTTAATGGACTATCAGTGTCTTGATGAGCTGCCATACCTCCCATCAAGCCAAATTACAATAGATGGAGAATTGTAGCTGGGTGACAGCCCAACTGACGGTCTATCAGGGTGTCAATAAACCGTCAACCTTACCTGTTGCACAAAAATAGATCCACCTAATAATTCAAGGCAAGTGTATATCTAGTTGATGGACAATCATGTACTGAAGGACCATCATACAAACTATTAATTTCATGGAGAGGATGACCTAATATGGTATCTGGTGATGGTTTAGTGACAAACTATAACCCCTCCAACGATCCATTAGATGAATTATCAAGGGTGAAGTAGAAACCCAAATTCAAATTATAAATTCCACTTTATTGGAGCTTATAAATACCTAGACTAGGGTTTAAAATAGTGATGAATGGTGATTTTACCACTTATTCTCACTTATTATTTGGGAATATTTCCTTCATATGAATGAATAAATGAGACATATTCGTAAGTCAATCTACTAATATTAACTCTTTGTAGCTATAGAGTTGAGGAGATAAAGAGATATGGATTGGAGCTCAAAATGATCAAAAAGGGAGTAGGAAAGTGCAGATGAAGACTTGGACCAGCAATGCCTCAGGAACTATATTTGTGGTCTATTGACCACAGCTGTGATGGTCAAGTAAAAGTCTTTCGATGGAGATCGCTAATGTAATTCACGATTGCATAGCTATGTTACAGCCAAATATGCGTGATCGTGGCCTAGTGGAGGAGTTCAGCCCAAGGGTAAAACTATAATTGCACGTGTTGATTCCAATTTGACCAAAATGACTCAAACCCTATCATTAAAGGAAAAAAAATCCATCTTCCCTGTTTTTTGTAGTTCATAGCCTCTATTTTTAGAGAAGAAAATATTATATAAATTTGGGGTGAAGAATACATTGGACACTTTCTAAGTGAAAGATTTACTCACTTCCATTGTTTATATTGTGAGAGAGCAAAGTTTGAAGTAACATTTGCTTACATCTTCAAGAATTCATTTCAATGGAAAATATAGGTATATCTATGCTTACTTATCTTATATGTAGCTAAATCTCTCTCTTGGAGTTATGTGTGATTATGAGTTAAAGTATGTGTGGGTTATTATTGTTAGCATATATTTGGCAGTTCAAGTTAATGGGTTTTATCATTGCTATGTTGGTTGGGATTTGATCGGTGAAAGCCCCAAATACCCACATAGGTATGATTAGTGAAAGCTCTAATCTCTATAAAGTTTAACGCCATCTTAGAAAGAAGGGTTTTGAGTGACCTTTAGGTATCCATATCATCCTCAAAATAGGTATGTGAAGACCAAAACAATGATAGACAATTATATGCTTAGTTTGCTAAATTTTTACTATCTTAGACATAAGGGTGAATGTAAGGTTAACTATGCCATAGGTATCATCCTAGAAGTAGGGATGCCGAGATTGAGGTTGTAGACTAATTGTTGAATGAACCTATTAGGTATTTGAAAGAATCAATGTGTGAAAGTTTGGTGTTTTATTGAAAAACCGACATTAAAATCTATAACCAAGCCTGCCCATATTTGATTTACTAAATTGATTTTGATAATTAACACCCATATTTCACTCCCTTAGTAGTGCATAATCCCAAGATCCATACTTAATTGTTAAAACTCTAATTATTTGTAGCCTCAGATTTATACTAGAAAACCCAAAAAAGAAACATTAGTGTAGGAACCTCTCTCCCCTATTTTATCTTTTTTTGTACCATTTGTTTGAATTTAACTTGTATCTATCATTTCAAATTAATTTGATCGTCACTCACATTGTTCCTTATGGACTTGACCCCAACTCCAAAGTTGGGTAAATATATTGACAATAATCGTCTTGCACTTAATTTGACGTGTAAGTTGAGCCTTATAAAAAATGGTGTCGTTTCCAGGGTATAATTTGGTGTATTAAGTTAGTTTGGAACATTAGTTACTCTCTTAAATTCAAGCTTGAATATATTTGTTTGGGATTTTCTTTTTAGGTAGAGTTTATTTTATTTTTATTTTTCAATGGCATCTTCCGACAAATATGATGTTGGTAGTTGGAAGTCCAATCTTGATGATCCATATTCATATCATGATGTACTATATTTTATGAGCGATTATGACTATGCTCCCTGGAGAGAGGTGTATTAACCATCTCAAACCTATAGGGAGTATAGGTGCTCTTTATATAGAGGTCAAGATAGACATTGGAGTGATTGTCCAGGTGCCCCATCCCCCATTATACTAGTTGAGTTACTAGTCCTTCTTATGAGATTGATAGGTATGATGAGGAGAACAAGAAAGAGCTGGATATCAAGTCCAATAGTTGTGACCCAAGGTTACAAGCCATTATGGATCAGTTAGAAGCAATAGGGGAGGGCGTAGAATACATTCATCAAGAATGTACAATTGTCAAAAAGGCGGTAATGGGCGAAGAAGAAAAGCTTAAAACTATAATTTCCACGCCCATTACCCAAGAGGAAGAATGTAAAGAAAAGAAACTAAGCTATGATGATAATCTTGGTAGCAAAGACTCCTCAGCAGCTTCCTAATTATCCTTACCATATGAGGAAGGAGAGCCCAAAATAAAAGAAAAGATGCTTGAGTCAAAATAAGAATCATTGCAAAACTCTTATAATTACTCTAGTTCATTTTGGGGTGAAGATGCTTCAGAGGAGTCTAGCCCAAACTTAGGTGTTGGACCACATTCAACCGAATTTTCAACATTAGGCTTACAGAATGTAATGAGGATTCATGCTTCTAAACAAATAATGGATTGTGGGAAGAAGAGACCAACTCTTATATTTTGGAGTTTGACATTCCGAAGGAGCACATGGAACCCCATCCGTCAAAGGTCATGATGCTGAACTTCCAAAGTACATGGAATAGACTATTGATGAACACTCTTTACCCATGAATCCAATGCAGAAGATCGATATGAAGTTGGGTAAAAGGTTCAAGTCTTTAAAATGGCGAGATCGAAGCTTGCTTACCATTTTACCACCTCTTACAAATTTCATCTTAGAATATTTGAAATTTTTGTCCCTCTGCCGCTTATTACATATAAATAAAAGTTGGGATGAATATTCAAATTTAATAAGTAGAGAAACAAAGGGGAGAAGTGGAGACGTCATTCTACGATATTAAACTAAGCGCTCTATGGAAGGAAACCCATACACCATAAAAAGTGACCTATATTTTTTTATTTACATATGCTTGGATAGATCTTGACTTTTATTCTTGTTTTTGTTAATGCATAGCCCACAAAATATTGGTGCTTAGAGGCATGTTAGTTGAATTTGAAAAAAGGATGTGTGCATTCTCCAAATGGACTAAGTAGGATACGTAGGAGGCCTAGTTATTCGTATTACTTATTGCGACCGTGGTCCGTGTCCCCATGATCGTGGAGGCCGACTAACTATGACCACAAAACTATAACCGCAATTGCGGTCTAATCAGTTTCAAAAGACTATTTGATTTCCCATTTTCCCCCATAATCCTCTCTTATTTTCTCTCAAAATCCTCATTAATTTTTGGGCATTCTATAGATATCCAAGTACAAATTCACCAGTTTGCATCCTTTCAATCGGTAAGTTGTTGAAATTTCTTTGGTTTTTATGTAATATTATATGTTTAGAACTTTTGGTATAGAAAAAGGCCTGAAGTGGTGTTTTCAATGCTAGATACATGCTTAATTCTCGTAATTGTTGTGGTTAGATATTATAGTTGGTGTACATGATCACGAGGAAGTCTTGAGTACCCAAAATTATGCTTTAAATGTTTAAAGAAATTGTGTTCACTATGTGTTTGATTTAAGGCCCCAAAGAATCCTATTCTAATTCTTTTAAGTTTAGGGCTGTGATCATATATTCTAGGCTTTAATAAAATATTTAGAATGTTGTTAAGCCTAGTCAAAATAGGGGATTGGAGGCTAAAACTACATTTTGAAGTACTATGCAGAAACTACTAACTCAATCTCAAGTACTGAGATTGTGGTCCCGATGACCACAGTCACATCACCGCTATCGCGGTCATAGCCCCGCATCACCATATCTGAGGTTTGGTTTTGGTAGATAACAAAAATTTTTCCAAACTTAGCTGTCCCCAAAACCTTCTATAACACTGCCTCATGAACCTATACATTTGTTCTAGCGTATTTTTGTGAGGTAAAACTAATATTGGTATTAGATATATTGCTTACAGGTTGTACGACTTGACAATAGAAGATTTTGCCACTACCCAATTCATGGACACCCAATGCCAGCACTCCCACTATGATGATTACCACAGGACAAAGCTACTCTCTGAAAGAGGTATAAACTTAGACAAAGTAGAGAAGAAGCTACCAGAATTCCATGCCAGACTCACTGTTACCTAGTGGATGTGTTTTTATCCAGAACCTTTCTATGCTAACGAACAGTGGGTGCATGAGTTTTATACGAACCTCAGCATAGCATATTTTTGGGATGTCACATTCTCTGACTCTGAGATGATGATAGCCCGATCTAAGGTCTATCTTAGAGAAGTAACTGTCACCTGGAAGTTGGTCAAATAAGTCATTTATTATGGAAAGTGGATACTTGTTCTTGATGGTAACTTTATTCAGATAACAATAATCAATACACATTCTGAGAGAACCATCCTTCTTATGCACGATTAAAACTAGGGCACCCTATGGGTACACACTGGTCAGATGAATCCCTTATCTAGGTCATCCTTCAACTTTTCTATTAATTCTCTGAGTTTTACAGGTGCCATTTTATATGGTGGAATAGATATGGGCTGAGTATCTTGAAGGAAGTCTATTCCAAAGTCGATTTCCCTTTCAGGAGGAACTCTGGGAAGATCTTCAAGAAACACATCTGGGAATTCATATGCTACTAATACTGATTCACGAGTAGGGGTTTCTTAACTAGATTCCTAGACTCAAACGAGATGGTAGACACATCCCTTAGATATCATTTTTCTTGCCTCAAGGTAAGAAACAAGCTGACCCTAAGTGCTGAAGTACTACCCCTCCACTCAAGGACAGGTTCATCTAGAAATTGAAACTGGACAATTCTATTACTATAGTCAACTGATACATAGCGGGATTAAAGCCAATTCATATCGAGAATGACATTAAAATTGGTCACCTCTAATTCAACTAAGTCTGTTAAAGTGATTTTTTGAGATACCATAACTGGACAGTTCCTATATACTCACAAGGCTATGATAGATTTACTCACTCGGGTAGAGACTGAGAAGGGCTCTGTTATATTTTGGGACTGACTACGAAGTCAACAGCTATATAAGGAGTAACAAAGGACAAAGAAGCCTCTGAGTATAGCAAAGCATAAACATGCAAATGATAAACTTGTAATGTACCAGTGACCACATCAAAAGCACTTTCCTGATCCTGTTATGACTAAAGAGCATAGCATATAGTCTATTTGGGCGATGCCCACTGGTGGCACTAGATGCGACACCCTACTGATTTGGGTTATTAGACTGAGCTGGGGGACGATTATGCTGGCACTGAGAACCCACCTGAGGATACTGTCTGACCTTGTGTCCTGGATTTCCACATCCAAAACACACATCATTGCCATATCTATAGATACCCTGTGGTTTCTTCCATACTTCTGACAAAAGAGATTGGTTTGGGCACTGCTAACATTACCCTGGGGTTTAGGTCCTGACACCCTATCTCTATTGCCGTCTCTAAATTTTGACACGGGAGCACTGGCTGAGGATGGAGCTGGAACTAAGGATTTTGGATAGAGCTGAGAATGATTTCCACCCTCTAACTTAGGTTGAGCGAAGTTGAAACTACTTGTTCTCCCTCTCTTATTCTCGCTCTCCTTCTCCCTATTCTTAGTCTCCTCTATCTGATATGAATAGACCATGAGCCTGGATATGTCCATCTTCTTAATCAATATTGTAGTCCTACACTCCTTGACTACACCATTAGACACGCCAGACACAAACATACACATCTTAGATCTACTATCTGCTACCACATGAGGAGCGTATCTGGATAATTAGGTAAACTTAAGAGAATACTCTTGCACCGTTATGTTGCCTGGATTTAGATTTATAAACTCCAAAACCTTTGTTTCCCTTAAATATAGCGGGAAGAACCTATCCAAAAAAGCAACAACAAACTCCTCCCATTCTATGGGCCCTGCATCTACGACCTTTTTTGCTCTCTACTGTTTAAACCATGAGTATCCCACATCCTCTAACTGATATATGGATAACTCATCACTCTCACTAGCTATCACCCCCATAATATCAGCAAATTTCTGCACCTGATCAAGAAAATTCTAAGGGTCCTCATCTAACTTAGACCTAGTAAAATATGAAGGGTTCATTCGGGTGAAATATTGAATCCTGACAGCGGTAGTATTGGCCACTGGGTTGGCTGGAACAATAGTTGGACATTCATTGTGGGCTGCCACAAAATGAACTAGGGTGGTGAAAGCTGTTCTGAACTCAGCGTAGGAGACATGTTCATCCAAAGGATCCAGCTGGATGGGTTGAGGTTCTAGCTAGTCTCCTATTCCACTTCCCTTAGTCCTCTTTAGAGGCATATTTTGTAAATGGAAGAGAAATTTGGATTGGACAGGGAGTCTAACTGGAGCTCATGCTCACTCGCATGATATGAATACTGAAAAAAGGGAAACTTTCCAAACACATCTCCCAGCCTCCTGTCCAAAAGTATGGCACGCTAAACACCCATACACAAGACTATACTAGATACGGATTTTAGATTTCCTAGGACTCTGTTGAACCTTAGGCTCTGATACCAAGTTTGTAACACCTTGAATCTATACCCCAGATGCTACACGGTGCTTACAATCCCGAAGGACCACAAGCTAACCCATGGTTGGTACCTACTACATTAACGGAATGATAATACCGTAATATGCAAAAATTAGGCAAAAAATAATCCATAAGGTTCAATATTGAAATAAAATAGAATATGGTATAACAATACCGAAATTGAAACATCTGTCTAAAAATACTCTAGTATGAAAAGCCTCTAAACTGTCTGAATTATGGAGTTGATGGGATAATTCCCCAACTAACCCCAGTTACTGAAATAAATTTGAAATGCTAAAATAATAATCATGTCCTTGAACTATGAGGACTCACCCTAACTCTGACTGCTGAAAAAATTTGTAACTGCTAGGGATGATCAGGAGGTCGTGCATCTGAACCTATGATATAACACATCATAGTGCAAGAGAAAAGTATGCGTCGGTACTTTGAATGTAATGGTATGCTAAGCGAGGTATGATAAAATACATGGGTTCATATGCATGAACAATACTAAATGAATGTCATGAATATAACTGAATAACAGTACATGCATGAATACATATACTATAACTGAGATTATGATAACAATGGATACTGAGTCTGAATACTAATTAACTGATATCTAAGTATACTGATACTTTATTACTGATAACTGAAAGGATGTATCTAACAGTCTTGATTCTGTGGAACTATAATGAGTTTCGTACTACCTGAATCTGTAGAACTAACTGAGTTTTGTACTGAGACTTAATCTAAAACTGAGACTGTAGGAGGTAATCATCTAACTGACATGCCCCTTTCTAATTAGATTAGGGCCCAACCTGTAACCCCAGTTGGAAGGGTTCCAATACTGTGCCATAGGTAAAGACAAGCTATGAGTTAAATCTCTCTGACAGGAAGCTCTTTCGTCAACCCTCGCTAGCAGGAAAACTCAAATGAGATGTATCAACCCTTATAATATCTAACAGGAACATATCTCAGCCTACACTAGCTATGTAGTTCCGTAATGCAGGGATTTCTACTAAGGGTCAAACCCTCTGTTGGCAGGAATGCCCCTATCTCTGGTCTAGCTTGGTGCTGAATCGTACTCCCAACTAAATAGACACTAAGCTGATTTTCCTAGTTCATACTAGGCTTGACTAAACTGTTACTGATTATACTATCTAACTAAACTGAACTAAGTTCACAAAGTTCCATTGACTGACAGAGTATTACTGAATTTTGTTAATTGGCTGAATTTACTGAGGCCTGAAATGAATACTAAACGGGATTGGACTGATACAGAGTCAACTGAGTTTTCCCTGAGTTCTATAACTGACTGAGAGTACTACTGATCGTGACATGACTGATACTATCCTGAGACTGACCATGGCTCTAGGTAATCAGCTAAATTATCGGGTATTAAATACCCCCAGGACTCAATAGCATAAATTATAAGACATGGCACAATCTCAAAATATGATAAATAACTACTTGATCATCATTCATTCATTGGGATATTATAGCAAACACTTGAATGGCATAAACTTGAATACATGCTATCATGATATAATTTCATTATTTAATTCTCATGAACAACTCATCAAATACTTGGAAAGCATTGTATATGCACATAGTGCTAATCAACACATGAGAAGCACAATTGCAAGGCTTTAACATGATTTCTCATGATACTACATACATGATAGTTGTTTTTACATTAATCTTGACATAATCATGGAATAGAAACCCAATCAACATTATAATCATGAAAACACTTGCATCCAAATCATGGAAAGGATGAAATCAAACTACATAAAGTTTAAAAGAGCTTCTTAGATTCCAAGGGTGGAAGGCGACCTTGTTCTTTGTCAAATTCAACATTAAGCCAATCAAATCGCATTACACCTATTAAAATTTTACATCTAAAAATAATTCATTCTTTTCTTTTTTGTCAACACTATTTAAAGTCACAAAACAAATTTGGCCCAACACAAAGTATTCCTCAAAAGTCGTAATAGAGTTCTTATCGATTCTCAGCTTCTAAAGGGTACTCCTTTTAAGACGGTCATCATCCATCTATCATAGGGGAGGGAACTAACTATGACTGAATTTCCATTGAGGGAAAAAAATACGTTAAACTAAAATTGTCAAAGAGGGCAAAAATAAGGCAAAATAAATACTTCAAACTGAAATAATACGCGAAAAATGCCTTTAGGGAAAATTGCATCATACTTTCAACTTATCAACTTGCTAACTATTATAGACATAACATTCCGAATAGCTAGAAAATCATCCAAACAAATTAAAACAAAAACATAGAATAATGATAAAATTGTCCCAAAAGCGTAACACGAAGAAAAGCAGAATGAATGAGAGAATTCCACCACCCCACACTTAAAGACAAAGCACTATCTTAGTTTGTGCACAATAAGCATAGTGTGAAGTGAGGAGGGACTCCCTGATTATATGTCATCCTCAGCACCATCACCCGAGTCTAAATCATCACCAGCACCATCTCCTGAGTGCAACTCATCCTCAAAATACTGCAACCACTACTCCTCATCTATAAGAATGTCGTCATCAACAGGTTCCACAAAATCAGAACCTATTCATAGCATAGTTCTCACATGATAACCAAGTGGATAATCCAACTCCACTACTCTGATCTCTTGCAGAGTAGCAGGGTCCCCCCAATCTGCAACTGCAGCATCTATAGCCCATATATTCGAGCAATGATTTTATCTGTCTGAGTCTGACGCTCGCGCATAGTTAGTGTCAAACCATAGGCATCACTCCCCTTTGAATGAGATACATCAATAAGCTTCATAATTATTGGAGGAATATAGTCTAAGTCCTCTTCTTCAACACCTTTATTTTGCGAAAATCTAGTCAATAGGCCGCTAAAACCATACTTATTCTCCTGACGAAGTTGTGCCTTCTTAATAATCAAGAAAATGACATTCCCGATATTCACCTCAATATCATGTCGCATTAAAGCATAGATCAAGAAAAACCTATCCCATGTCACATTAGTCATATGAGTCGCCTGATGAAGATATGCATAAATAATATTGGCTCATATTCAGGCCTCCCTGTTCATGTGACTAAATGGTAGTTTGAGGTGAATACTGCTTCCCTTTTTTCATGTACACCTTATAGTTGATTGAGTGCCACATAACAAATGGTGGATATGAGCAAAACGTAGTTCAGTACATCAGCTTAAGTGGTTCAGGATCCACTTCTGGTATCCCAAGTAGTGCATTTAATGTATGAGCATTAAAGTTGATGACCTGGCCATGGATTTTTACTTCGGAATCCCTGTCGTACGGGTCCCAGTTAGCATAGAAATCCCTAACTAGGCTCAAGTTACACTTATCAGGTTGGTCAAACAAGAATTGCATATGCAACTTTTCTATTCTGCGCACCATACTAGGAAATTTCTTTCATAAATTTTCTCTGTTAAAGTACTTATCTGCATTGTACTTCATTTATGTCCCGACTCCAATACACCGCTAATACCATACATCTTCGGTACATTATATGGAATCAGCTACGATTGAGATGCACTAGCACCTTGTCTGTTTCTTTTTTGAGCTTTCTCAGAAGATCGAACCTTTGTTTATCCTTTCTGTTGGCGGTTCGACATGATACCTGTCACACAAAGCAGGCATACACATAAAATAAAGCAATTATGTTGATCTAGAAAACACCAAATGTGTAGTGGTTGGGCCACCCCACACTTAGTTGCTAGTAACGGGTATGATACAGATGCAAGGGTACTCAAATTTCCCTCATTTAGCAGTTCCATACAAGCATATATTCCCCAATAATTTTAACAACACAAAATAGATCATCTTTCATTCAATTAGTGATAGATTTAGGACTCTACACCTCATCCACCAAATTTTTTTATAGACAGACAACATTGTACACAAGTGCACCATTCCTTATAATTTCAGACAATAGATACACATATTACCTTATGTGAGCATAGTTTTTTTAAGGAAAAGGCATATCATATTTCCTATTTTAACCACATCACAATCATCATTATATAACAGACTGTCCTGCAACTTCATTCAATTAATACATGTGTAAAATAAGAATGACTTCACCGTACTTCCACCATACCTCATTAACAAATTATTTTATCATACCCAAATCCTTAAGTCGCATGTAAATTCTTAAACAATAAGGCACTGACAGTAAAAGGTGATCAACAATTCCCAGAGTTCACCAACCTTAATATCACACTCTCATGGAACAAATCGCATCACAACTTCAACTATATAGTACAATTCCATCAATTTATGCAATCCATAGCAGTAAAGAAAAGAATAGTAAGAAATTACCTTAATAATATTGAAACTAAAGACAAGGGAAATCCTCAACAAAGCATTTGGGACAAGGGCTAAATTGGTTGAGAAGAATTGGCTTTGGGGAATTTAGGGGTAGCACAACTAGGGTAAAGAAATGAAATAAATTTAGGGATTTAAGGGGGTATTTAAAGAGGAATGGTGTGGCCTAAAATTTTGAATTGGGTTTACCTATGGAGCGAGCGTACGATGCACTATGTAGTTCACAGAAACAGTGTGTGCAATGCATGATGTAGTGCCCCAAAACAATGTGTGCGATACATGATATTCATACGATGCTACTGGATTTAGCATTATCTCACGCACAAATTAAATGTATACACTGTGTGGGCAATATTGCATCCCCTATTTCATGCTCACTCTTTCACCTTTTATTTAGGGAGTATGTTACTTACCTGAATGCTTTTCTAATAGTGTTTCACTTACCTCTCATTTATCTCCTTCATTTTGTATTTCTCATTCCTACATGCTTAACCAAAAACAACAACTAATGTAAGAAAAAGTGGATTGCCTCCTATGCAGCGCCTTAGTTTTGGTCGTGGCACAACTCTTTTTTTTGTGTTTTCACTTTTCTTTTTCTTTTCTAAAAATTAAAAACAAAAAGAAACTATCCTATTAAATTACATTCGTGGGTTGCCTCCCACATATCATTTTATTTTATATCATCACATGACTTAGATTAGTTTCACTCATCAGCCAAAGTGATGAACACATTGTGTTGGTCTCCATGATCAGCCCAATAATGCTTCACATATTATCCATTCACCAAATATTTTTTAGTCTTCTCTTTGTTCCACAGCTCAACTGCTCCATGGGGCATCATTTGTACTACCTCAAAAGGCCCAAACCACTAAGACCATAATTTACCCTAAAATAACTTTAGCCTTGAATTGAATAGCAAAACAAGTTGTCAGAGTTCAAACACTCTATCCTAAATTTTCCTATCATGTCATCTCTTGGTTTTCTCTTTGTACAATTTTGCGTTCTCATAAGCATTGAGACAAAATTAATTTAATTCAATAAGCTACAATAATCTCTTCTTTCCCATGGCCTTTATCTCCTAATTTAATTTTTTAATGGCCCAATCAGATGTTCTAGCTCGATCATAAATGGAGAGTTTTTTTGTAGACCAAACTATATGGTGAGATCCCTATAGGCATCTTATAAGTTGTCCTATACGCCCATAATGCATCATCTTGCTTGTCGTCCCAATTTTTTCATTGCCCATTAACAGTTTTCTGCAGTATTTGATTTATCTCCCGGTTGGAGACCTTAACTTGTCCACTCGTTTGTGGATGATACGTAGTGGCCACCTTATGCCTAACACCATATTTAACTAAAAGATTCTTAAACCAAGTATTAATAAAGTGTGTACCTCCATCACTGATTATAGCTCTTAGAGTGCCAAACCAAGAAAATTGATCTTGATTACAAACCCAATGGACTAAGGTGGAAAGGTAGATCTACAGTTACTCAAAGGTAGCTAAAATAAGAGATTTAAAAAATAGCAAACTCTTCTAGAAGCACTCAAGCCATAATAAGAACTCATGCCACACCAACTACCCAGGGCACACCAGGCACTTAGGGCACACGATAGATTTCTCTTTCTTGACTTTTAAAAAACTATTTTTTATTCTAGATTGATTTCCAACTATTGTTAATTTACAATGACAAACAATTATTTTTGTTCATGAATTTGTTGTTTGATAATAGTAATTCTAAGACCTAATTGGAAGACTTGTGTTTTTCACACTTGTAATTGTCATGTCATTACATTCATTGTCATTGTACATTGAAACTAAATACAAATGATGAACTAAAAATCATCAGGGTATGTTAAATACACCAGATTGAAACCAAATCACAATAAAAGTGATATCAATATTAATGCTTATCAGCCCTGTCTTCTTTTCTTTCTAGGTGTTCTATATTTTCCTTATCTCCCTTGCCTTCTAAGTCTTTTATGTTTTCCTCATATTCCAAGCTCAATATTTGTTGATGGATTCTTCATGTAGTATTTGTTCTTGGCATGTTGATTCAGCTGCATCAGGCTAACGAAAGAATCCACATCCATTATCAGTGACATATTTTTAACAACCTCAAAACATTCTCTCAGGAATAGTTGGCGTCTTTGACATATTAAGTTTGGCATAAAGTCCACAATAGCAAAAATAAACTATGAAGAATAATACAATTGAACCCGCCAAATAATTGAAGAAAAAAATCAACTGGATATGAATGAGTAGAAGTAGTATAATGGTAGAACAAAAAATATATATAGGAAAGAAATTTGGGTAGAGAAGATCGAGTTAGAGGCAAAGAAAGAGATCAAAATTTGTATGACAATGGTGTTAGAATAAATGGAGAAGATGGCCTATTTAAAGGCCTTAAGTGACAGTTATCACCTTTTTAGAAGCTCTCACACTCCAAAAATGTATGATCACACACACCTTGATTGTTTATGCCACAGAGGATGTCAAGTCAAAAAAAGAAGTGTTTGAAATAGTGTTATGATGTGTTTAAGGATTTAGTTGACAAAGGAGTGAATAGGAGGGTCCAAAATATAAAATCATGCATGCACAGGTTCTACCTACATAAATTGTACAAGCATACATAAAATAGAAAGTAGCGAGCTCATCTAGAGTTGTCTAGCCAAGATTTTCTACTTTACTTCAACAATAAAATCTTACAATCTAGTCTCTCATTGGTAAAGTTATAAAGATGCTACCTTGTTTTTCAATCACCAGTGACGTAGAAATCAAGTATTAAAGCATGATTTTATCATCACAATACAGATGGTTTGTTCGTCATCTTTACTTGAACTTGGAAAAACTCATTCAAAATCCAGTGCAATAGACAACGCCGCGCCAGGAAAAACGGTGATTCCAAATGCCTTTACAGATCTATGAAAACCTTCAAGTCATTTGTTCAGGAACACCAGCTTCTATTAGTGTTAAGAGCAGATGATCAATAAATCATCTACAATCCATGGCGGGGGAGAGTGTATGGGGAGAGGAAAGGAACAGATATTTGAGAGACTAATAGACAGCAATTTGGAAATAGATTTTTCTAGGAAGGAGCTAATTAAAATTTCTTGTCCAACATATTGTCAAGATCATAACTCGTACAAGAAATAAAATTGACTAGACTAGCAATTCCCAAAACTAGACTATTGAATTTATTCTATAGTCCCTAGTGATTGAGGAAAAATTAGAGCAACCATTATTTGATTTGGTCTTTCAGTGAGTCTGTCATACTCTCTTCAGAAACATATTGATGTCAAGCTATAGTTCAGACATGGTAAAGATTTCACCATTCATATGATCAATGAGATATGATGCATCAAAGGAACAATATGTAACTATCATCAATTTTAAGTCTTTGAAAGAGTAGGGGACGATGAGGGCTTCAAATTTGCGTATTGCAACATATATAAACAAATAGAGTCAATATCGCGAGCTATAAGTTGTTCCTCACAAAAAGCATTTTGATGGTTTTGTGGAAAGAGGAGATAAAAAATAATCTTTGCCGAACCATTCTAAGCATTAGTACATGACCTAAACTGACTGACAGTACCAAAACAGAAAAGGAAATGAGACATAAGAAATAAGCATCCACTTTGATGAGTTTGGCTTTGTCAAACTGCTGCCTACCTGGGATGCTTTGAGAGAGTTTAGATCAATTGGGATGTGTACCAGACTCCCAAAAAATAGAACCATAAACTAAAGCATAAAATAAATCCATCGCATTCTCTATGAGATAGCCAACGTGGATACTAAAAGCGAAAGTGGTACATGTATTCAAGAATCGTCCCAAGCATTATATTAGAGCTTATTTTGAATTTGAATTGTTGTAGATTTTTCTGTAACAAAAAGATTATCTTTCTTGTAAAATAGGCATTAGATAAGACTCTTATAGTTATCTTCAACATGTATAAATTTTGTATTAAAAGAGATATAACCAGCAGAATAATAAAACAAACACTTACGTTCAAACCTTCTGGTGTGCTCAACTTTTCTATATGGTATCAAATTTTCCCATCGATCCTATGGCCAATACTCAAAACTCCAGGTTATCACTTGCAAAAGACTCTGGTTCTTCCACCATTATTCAGTTGCCAAACCTCTCTCTCAAACTTGATAGAAACAACTATTGTCTTTGGAAAGAAAATACCTTGGACATACTCAGAGCCTTTTCTTTTGACTCCTTTGTTCTTGGTTCCAATCCTCCTCCAAAAACCATCATTGTTGCCCCTTCTACTATAGCGTCCGCTACTATCCAAGCACAACCAGTGGTTACTTCAACCCTGAGTATGATGAATGGCGACACAACGATCTTTTTATTCTTGTTTGGCTTCGTCAAATAATTTATGATCCTCTTCTTGGTCACTTAACTCGAGCTACCTCTTCTTATAATGATCAGACTAAAATCGAGCATATGTTTCAATCACAGACACGTACTCGAGTTATGCAATTAAAACCTCAACTTCAAAACCTTCCTAAAGGCAATATTTCCATCATAGAATACTTTGAGAAGAAATGCGCAATCGCCGACTCTTTAGCAGAAAGCTTGTACATTGTACAAGATGATGACTTCATCTCATTTGTTCTTAATGGTCTGGATCTTCATTCAGAATTTTCAAGGCTGCACTTAATATGCGTTCTAGTCCTATGACTCCCGAAGAACTGTTTGGACTCCTCCTTCAGAAAGAAGAATGCTTAGCTGAAGAAATTCGCTTGACCACCATTAATACTCAATTTGGCTCTACTTCTTCTCATGCCCTCTTTAACTCAAAATTCAGCTTATCCTCCTCCCTTCCACCCGTTCATAATACCAACCAGTCATCTATTCTTGGACCACCCCCACTCTCTAATTTTGTTGCCTACAATTCTCATAATCATGCTCAATCTAGGTACCTCAACAATATTCCCATTCTGCATTCTCTCGGTCCAATAATCATCAGTCCAAGCATCGTGTGCCATTATGTGGTAAAACTAATCATGAAGCTCATAATTGCAACCATCGCTCCAATAAAAAACATTATCCACCAATAAGTCCACCGCCATCACGGTTAACTCCCAAATAAGCATATTTTGCTTCTCCTTTGGCTATTGTTGATCCTACTTGGTATTTTGATTGAGGTGCTACACATCATGTGACTTCAGATATGGCTAACCTCTCATTACAGCCTTACATCAAAAATGATGGTTTAGCAATTGGTAATGGTATAAAACTTCCTATTTTGCACATTGGCTCATCAATTTTGTCTGCACGTACACAACCATTTATCTTAAAAATATTTTCCATGTCCCTAAAATTTCCAAGAATTTACTTAGTGTTTCTAAACTAACTCATGATAATAATGTCTATGTGGAATTTCATCTTTATGTTTGCTATGTGAAGAATTTGCAGGGCAGGAAACTGCTGCAAGGAACACTTGATTATGACGTGTACCATCTTCAACTATCATCATCTCATTCTCAGTCTTCCCCGCCTTCCGTATTTCTTGGTGAATGCACCTCTCTTGTTGGTTGGCATCATTGACTAGCTCATCCAAATGAAGCTCTTCTTCATCGTCTTCTGTCTGATTTTAGGATACCTATTTCTAGCTTTGATTTTCCTAATGTTTGTGAACCTTGTTAACTAGGCAAGAGTCGACGCCTACCCTTTTCCCATTCCTATGTTTCTAGCAGTAGTCCTTTTCAATTAGTTTATTTTAATGTTTGGGGACCTTCCCCAGTTTCTTCTATTAATGGATCCTCCTACTTTGTTTTATTCATTGATGATTGCACCAAATTTATTTGGATATATTTTATGTCACATAAATCGCAAGTTTTTTAATTTTTCACTCAATTTAAGTCAGCCGTTGAAACCCAGTTTGGGATAAAAATAAAATCAGTTCAAACTGACTGGGAGGTGATTACCAAAATGTATCATCATTTTTACAAAATTAAGGCATTCATCATCATATTTCTTGTCCTTATACACCTCAACAAAATAGTGCATCGGAACGCCGAAATCGTATTATAATTGAAAAAGGACTCGCTCTTCTTTCCCATGCTTCTCTTCCAGTTCAATTTTGGGAGAATGCATTTCTCACTACTACGTACTTATCTAATATTACAATATCCTCTTCTTTTTCCTTTAAATTACCATATCAATTACTGTACAAAAATTCTCTCGATTATAGTTTTCTCAAAACTTTTGGTTGCCTTTGTTATCCTTTTCTTTGACCTTACAATCATCACAAAGTTGATTTTCGATCTCTTCCTTATGTCTTTGTAGTATATAGTTCTCGTCACAAAGGTTACCTTTATTACCATGCCGTATCTTCTTAAACTTATATTACTCGTCATGTTGTGTTTGATAAAAATACTTTCCCGTATTCCTCCATGCTACCGATCACAACATCATCATCCTCCTCATCCCATTTTAGCAACTCTTCTTTCTCTTTACTCAATCAAGCTTCTTAACGTCCAGTGCATTTAATTCTCTCGCATCAAGGTCATCATCAAGTCCTCCAGTTGCATCACCTATCCCCTCATCTGAACATACTAATCATACATGCATACCCTATACACCCTCTACTGTATCCCCTCAAGAATATCCACAAATAGAGAATACACCAACCATTCACCCACCTGAACACCTTCCACCATCTGGTTCATCTTACCCGACCTCAACCCCTTTCTATTTTTTCTCCTCCAACACCTCTAGCCATTACATGGTTGTTCAAAGTAAAACTAATTCCTTAAAACCAAAAACTCTTATAACATCTCGACATTCTCTTCCTCTTGATCCTTCGCACATTCCAGAACCTACAACATATCATCAAGCCTCCAAATATCCTGAATAGCATCTGCTATGCAGATAAAATTTTTAGCCCTTATGTGAAATAAGACTTGGACATTGGTTCCACCACCGCCTAATTCTAACATTGTTGATTGTAAATGGGTCTACAGGGTTAAGAGAAAAGTTGATGGATTAATTGAATGTCACAAAGCTTATTTTATAACGAAAGGTTTTCACCAAGAGGAGGGTGTTGATTACTTTAATACTTTTAGTCCCATTGCTAAGCCTACAACCATTCGGCTTGTTCTCTCTTTAGCTGTGATAAATAAGTGGTAAGTGTCCCATTCGATAACTTGACATTAACAATGCGTTCTTAAACGATGATCTCTCCGAACAAGTGTTTATGGAGAAACCAAAAGGATTTGTTGATCCTCATCGGCCATATTTTGTATGCAAATTGAACAAGGCCTTATATGTCCTCAAACAAGCGTCACATGCTTAGTTCAATAAGTTAAAGGTTTTTCTCCTCGGTAGTGGATTCCGCTCTTATTTATTTGACTCTTCTCTTTTTGTGCAGAAAACTTCTAAGCACACAACATATGTTATTGTCTATGTGGATGACCTTATTCTAACTGGCAGCGATAGTGATATCATTACTGTATTCATTCGTTCTCTTGATTAATAGTTTTCTCTCAAAGATCTTGGTTCCTTAAATTATTTTCTTGGTATTGAAGTATCTCCAATATCAAATGGGATCATTTTATCTCAAGGCAGGTACATTCGTAACTTACTTCGTCGAACTAACATGGTTGATGCAAAGCCTATCTCTAGTCCAGTTGAACCTAGATCAAGACTTACACTTTCTGGTGATCCCCTGCCTGATGCTTATTGATACCGTAGTGTTGTTGGTGTACTTCAATATGTTACTATCACTAGGCCATAAATATCCTATGCAGTCAATCGAGTATTCCAATTTATAGAAGCACCCACCACTGCTCATTGGTCAGTTGTCAAACGCATACTTCGATATCTAAAAGAGTCCATCCATGATGGCCTCTTACTATGTCCTATATTTGATTCTAGCCTTGTAGCCTTTTCGGATGCTGGTTGGATCTCTGACATTGATGATAGTCGCTCTCAACATGGTTTTGTATTATTTTATGGAGGTAACCTGATCAGTTGGTCTTCTCGCAAACAGAAGGTTGTAGCCCACTCAAGCACTGAAGCTGAGTATCGTGCTTTAGCTTTGGCAACTACTAAATTAATTTAGGTTCAGCAACTGCTCAGTGAGTTGCGTGTTCCTCTCACTGCACCCCCTATTGTCCTTTGTGATAATCTTAGTGCATAGTTTTTATCTCGAAATCCTGTCATCCATCAACGGTCTAAGCATATTCGTCTTGATTATCATTTTGTATAGAAGATGGTTGAAGATCAATCGTTAGTGGTTCGCTATGTTTCATCTCAAAATCAACTTGTAGATATATTTACTAAAGCAGTTGGCATGAATCAGTTCCTCAATCTTCGATTCAAGCTCATGGTTCGATCATAAACATGTTCTTGCATGGGACTATTAGAGTTTATTTTGAATTTGAATTGTTGTAGTTTTTTCTGTAACAAAAATATTATCTTTCCTGTAAAATAGGCATTAGATAAGACTCTTATAGTTATTTCAACATGTACAAAATTTGTATAAAAAGAGATGTAACCAATAAGCACTTACGTTCAAACCTTCTGGTGTGCTCAACTTTTCTATACCTTACCACTACTTTTCAGACGTCATAAAGAATAAACATAGTCTTATAATAGCTTTGCAATCTCAGACACTTGCTCATGGTCATGGATGTATATCAAGGTGGGGTGATAGTATATGTGTGTGTGTATCTGAGAGAATGAGAGAGAGAGAAATCTTACATTTGGATAAGGGGATGATGACCTAGGACCATATTTTGCCGCTGAGGTTAAGTCAGCAGCTTAATGGAACTATTCCTTGTCTGGTCAACTTGGGCAACACCTATAGCAAATGGAGATTGACTATTAATTTCATTTGCTTTAATCACCCCATTATTGTTGTCTTGTTATCGCAATCCTTTAATCTTCTTGGGATAGATATGAACCGATGGAGAGAGAAGGGTTTCTTGGATATCCTGCAAAGAAAAAGTAAATATTTAAACTGAAAAAGATGAAATTATCTGCGCAGAGTTTCTGATTATGGATGGGCTATTTTGGTTCAAACCAAAAAAATCGAAAAACCAAACCAAAATTAAATTTTGGTTTCAATTTTCCAGTAGGTTTTGATTTCAAATTTTTGGACTTTGGTTAATCAATTCGGTTTTCGTCTTTAAAAAAAATAATTCAGTTAAGCCGAAAAATCAAAATTACATAAATAGTATATTAATATTTTATTATGTTTAAATTATATATAAATGTTGATACCTAATTTTTTCCTCCACATTCGAGATTAGTTTTTGAATTTCTCAATTTTAAATAGTTTTAAAATATTTATTTTAAGTTACTTTGAAATAAATTTCGACCCTACCTTTTGAATTCAGGTGAAATGAACATATTTAATGTTTAATTATACATGATTATATAATTATCAGTTAAAGAAAATATTTTAGAATTTATTTTGAATGAAAAGTCAGTTCAAATAGCAAATATTCTACTTTTCTCAAAAAATCAATTGGAAAAATAAGAAATTGATGACATAATTAGCTCCTTGATATTTTTCTTAGAATAATTGTGTCTCGTCAGATATTTATTTAGAAACTATTGGTAAATTGAGAAGCTCGTTAAATTAATTAGGAGTTGACTTAAACTCAATTGAGTTCCAATTAATTTAATTTTAGCTATGTTATTAACCTAATATGGCTAGAATTTTAATTGAACTTTATTCTCTTTAAATTCAGCAACCCATTCCAGGCACAAAACAATAATAACTCACCAACAGTCATACTCCCGCTTTTCCACTTAACCCACCAGCAAAATCGGCCCCAGGCCCAAAATAGCCAACCCGACCCATTTGCTTTCCCTTCTTGAACAGCAAACAACATAATAGCAGCCCACTTCCCTTAACCAACTAGTCGGCCCAATATTGTAGTTGGAACCAAATCGGAAATGGCTACTCAGCAGAAAAACGTTGGAATTCTCGCCATGGAGATTTATTTTCCTCCTACTTGTCTAAGGTAAATAAATTTGCAATATATGTTCATACTTGCAGATGTGCATCAGAATTTACGATTACTTTCTATTTTTTTGTTGATATATGTACAAGCCTCGGTGGACAGAGTTTATTTGTTGTGACGGCTGGTCCGACGACACAACGGTTGATCAAAAAGAAAATGCTCTTTTAGTAGGCTTTGTATTTCAGAAAAAGTTTTATATTAATTTGAGTTAGGAATTATTCTTTTACTTTCAAAATAAAGTATGCATTATATAGAGAAAGTCATAATTGCTTTAAGATCTCATGATTTATGAATATGAGATTATAGATTTTAATTTACCACACTTGCATGTCCGTGTATTCTGAAATAATAAAAACACTAGGTGATTTCTTTCTATTATAGCAGCCTAGCAGTTATCCTTAGAATTAGTTGAGATGCGAGCAAGCTGGCGCGGACACCACGGTTATAAAAATCAGAAAGAAAATATATTGTGAATATAGTTGTACATTTTACATAGTTTTGGTGCTTTGAAGCTTTTTTTTATATGATGTGACATTTAAACAACTTTGTAGATTTGAGGGAATAGATCTGCTAATTAAAATTTTCCAGCTTTAGGGTTATAATTTTTGTGAAATTTTAATCTATGTAAAATTGCAATGTTTAGGAAGAATTGGGGGCTCATGACGGAGCAAGCAAAGGTAAGTATACAATTGGTCTTGGACAAGATTGCATGAGCTTTTGCACTGTGGTTGAAGATGTTATATCAATGGTATGCAACTAACTTCAGCAGCTGTTAGCCTGTTACGTACTCCCCCCGTTTCAATTGGTTTGTCTGGTTTTGACATGGCATGGAGTTTTAAAAAGTGAACTGCGGTCTTAGACCAAAGATATGTGGAATGTACCAATATGTCATTTAATCTCGTGATCTTAAACATTTCACATGGAAAGTTGAAGTAAGAGTGGCCAAAAAAGGAAAAAGGCATTCTTTTTGAAACATACGAAAAAGGAAAGTAAAACAAACAAGAGAGTATCGATTTCAAACTAGTGAATCATCATTGCTCTGCTTCATATGGTCCGATTTCATTTCAGTACGTTATAATCCTGCAAATATTTGGCAGTTGTTTTTTCGTCTCATTGATTTTTCATCTTCAGTTTGACAGTGGTTACTGCCCTTCTGGAGAAGTATGCTATCGGTCCAAAGCAAATCGGTCGGCTAGAAGTTGGAAGTGAAACTGTTATTGATAAAAGCAAATCCATCAAGACATTCTTAATGCAAATATTTGAGGTATTGACTGTTGCCTTCTAGGAATGCTGATTAGTAAGTCGTCTGTTATTGAGCGTTCAAGCATGTGGATAAGAGAGACTTTACTACTAACTTTTGCATGATGTACTAATGATTAGCTCAGAAATGGAAAAATAATTGCAGCCAATTATTATAAATTATTAAAGACACGGATTGTTCAAGTGGCTTATTCTGCGTGAAGTATGTCCTAGTTTCATCATGATCCCCAAAGTTGTTTGCTGACTCTGTTTGTTACCTAGGTGAAAACAGCAGTAACTCCTCCAAAATGAGCTTAATATTTGCTTTGATATCTAACTTTGGAAAATAAAATGTTTGTAGCAGTAATTTTGCTGTTTGTTTTTCTTGACTTTCCTCTGAACTGCTAAAGCCTTACCTTGTCACTATCTGATCATCAAAACTTATTGTTGTTCTTTACCATGTGAAACAAGCAGAAACATGGAAATACTGACATTGAAGGAGTTGACTCAACGAATGCCTGTTATGGGGGAACTGCTGCATTGTTCAACTGTGTAAATTGGGTGGAGAGTTCTTCATGGGGTGGACGCTATGGTCTTGTAGTATGCACAGATAGCGCGGTGTGATCATTATTTTCATGCATTCTACAACTTGAGTTTCGTCTATTGCTTTCTTATTAGATAAATAGACTGCAATGCCTGGGCCTGGCATGATTTTGCATGATCATTATTTTGCATGATTCTGTTCACAGGTCTATGCAGAGGGACCTGCTCGGCCTACTGGAGGAGCTGCAGCCATTGCTATGCTTGTAGGGGCCTGATGCTCCTATAGTATTTGAAAGTAAGATCAGGGCTAGCCATATGTCACATGCCTATGATTTTTACAAGCCCATCCTTGACAGTGAATATCCAGTAATTTTCTTCAATCTCTGCTCGTCTTGTTGATCTTCATGTTTCACATGAATTTTTCGTAATGCTATTTTAGCCAAAGCTTTGGGTTAAATTTATTATCAATCTTTTGAGAGTAGTGTGCGTTGAGAATGTTATTTCACAGAACTGATAGAATCTTTTGCAAGCTGCCAATTGCTTCCGATACCTTTGTGATTGGTTCTTAGAGAAATTGGATAAATGCATGATTTAGATATATCAGAAAGCAGTGTATCACATGACAATCTGTAAAGTTTTAGCATCTCTTATTAGTTCCTTATTATTCCGGCATTCGTGACGCTTGCTGCATCTTCACTGTTGAAGCTAACTGTTTTATGATGTTAATTGTTGATGCCGGTGGTAGATGGTAAGCTTTCACAGACCTGCTATCTCATGGCACTTGATACTTGCTATAAGAGTTTATGCAACAAGTAAGTTTCCGATGCAACCTTATATTTTGAAATAGATTTCTTAGCTATCTTCTTTAAATGACCTTTTACTTCCATCATTTAGATATGAGAAATTGGAAGGCAAGCAATTTTCAATGGCGGATGCAGCCTACTTTGTGTTCCATTCACCATACAACAAGGTAGCTTTATGAGAGTCCCATACAGATTCATAATTTTCTTTTTCTATTTCTCCAAATAAGGGATTTAAACAGTTATCTGAATCTTTCTTTTTTTAAATCCTGCAGCTCGTGCAGAGGAGCTTTGGTCGATTAGTGTTCAATGACTTTCTAAGGAATGCTAGGTGTGTTACAAATCCTCTGTTAGATTGGAATCTTTTAGTGTTCAATGACTTTCTAGGGAATGCTAGGTGTGTTACAAATCCTCTGTTAGATTGGAATCTTTTTCTTGTTTAAAGGAATTCTTTGAACTGATCATCCTCATTTCTGCATTCGCAGCTCTATTGACGAGTCTGCCAAAAAAATCTTGGCCCCCTTTGAATCCTTAACCGGCGATGAAAGCTACCAGAGCCGTGATCTTGAGAAGGTTCCCTTTCTTCCTGAAATGTTTTTCCTTTTCATCAGGAATTCCTTCTATTGTCTTCCAATACTTTGTTGGAAACAGTGAAAGTGAAGTCCTAAGTAAGATATATGTCTCCTGAGACTGAAAATGGAAACTTTTTTCATGCACATACAGGCATCGCAGCAAGTTGCTAAACCGCTTTATGATGAGAAAGTACAACCTACCACATCGATACCAACCCAAGTTGGCAACATGTACACCGCATCTCTCTATGCTGCTTTAGCATCCCTCATTCACAATAAGCACAACACATTGGTAAATACAAGTTACTTTTCTTATTTTGTTCCTTAATGCTCAACACATCTGTAAATACAGGTTACTTTTGTTCGTTTATTTCTATTGCTGTACTTGTTTCAGCACCATTGTCTACATGATTCTCCTGTTTTCGGAATCATTTTATTACCTCAGGCTGGTCAGCGGGTAATCATGTTCTCGTATAGTAGTGGATTGACTGCAACAATTTTTTCCCTAAAGTTTAATGAAGGTCGACATCCTTTTAGTTTGTCAAACATTGCAAGTGTGATGAATGTCGCAGAGAAGTTGAAATTGAGACATGAGGTATGCTAAATTTTGATCCTTACAACTCAACGATGTATTTGGGGCTTCATCACCGACTTTGTTTAAGCTTATTATAGCTATCCAAGTAGCTGTAGGTGAATATTACGATCTCTCTTTTTTCGTCATAACCCTGACTGATGTCAAATACCAATTTGTGCAGTTCACTCCTGAAAAATTCGTCGAAATAATGCAACTTATGGAGCACAGATATGTGCGAAGGACTTTGGAACCAGCAAAGATTGCAGCCTTCTCGCGCCAGGAACCTACTACCTAACAGAAGTTGATTCCAAGTACAGAAGATCTTACGCGAAGAAGGCTCCCGAGCATGGACAGGTCAATGGACACTAGGACACCGAATAAGGTCCTTACACGTGCTTTTAGTTATTGTCAGCGTGTCGAAGAATAACTAGTGCTCCTGCAGATTTTATTGTTGTTACATCTAGTTTGTTTCCGAGAGTAGATCCTATTCCATAGCTCTGTATCTCTCGGCTTCACTTGTCTGTGAAATGATTGTGAGAAGTCATCAAACTAGTCTTTGATTGTAATTTATTAAGCAGGTTTTCTCACTTGTGCCTTAATAAAACTGATGTATTTATGATAAAAGATCATTTCAATGGGTGATTGTTGAAATTTGTGGTGGTTCTTTTAACACAACTACTTTGCTTCCACCCTGATAAACCTCGGAAAAAACAGTTCATGCAAATCGGACCGGCCCAACCTTATGCCGTTATATCGGTTAATTGTATTCAAATGTACTATTTTATCACACTAGCCCTATAATTGATAGTATTTAGTATATTAGGCGTTGAAAAATAATTTGAATACTTAAGAAAAGAAAAATTATTTTTCTTGATATTTAAGGGTATAAGGATGGATAAAAGTTTATTTTTAAATCAAGTGAAAAGTAAAAATGAACAGAAAGATTGAACACATAGTAAGTCAAATTAACTGAATCTAGTGCATCATCTCATATTTGTTATTTCCGAAAGTTTAATGGGGGTTCAAGTTACGTTGCTAAACGCTTTGCCTGATTAATACAGGTATCCCAACAAGTTGCTAAACCATTTTATGATGAGAAGGTGGAACCTACGACATTGATACCAAAACAAGTTGGCAACGTGTACACAGCGTCTCTCTATGCTGTTTTTGCATCCCTCCTTCACAATAAGCATGACACATTGGTAAATGCAACGCAACTATACTCCCTTTCCCCTTTCTTTCTACACACCAATGACAACAACAGAGCAAACAACGTCAACAGCAAACCCCGTAACAGTATCAACGTTAACAACGACCAAACGACGACATTCGACAACAGCAAACCAGCAATTTCAACCCAATAACAACATAATAACATTCAACAAACAATGTGTCAACAACAGCTTCAACCGTCCCTTCTTTTACCATTTTGGCCTCATTGTACAGCCATTTATGGCTAAAAATCAGATGGCTTTCATCTCTCTCAGTCCATAATTCACCATTTTAGGCAAATAATTAATGTCCAACGTCTCTCCTCTTTGCCTCACTATGGAATTCAAAATTTCCCAAGAAAATCAATTAAATATCCCATTTTTCAAATCCGAAACCATAGATTTTTCCCCCCAAATTTCTCTATAAATAGATGGTGAGGGACAGGGTTGAAGGGGGACTTTTTTTTTTTTTTGGGGGGGGGGGGGGGGGGGGGGGAGGGGAATTTGGAGGTTTTGGAGGCGCGTGCCTCTACCCTTACGTAACCAAAAAGTCCGAAAGAAAGCTCTGAAAATCAGTGACGAAGGTTAAGTTCCGACAAGTTTGAATTGAAATTCCGGTGGTGGAAGTCCATCGTCAAGGATCGATTGTCTTAGTTGCCTTCCCCGAAAAAGGTAATTCTCCATCTTTCTTTTCTCCTTAGCTTACTATTTTCATCGATTCTATTTTGTTATTGTGGGAATGGTGCTTAATGTTTCTGTTGGTGGTATTATTGCTGTAGTTGGACATTCTGGATTATAGTTGATTCTTTCGATCAACTCTACTCTGAATTCTGTTTGGTTGCTATGTTTAGTTCCTGGCTCTGTCGGTGGTTTTGCTGCTATAGTCGATTTTTTTTTATATTTGTGATTCTAGTGGTAGCTTGTAGCTGAATCTCACAATTAGTGCAAGAGTGACTATGGTTCCCTTTGCGATTTATGATTATAATTGTGTTGTGTGAAAGTTTCAAGCTTTGATTATTCGTGAGGATGTGAAGTTGTTTCTTTGCGGTCTTTGGAGCACGAAAAATAACTCTTTCAAATAAGTGATTTCTTCTTCATGAAAATATTCTTTCTCGAAAAACAGTGAGGATGTTGGCTTGAGTTTTGTTAGTCGGCATCTTATTCCTTTTTCCATTGCCATCCATATTGGTTATTATTTGTTCACAGTCTTACCAAGTAGACTTGGTTTTCCTAAATTTGACTTGTTATTGGTATTATCATTTGAAATTGAGTAATGTCTCTCTAAAGTTGGCATGATTAATTCACATGATTAATTCATTCTCTTGTAAATAATCCATTTTGCTGCATTTGATCCATCTTCTATGCATACATAACAATTGCGGTTTAAAATTCGATATTGTCTTGAAATTGCTACACGCTTTTACTCCATACAAATTGATTCTAGAGTTAATAGTGGATATGTATGAATAACAAATTTTTACGTCTTGCTTTCTTAACTAGTTATATTAGTACTATGTGAATAAATTCTAATCTTTATATTTTTTGATGCATGTGACACCGACTTGTGTCTCAACCGAATCCATTCCCTGCATTTCTTAATGGGCCAAAGAGGCCTACATCTTCTACAAGTCCTAAATGCCTTTATTTTTTAAGAAACGAGGCTGGTATACACTGGTATACGCCTGATATACAAGGTTCACAGGTTAAAGGTGGCTGATATAAGTCAAGAGATGACGTATGGTAAAGCTGGAGCAAGTATACAAGCTTTTACACGCTGATATACAGCATATATACAGAAAAAACACAGAAAAACAGGGCTGGTATACATGCGGTATTCCCTGCAGAAAAATGGACTGAAGTCCATAATTCAAAGCCCAAAGTTGGGCAGCTTTATTGATCGGCTAAGTAAGGGCCCAATTTCAATTCTTGTATTATTTTTTGTAGTTTATATTGTTTATTTGTATTAACTAATATTTTAATCAATTAATCCGGGTAAATTTCTTAAGATGTTGTCATTTTATTTATCTTAATTTTCTTTTACTTAATTCATAATTTCTTCACCTAATTATCTTGTCTAAAATGAAATAAATTGGCTCCTTCGGTTCTTCTCCCTAAAACTAGGCTTTTAAAAAGATTGAATATTTTATTTCAAAATGACGTTTGTTTATTATGTAACTGATACTCCCTCCGTCCCATTTTATGTGTCGTCATTTGACCGGGCACGAAGTTTAAGAAATAAGGAAGACTTGGTAATGTTTACCAAATTGTCCTTTATCAAAAAATGTGTTACTATCTTTTTTTAATTGACACCAATAAGGGTAAAAGTGGAATTGCTTCTTTAAATAGTTACCAAGTAAGGAAAGATGAAATTTTTTATATACGGACCAAAAAGAAAATGATGACGCATAAAATGAGACGGAGGGGGTAGTGTATTTGGATTAAAGTAATTTTATCCAAACTTAAGAAACTAATCTCTAAATTTAAGAAACTAATTTGTTTCGAAAATCAACTTTTTAAAAATTAGAGAAGCATTTTTAACTTAATACTCTTAATGTTTTTTCAAAGGTATTATCTATTATACAATCGACTCTTCTATAATAATTAATAATAAGAAAATAATTCCATGATATTCTTCTTTTATGAAAACAAGAAATTATTTTCCTCTAAATTCCAAAGAATTATAATTTAGTTTAATTCAAGTAGAATATTTTCTCGTCTAAATAAATGAATAAATGTTATTTTAAATGTTTAAATAAATATTTTCTATAAAATCAAGTCTTTGTAAAAATTAGTCACTTTTAGTTAGTCAGGTTAGTTCTTTTTTGGTAAACCGTTTTAAACGGACGCTCCTAAGTGCCTTAAAAACCTTCTTAGGGCGTTAATCCTTAACCAGTTTCTCTAGTTTTAAAGGTTTATTTCTATTTTTGAACCTTTGAAACTCTCTTAAGTTT
This sequence comes from Capsicum baccatum var. pendulum, assembly GCA_030864225.1. Taxonomy (NCBI): domain Eukaryota; kingdom Viridiplantae; phylum Streptophyta; class Magnoliopsida; order Solanales; family Solanaceae; genus Capsicum; species Capsicum baccatum. Next base: position 46,035,598 of record CM061558.1, on the reverse strand, counting down.
TCTTGATTTTTTTCTATAAAATCAAGTGGCGACTCGGAGAATTTCTTAAAAATTATTTCAAAATTTTCTCAAATCTTTTGAAACAGTTTTAAAAAGGGTCAAAACTGTTTTCTTTTAAATAAAATTTGAATAAGATAAAACAGAAATGGCGACTCTGCTGGGGATTTAACTAGGTTCTAACCAAATATTTGAACTAACTTATTTGACTAACTATTTGGGTTTGTACTATTTAACTGTTTGTTTGTTTATGTGTTTAAATTTTCACCAAATTTAAATTGTTGCATTTCATGGCATACTTCCACATTTGAATATATAAACTGTTTTGGGGTTTTAAGGATGTGCCGGTCCCTATTTATCAATTTCAAATGAAGTATTGAAATTACGACAGTTTATTGGCACGTTAGGCATCCAATGGTTGTTCGTATTTTCTAACCCGAGTTATTCACTTGGGAACCTGATCAAAGTTCACTCTAGATACCTAGGATAGAGTGAAACCAAAATCCTTTTGAGGCATGAGCCTAGGACGACCCAATACCTGAGGGGGGTATTGGGCCCATTAGAAGAACTCACCTTATTCCTATTAACCACGAGTCAATAATAGACGATCATTCTTTATGTGTTTTAATTGAAGGATGTAATGTCGGATTTACGGACCACTGTCCCTTGGGATATATATGGGAGGTAATGGAATGTCTTACAAACAACACGTATAACCTTCAAATGTTAGGCTTACCTTTGGCTTAAAAGGACCCATGTATTCTAGGACGCGTAATAACTGCTTATGTGCTAAAGTGTTTTATTGTTTTGCTTTCTCTATATTTGTTTGATCTGTGTGGTTAAATAACATATCTTTGGCTTTAAACAAGACTAGTCCGTTATTGATTTTCAAAATCTTAAGCATTAATAGTCATGTAAGACTTAACATTTGAACCCTTCCAAAATACCCTTAAAATCCGTCTATTATATTCCTTCCTATTTACCCTACATTTTATTCAAAACTTCATTAGGTCATTATCCAATTCACATCGACCACGCTGCTCTTCCAATTTGTTTCTCTCACACTCAATTATAATTAGGGCTACCCAGATGTTCTATTAATGGAAAAACTATGTTGTTTCAAAAGAGCTTTCCGAATAAACCTTTTAGAATGTTTATTCGTAAACACCAATTTCTCCAAATCACTTTGTTCATTGTAATTCAAAATCCATTAAGTGGTCAAAGTTCTAATCATTCAGTCACTTTTTTCAAAGCATCCTATTCTTTGAATTCTGGACTAGTCTGTTTCAAACCAAATATATGTCATTTATTTCGTATATTATTTTGATTAAGTATTATGATCGCAAAATAACATTTTGGAGAGAGATGCCTAGTAAGATTAATGAGACTTTATTCAGTTGGGAGTAGGTTGGAGTTGGGGCTACAAATAAAAAAAATGAAGGATATCCCTACTTGTATATGGTGGACTATATGGAGAGAGAGAGAAATGATAGATGTTTTGAGAATGGGGACAACAACCTCCAGGAAGTCAAGCTTAAATGTATTTTATTGTTTTTATTTTTGGGTACCAATGTTTACTCCAATGAAACTAGGTCAATCATAGATGTTTTAGGGCCCATCTAGATTTTGGTTCAGCTTTAGGGAAGATTATACTTTTTTATCTTATTTGTAAATATGGTTTTTCAGTACTACCTAAATACTGACTTAAATACAAATGTTAACACTATAAAAAAAACATTTTTACCTTTTGAATGTTTTTCTTTTCTTTTATAGAGAGGCTGATTTGTATTGGTAGTCAAACTTTCTCGCTTCACAAAGACAAAAAGCGAATCACTGGCAGAACATCAGTATTTTACACGATCTAAGGTAAAAAAACATCTACAGATTAATCAATTCTTACTTGGGCTAACTTGGGCTAACAGAAGGACACGTTCAACTATGGATCCTAGTTTGATTAACACAAATACTTCATCTGAGTCAGTTCCCACCTTCTCTGTGGCAATGGACCTGAGTGCCTCGATAGGAAGGGAAATAACCCCAGAGCTCATTTCTAGTTTGGAGTAACAAATTACCGAGCTAAGTCTCATGGTGATTTAAAGTAGAACACCTTTTCAGACTTCTCCAAACGTGACTTTGTCCCCTGATGATCGACAAAAAGGTTCTATGTTTTTTATATCGGAAGGAGTTGACCAGAATAGTCATTTTACCACTTCTCAAAATGTTTATGCCTCTCAGAATGCTCCTTTTGTGTATACATTTGCTCCTCTAAAGGTTCAGAACATATCTTTGTGACACCATGCTCCGCCAGTGTATACCTATGCTATCGGCCCACCAGTAACATAAACTCAAGGGTTATACCATTTAGATGCTAATCATTATGTTGAAACAAAAAATGATCTACAAATGTACACGGATGAGACGATGAACAGAAAACTCAAGGTCTTGGAAGATGCAATAAGAAGTCTCTTGGGTGCTTGGATGTAATCAAAGTGTGAAGTATGAAGAGTTGTGTGCATTTCTTGAGATTGAGTTGCCTCTTGGTTATAAGATCCCAAAATTTGAAAAGTTTGACAGGTTGGGAAATACTTTCTTTCATTTGAAAACTTATTGTGAAAAGTTGGCTGGTGTGGGAAAGAATGAAAGAATACAGGTCAAGCTATTTAGTCAAAGTTTGGGCGGAAAGGTTCTAGAATGGAATGCTAAGCAAGATGTGACTAAGTGGTGCATTTGGGATGACCTGGCAAATGCTTTTGTGGATCACTACAAGTTTTATGTTAATATCATTCCTGACAAGATCTCTATCGCAAAGCTAAGGCAAAAACCAAATGAGAATTTTCGCGAATATCATACGCTGGAGATAATAAGTGACCAGGGTACATCCTCCTATGGAAGAAGCCGAAATGATCAGTTACGTCATTCATGCACTAAATCCAAAATATTTTGATCGCATGATAACAATGGCTGGAAAAATGTGTACTAAAATTGTTAAGATTGGGGAAATGATTAAGGATGGCCTTAAGACAGGAATGATAAAAAATTTGACAGAACTGCAATCCACTCACAAGGGCTTCCAAACTAGTTCTTTAGAAAATGGAAAGAAAAATGAAAAAGAAGTAATGAGAGTGATGACTCAAGAAAATTTTTCCAATTACAAGCAACCTCTTCGATATCAACACAATGATCGATATGCTCACTATCCAGTCTTCAATGCACAAGCGACATATCATGTTCAACCTCCGACATAAAGCTATCAAAAAAATTCTCCTCGTGCCAATCATGAAAGAAAGCCCTCTAGAATTTTCACGTCGTTGGCAGAATCTCTTACTCAGCTTTTTGAAAGGTTGAAAGACGCAAAACTATTTCATCCAGTGGAAGCAAAGACTGTGAACACTTTTGCTAATTAGTATGATCTAAACAAGCGATGTGCTTATCACTCTGGAGTTATTGGACATGATACAGAAAAATGTATCACTCTCAAGCACAAAATTCAGGATCTGATTGATAACAAGGTAATAACGCTTAAAGAAGCTCCATCTAATATTAACAACAATTCATTGCTCAATCACAAGAAGTAGTCATTGGCACCATCAATTAGAAGAAGCATGAATTTTCTTCAAAAGGCGCATTTTTGGCTTTCTTCTATCCTACATTTGGAATTTGTTGCTTTCTTTTTTTGTAATCGTACTTTCTCATTTTATTTCCTTGTAATTGCATTTTGTTACTTTGTTTTTTTATAATCGTACTTTATGATTTGATTTCCTTATAACCGCATATTTTTAGCTGTAATGAACTAAATTTGATCTGATTTCCCTTGTGGAATATGTAGGCGGCTTGTATTGTCTTCGGTCACACTATCAAAAGTATCAAAAATCCCTTTTGTATGTATGAACTACGTTTGACCTGAATTCCCAAGAATGGGATACGTAGGTAGCCTATGTTGTCTTCGACCAACCCCTTAGAAAATTTATCTTTTCATTATATCTATGAATCACGTTTGACCTAAATTTCCAAGAATGGGATACGGAAGCGGTATATGTCAGTTTCGATCAATCCTTTAGAAGATTTATCTTCCCATTTTATGCTGGAATTACATTTTCTACCTCAATGGTATGCGTAGGTATCACACTAGCTCGATCATATTTCCAATAACCTTTTCATAGAAACTATGGCAAAAAATTTTAGCAGATCTCAAAAATTCATCAAAGGATCTTTTCCCAAGTTAAAATGAAGATGACATTGAAGCGTGTAACTTGGGTAGAAATTTTTGAGAAGGTCCAAAAAATTTCACAAAACTTAACATCTTCTACAAAGTTTCAAATTAGATGTTGCTGAAGCTGAAATTGGAGCATAGTATTTGAAGTTCTCTATGCTTAAGGTACTCTACGTCAGAAACAATTCAAGTATTTTGCATTTTAGACTAAGGCAGCATATTTGAGAAGGTCTCAAAAATTCTGTATTAAACAAATGTCACAAGTTATAAGAAAGTTTGGGGGTCATATGTTATAGACCGGGGCATAATTTTTTAGTAGGACCTTTAAAAAAATTCCACAGAAGTTGTACATCAAGATCAGAAAAATTTACAAATCAATGATCAACAAAGTGCATCAAGAGAGAAAGGCAATACTAATACAGTCAGTCTCTCAAAACTAAAAATTTTTCTTTGGATGCAGGAATAATGAAGTCACAAAGTTGACACCGTTAAGCATGACAAAGGGCATTATTAGATCCACTGTGGTCTTGCCATAATAATCTAGACACCTTCTCTCCTCCATTTTCCTCTTGATCTATGCTTCTATTACTTCGCTATGGCCTCTAACACTTTCTCTAATTTTTATAGGGAAATAATCGAGAATAATGATGAAGATATGAAGATATTATCCGAACTACTATCTCTAAATCAGCATGAGTCAAACAACTTCATCTTTATCTTTAAACTCTATCTTCTATTACACTCCTGACTTAGCTATAACAAATTATTGTATTATTAGTAAGTGTTGTTAAGTTATACAGGTGATGTTATGTAAGATCTCCTCTAAGAAATAATGCAAAAGTATCTTCTCAAAGTTTGAGGATCCAATCTAGAATCTCAGGATATGCACAAGTCCTTTTAAGGACTCCTGATTCAAAGGATGAAGTTCAACTAATCAACTTCCATCTTTTCTTATGTTTGGGACGTCCACCCTTTCAAAAGAGCACATCTTATTTGGTTCAACCACCCTTTCTAAATGTCAAATCTTATTATATTGGGGTTGTCACTCTATTCAAAGTGACATGTTACATTCAATATTGGTCGTTATATTTTTAATGAGACACATTGGGTCGTCACCCCAGTTTAAGTGACATGTTACATTCAAGATAGGTCATCTATTTTTCAATAAGACACATTGGGTCGTCACCCCCATTCAAGTGACATGTTACATTCAAGATAGGTTGTCCGTCTTTTAATGCGACACGTTGGATCACCACCCCGGTCAAAGTGGCACGTTATATTCAAGATAGGTCATTTGCCTTTTAATGAGACTCGTTTTGCCACCCCCGTTTAAGTGACATGTTACACTCAAGATAGATTATCCGTATTTCAATGAGATAAGTTGGACCGTTACCCCATTTAAAGTAACATATTATATTCAATATTGATCATTCGTCTTTCAATGAGACACATTGGGTCTTCACCCCCGTTCAAGTGACATGTAACATTCAAGATAGATTATCCACCTTTCAATGAGACAAGTTGGGTCGTCGCCCCATTTAAAGTGACATATTATATTCAATATCAATCGTCCGCCTTTCAATGAGACACATAGGGTCGTCACTCCATTCAAAGTGGCATATTACATTCAAATAAGTCGTCTGTCATTTAATGAGACATGTTGGACCGTCACTCCATTTAAAGTGATATAATATATTCAAAATAGGTCGTCCACCTTTCAATTAGACACGTTGGACCGTCACTCCATTCAAGGTTGTGTAAATTGGTTCATCAATTATCTCAGCACAACATATTCAAACAGGTTTGCACCAATTTACGTTAGTGTAATACAACATTTGCAACTAACTATTTTGTTTGAGATGCTAGCGAGAGCATTCGAAAGGATACAATTCTCAATTCAAAACCACAGGTGTGGATGACTCCAAAAAGGACGCAGCACAACATGAAACTTTTTCTTAGCAGCAAACTGGGACATAGTCCGAAGAGAAATATCAAACTTTTTAGACGCGAGCTAAAGGACGACTTTCACCACCATTAAACCAAACCACTTTTAGAAGGTATGTGGGATATTTTGGGATATTCTGGTTTTAGTTTCACCCTCAGGATATTTCTAAACTCAGATTGGAAGTAACCTTCTTTTTCTTTTAAATTCGGGTGATAATGCATTCAGAGTTTCGAAAATTTTGTCCAAGTGAATTCTTGCCTATGGATGTGAAGGATATAACTTTAATGGTTAAGAGGTTACAAGCCTCTTTTCCATAAGCTAGATCAACTTATCACTCATCTCGAACCAAAGGTCGTCTAACATAAAAGACAATCTTTTCAACCAATCGAGTTGAACTACAGACAGTCTGATTCCCTTAACATTAGGATATGTAGATTGAGTTTTATGTAGAAACCTCGGTTGCATTCCAATATCCCCAATCCACTTATTCCTCAGTTTTTCGGTCATACCAAAATTTGAAATCAAAATAGCTTATGAATTCTTTCAAAATCATGCTTAAAAAATCAAGCGTTATGAACTACAAGTAACCTGAATTCTCTGCAACCTAAGATATGTAGGAAACCCAATACCAGGGTCCAGTCATAACATCACAAAAATCGTACAAAAACCATTCTTGTCTGAGAAACAAATTTGTGGTCGGACAAAATTAGGGACGTCAAACTCTCTTTGCCCAGGGTTACTCGCACTCACCCTAACCAAAGAGAGGGGACAGTTTGATACAGTTAGGGCAACCTCCACAGGTACACGGCCTTTCACACGAAGCCAAGTTCGGGAATTACAAGCACTCCAAGCTTTGTTCATGCAAATGGCCGTGTGTGAGTTGGTGATCGAACCAACCAAGGACCTAAACGTTTTTATGTGTGAAGAGAGGTCCTAAAGTGTAATAAACTACTCTTCAAGGTTGGCACAAGAAAGCAAGGGCGGATGGGTCATTTTGCTCCTTTTTGTTGTAGTATAAATAGAACATGATAGTGAGATATCCTTTAGTTTTTGAAAGCTGAAATTTGTAACCTAAAAACACAAACATTTTCCTCTCTCTTCTTCTCCAAGAAGCCGTCCCTAGATCTCACAAGTAGAGGGATACTTGTGTTGTCTCTTTGGCTAGAAACAAGGGTTTTGAGGTTGTTGAGTGCCTCTTGGTCCTCGTAAGAACTTGGTGTTTATATTCATTAGACTTAGGGTCCTCTCTTGATGTTAGGGTTCTTAGTTTCTTGAATGTTATATGTCAAGTTATCTATCTTTCTTTATCTTGTTGTTGTTGTGTTGATTTTGTTATCTTGAAAGTCTAGTGAAGCCGTGTGGGGCTCTTTCGATTCACTAGCACTTGTTTTCTATCTTGTTGTTCTCGGATTGTGGATTGAAAACCGAAACTAGTTCTTGTTGTAAGCTGAAAAACTAAAACTTAAAACTTGTGTTCTTGTGTTGTTGGGCTGAAATCCGAACTCTTGGTGTTGTTGGTTTGATCTTGTATCATTTGGTATCAAAGCAAGACCGGTTGTGTTCCAATATAACCCATCTTGGGCTAGTTCACGGATTAAACAAACTACAAAAAAAAAAAATTCTGAAATCTGTCCACTAAAAGTTGAAACCGAGAATGATGTGGTATGCTTAGATCTAGGTGTTATTTTGCTTGTTTAGTGAGTTTCTAGTGTTGGTTTCTTTCTCACCAACACCAAGGTGTCTAGATCCAAAAGTTGAGCTTGAAAAAAATTGGACATTGTGTGGTGACTTGAAGTGGCCAAAGGTTGCATGTTGTTAAGAGCCAAAAGAAAAATCGGTGGTTGTGTTTATGTGCTAAAGAAATTGTTGAAGTTTGTTGAAGTGTTCATCTTTTGAACTTGTCATCTTGTTCATCTTGTTGAAGTGTTCATCTTGTTGTGTGCTCAAGTGGTAAAGTTATAAAGTTGTTGTGAAAGACTTTCACCCATCCCTTTGTAGTCTTGTCAATCACTTCCCCCAAATCAAGGAGCCTTGTTTTGTGGAATTTGTCAACCAAACCCACTTTCTTGAGTTTGAAAAAGAGTGAAGACTTCAAGATTTTAGTTTTTCCCACCAAAACACTTTTCAAATTTTTACAAGTTGTGTGAACCTTAACACAAAACCGAACACAAAAAAAAAAAAAAAAAAAAAGAGAGAAAGAAAAGGAAAAATCCGAGAGAAGAAGAACGTGTGAACCTTTGCATGCTACCACGTCACTATAAGCTCAACTTAGGATATTCTTTGGTTGCTAATTGTTGATTCTTGGTTTCCCTTACTTGGTCTTAGAACTAATTAACAAACTAGTACTTTCCTACTAGGTTATTAACTAGTTCCTTGAGCCGTTTGTTCGTGTCAACGGTTGTTTGTGTGCTTTTATTCGTTTGAATGAGTTGCTGATTTTGATCCTAGTCCGGCAAGAATTCTTTGAGTCTTCAAACAAGAATCCATTCCGGATAAGAGCTTACTCAAACCTTGTAAATCTCACAGTTACTAGCCAATTATACAACACTTGTGGAACACGAACTTGTGGTAACTAAAGCGGCTAATACCTTGACGATGGAAGGAACAACATCTCATAATGCGGATACTAATGCCCTTGACTCAATGAGGGCCACTCTCGAGGCCGTTACTCGGACACTTGAAAGGATGAATTCGGAATTTGGGGCCGTGAGAGGGGACTTGGCAGCCATAAGGGGGGAAGTATCGACTATTAGTGGGAGACTAGATCAAGTAGAGAGTCAAAGGAACTCTCGTCCATCTACTCCTCTACACGTATCTACCAATGGTCATGATAGGACCTCCTCCGCAACCATCACCCCCGAAATGATCCACCAAATGCTAAATGCACCCCAAGCTCCACTAAATACCGCAAACCAATCTACCAATTTTCCTCCAAACCGGGACTCCACTAGACCACTACATTTCCAAGCTCCTCCAATTCCGCAAGATGGATTTGGGCGCCAAGTACCTCCACTAAATCCGAACCCTCCATTCCAAGCTCCATTAAACCAAAGACCGCAAATTCCAAATCCTTCGAATCAAAATAGCCAAGGCCGACCAGCCCACTTTGAAGGGTACGGTAGAGAGGAGTATGATGGAGAGGGAGCCTTTGAGGATGCTTATATGAGGGAGGAGGAGTTAAGAGGGGGTCGGGGAGAACCTAGGAGATACCGGGGGTATGGAGATAGGGGAAACCGACACCAAGAGAGAGACGTAGGCATCAACACCATCAAGTTGAGCCTACCTATCTTTAAGGGTGAAAGTGACCCCGAGGCCTACTTAACTTGGGAATCGGCTTGTGACAAAGTTTTCCAAGTTAACGACATCTCGGAAGAAAAGAAGAGTTGCTATGCTATAGCTCACCTCGAGGGCTATGCTAACACGTGGTGGGAGTATGTTAAACGATTTGGTAATGAATTGGTTGATGGGCAGCCACCACCTTGGTATCGGTTGAGGTATTTGATGAGACAACGATACCTTCCCGAGAGATACCGACATGAATTGCTTGCTAGTTTATATGGCTTGCGGCAAGGAGGTAAGAGTGTGATGGCCTATTTTGACGAGTTCCAACAACTCATGTTGAAACTTGATCACCGTGGGGAGCAAATCAGCCACGACATCATCCGGTTCAAGTGTGGATTGAACAAAGAGATCTCCACTCACTTGACCCTTCATCGGTTCAAAACTATTGACGGTATATTCCAAGCGGCCCTAGAGATTGAAAGGGAACTTAAGAAGAGATCAACCTTCAAGGCAAGGGTCCAAACCCCCTCGGGTTGGGCCAAAAACAAGGACCAAACCGGTCCTACGAAGATGCCCGAATCCAAAACAGTCCCTAAGTTTCCTCCGAAGCCAGAGGCTCACAAATACCCCAACCCAAAGGGGTTCCAATGTTTCAAGTGCCAAGGTTGGGGGCATAAGGCCAATGAATGTCCGAACCGGCGTAATGTGATCCTATGGGAAGGGAAAGTATACTACCTTGGTGAGGAGGTGGTTTCCGAAAGGGGGGAGGTTGAGGCCGAGCCTCAAGATGGAGAGGAAGCCGAAAATGAACCGAATGAGGAAGGAGTAGATGATAGTGAAGATGTCTATCCACAAGAAGGGGAGTGTGTGGTTCCAAACTTTGTGGTTAGACGTGTCATGATTAGTAAGGCGGTAGATGACCCGAGCCAAAGGGAAAATCTATTCCATACTAAGTGCCTTGTAAAGGGGAGTGTGTGCACCTTGGTAATTGATAGTGGTAGTTGTACAAATGTTGCGAGCCATGCCATGGTAAACTTCTTGAAGCTACCGACTACACCACACACTAGTCCTTACAAGCTACAATGGTTGAACGATTGTGGTGAATTGAAGGTCACACGGCAATGTGTGATTCGGTTTAAGGTGGGCAACTACCACGATGAGGTGCTTTGTGACGTGATTCCAATGCAAGCATGTCACTTGTTGTTAGGTAGACCATGGCAATATGATAGGTCTACTAAACACGATGGGAGGTCCAACCGGTATACGCTTGAGAGGGATGGCCGAAAGGTCACACTTCACCCTCTATCACCCTCACAAGTAAATGAATGGCATCAAAAGATGAGGGAGTTAAAGGGAAGAGGGAAGGAAGCCGAAAGGGGAGAAAAAGGGGGGGATGCCGTAGGTGAGGAAGTAGGGACATCCGAGGTTGCTCCGACGCCAAGGGAGGGGGAAAACGTAGTGATGTTGGCTAGGAGGAAAGAACTCTTCATGGACCATGATGAACACAAGCCGATGCTACTATTGGCCCATTGTTTTAATACTAACTCCACTAATTCTTCCATTTCTCCTTTGATTTCTTGTGTGTTGCAGGAGTATGACGATGTATTCCCTCAAGAACTTCCGCAAGGACTGCCCCCACTTCGGGGAATTGAACACCAAATTGATTTGGTGCCGGGATCACAACTTCCAAACAAACCAGCCTATAGGAGCAATCCTATGGACACTAAGGAGCTTGAAAGGCAAGTTGAGGAGCTTCTCAACAAGGGATATATCAAGGAAAGCTTGAGTCCGTGTGCTGTCCCGGTGCTTTTGGTGCCAAAGAAGGACGGAACTTGGCGCATGTGCGTCGATTGTAGAGCCATCAACAAAATCACTATAAGGTATCGTCATCCGATCCCTAGACTAGATGACATGCTAGATGAGCTCCACGGATCTTGTGTGTTTTCTAAAGTGGACCTTAGGAGCGGCTATCACCAAATTCGCATGCAACCCGGTGATGAGTGGAAGACCGCGTTCAAGACCAAATTCGGTCTATATGAGTGGCTGGTCATGCCATTCGGCCTTACCAATGCTCCTAGCACATTTATGAGGCTAATGAATCATGTAATGAAGCCTTATATTGGAAAGTTTGTGGTGGTTTACTTTGATGATGTGTTGGTTTATAGTAAGTCTATTGATGATCATGTAATGCATTTGAGATGTGTGTTTGATGTACTCCAAAAGGAAAAACTGTATGCCAACATGGAGAAGTGTTCTTTTGGTGTTGATAAAGTAGTATTCTTGGGTTTTGTCGTGAGCTCAAGGGGTGTGGAAGTGGACGACTCCAAGATAGACTCTATACGAAGTTGGCCGACCCCTAAAACTATTGGAGAAATCCGAAGTTTCCACGGGTTGGCAAGCTTTTATAGGAGGTTTGTCAAAGGATTTATCTCCATAGCAGCCCCCTTGACCGAGGTAATTCGAAAGGACGGACCCTTTAAGTGGGGTGAAGAGCAAGCTAAGGCTTTTGAGGCCTTGAAAGCTACGCTCATCTCGGCGCCTTTATTGCAACTGCCCGATTTTGACAAGATGTTTGAAATAGAGTGTGATGCTAGTAAGGTGGGCATCGGGGCTGTTTTTATGCAAGAAGGTAAGCCCGTTGCTTATTTCAGTGAAAAGCTCAAAGGGGCAACTCTTAATTACTCGACTTATGATTTGGAGTTGTACGCCCTTGTTAGAGCCTTGGGAAATTGGCAACATTATTTGTGGCCTAAGGAGTTTGTGATACGAACGGATCATGAGTCGTTGAAACACCTTAAGAGCCAAGACAAGCTGAATAGGCGTCATGCTAAGTGGATTGAGTTCATCGAGACTTTCCCTTATGTAATTCATTACAAAAGGGGAAAGAAAAATGTTGTTGCCGATGCCTTGTCTCGGAAGCATGTGCTTGTTGCTACCTTGTCTTCGAAGTTGATGGGTTTTGAGAGCTTGCGGATGTTGTATCCCGAGGATCCTACCTTTGCTCCTATTTTTAGGGAATGCGAAGAGTGGGGAAGGGACCATTGGCTTAAGGAGAATAACCATTCCTCCTACTCTCGGTTCGATGGGTATTTGTTCAAAGGGAGGAGGTTGTGTGTTCCTTCTAGTTCTTGGAGGGAATTATTTATGAGGGAGGCCCATGACGGAGGCCTCATGGGTCACTTTGGGGTAGACAAGACCCTCGGCATCTTAGAGGAGAACTTCTATTGGCCCAAAATGCGCAAAGACGTCACCAGAACTTGTAGTCAATGTGTGGCCTGCCGGAGTGCAAAATCCCGTCTCCAACCTCAATGGTTATACACCCCACTCCCTACTCCCCTTAGACCTTGGCTGGACATCTCGATGGATTTCGTTTTGGGGCTGCCAAGGACTAGAAAGGGCCGAGATAGCATTTTTGTTGTTGTTGATAGATTCTCTAAAATGGCTCATTTTATTCCATGTGCTAAAACCGAGGACGCTCCTAGTGTAGCTTCATTATTTGTTGAACATGTTGTAAAGCTTCACGGGGTACCAAGGACCATTGTGAGTGATAGGGACTCCAAGTTCCTAAGTCTCTTTTGGAAGTCCATGTGGGGTAGGCTTGGCACGAAGTTACTTTTCTCCACGTCTTGCCACCCACAAACCGATGGCCAAACGGAGGTAGTAAATAGAACCTTAGGGTCTATGCTACGTTCTATGGTTAAAGGTAAACTGACTTCATGGGAAGAACACCTACCCTTGGTGGAATTTGCATACAATCGGGTAATACATTCGAGCACGGGAATGACTCCCTTCAAATGTGTTTACGGCCTAAATCCCCTTACCCCTTTAGATCTCACTCCTTTGTCTAGTGATCTCATGACCAGCTTAGATGGAAATAAAAGAGCCGAGGCCATGAAGAAAATGCATGAGACGGTGCGGATCAAGCTTGAGAGGAAGAACCAAGAGATTGCAAAAAGGGTAAACAAAGGGAGAAGGAGGCTTGTGCTTGAACCCGGAGATTGGGTGTGGGTGCATCTTCGGAAGGAGCGGTTTCCAGCTCAAAGGAAGTCCAAATTGCTGCCGAGGGGTGATGGTCCTTTCCAAGTACTTGAGAGGATCAATGACAACGCCTACAAGATTGACCTTCCACCGGAATATCAAGTGCACAACACTTTCAACGTTGGTGATCTCTCCCTCGTGGATGCGGTTGAAGATGGCCAAATACCGAATTTGAGGTCAAATTCCTCTCAAGATGGAGAGGATGATACGGTTAGGGCAACCACCACAGGTACACGGCCTTTCACACGAAGCCAAGCTCGGGAATTACAAGCACTCCAAGCTTTGTTCATGCAAATGGCCGTGTGTGAGTTGGTGATCGAACCAACCAAGGACCTAAACGTTTTTATGTGTGAAGAGAGGTCCTAAAGTGTAAAAAACTACTCTTCAAGGTTGGCACAAGAAAGCAAGGGCGGATGGGTCATTTTGCTCCTTTTTGTTGTAGTATAAATAGAACATGATAGTGAGATATCCTTTAGTTTTTGAAAGCTGAAATTTGTAACCTAAAAACACAAACATTTTCCTCTCTCTTCTTCTCCAAGAAGCCGTCCCTAGATCTCACAAGTAGAGGGATACTTGTGTTGTCTCTTTGGCTAGAAACAAGGGTTTTGAGGTTGTTGAGTGCCTCTTGGTCCTCGTAAGAACTTGGTGTTTATATTCATTAGACTTAGGGTCCTCTCTTGATGTTAGGGTTCTTAGTTTCTTGAATGTTATATGTCAAGTTATCTATCTTTCTTTATCTTGTTGTTGTTGTGTTGATTTTGTTATCTTGAAAGTCTAGTGAAGCCGTGTGGGGCTCTTTCGATTCACTAGCACTTGTTTTCTATCTTGTTGTTCTCGGATTGTGGATTGAAAACCGAAACTAGTTCTTGTTGTAAGCTGAAAAACTAAAACTTAAAACTTGTGTTCTTGTGTTGTTGGGCTGAAATCCGAACTCTTGGTGTTGTTGGTTTGATCTTGTATCATTTGGTATCAAAGCAAGACCGGTTGTGTTCCAATATAACCCATCTTGGGCTAGTTCACGGATTAAACAAACTACAAAAAAAAAAAATTCTGAAATCTGTCCACTAAAAGTTGAAACCGAGAATGATGTGGTATGCTTAGATCTAGGTGTTATTTTGCTTGTTTAGTGAGTTTCTAGTGTTGGTTTCTTTCTCACCAACACCAAGGTGTCTAGATCCGAAAGTTGAGCTTGAAAAAAATTGGACATTGTGTGGTGACTTGAAGTGGCCAAAGGTTGCATGTTGTTAAGAGCCAAAAGAAAAATCGGTGGTTGTGTTTATGTGCTAAAGAAATTGTTGAAGTTTGTTGAAGTGTTCATCTTTTGAACTTGTCATCTTGTTCATCTTGTTGAAGTGTTCATCTTGTTGTGTGCTCAAGTGGTAAAGTTATAAAGTTGTTGTGAAAGACTTTCACCCATCCCTTTGTAGTCTTGTCAATCACTTCCCCCAAATCAAGGAGCCTTGTTTTGTGGAATTTGTCAACCAAACCCACTTTCTTGAGTTTGAAAAAGAGTGAAGACTTCAAGATTTTAGTTTTTCCCACCAAAACACTTTTCAAATTTTTACAAGTTGTGTGAACCTTAACACAAAACCGAACACAAAAAAAAAAAAAAAGAGAGAAAGAAAAGGAAAAATCCGAGAGAAGAAGAACGTGTGAACCTTTGCATGCTACCACGTCACTATAAGCTCAACTTAGGATATTCTTTGGTTGCTAATTGTTGATTCTTGGTTTCCCTTACTTGGTCTTAGAACTAATTAACAAACTAGTACTTTCCTACTAGGTTGTTAACTAGTTCCTTGAGCCGTTTGTTCGTGTCAACGGTTGTTTGTGTGCTTTTATTCGTTTGAATGAGTTGCTGATTTTGATCCTAGTCCGGCAAGAATTCTTTGAGTCTTCAAACAAGAATCCATTCCGGATAAGAGCTTACTCAAACCTTGTAAATCTCACAGTTACTAGCCAATTATACAACACTTGTGGAACACGAACTTGTGGTAACTAAAGCGGCTAATACCTTGACGATGGAAGGAACAACATCTCATAATGCGGATACTAATGCCCTTGACTCAATGAGGGCCACTCTCGAGGCCGTTACTCGGACACTTGAAAGGATGAATTCGGAATTTGGGGCCGTGAGAGGGGACTTGGCAGCCATAAGGGGGGAAGTATCGACTATTAGTGGGAGACTAGATCAAGTAGAGAGTCAAAGGAACTCTCGTCCATCTACTCCTCTACACGTATCTACCAATGGTCATGATAGGACCTCCTCCGCAACCATCACCCCCGAAATGATCCACCAAATGCTAAATGCACCCCAAGCTCCACTAAATACCGCAAACCAATCT
Organism: Capsicum baccatum var. pendulum; assembly: GCA_030864225.1. Classification (NCBI taxonomy): domain Eukaryota; kingdom Viridiplantae; phylum Streptophyta; class Magnoliopsida; order Solanales; family Solanaceae; genus Capsicum; species Capsicum baccatum. Next base: position 46,019,784 of record CM061558.1, on the reverse strand, counting down.
ACCAATTTTCCTCCAAACCGGGACTCCACTAGACCACTACATTTCCAAGCTTCTCCAATTCCGCAAGATGGATTTGGGCGCCAAGTACCTCCACTAAATCCGAACCCTCCATTCCAAGCTCCATTAAACCAAAGACCGCAAATTCCAAATCCTTCGAATCAAAATGGCCAAGGCCGACCAGCCCACTTTGAAGGGTACGGTAGAGAGGAGTATGATGGAGAGGGAGCCTTTGAGGATGCTTATATGAGGGAGGAGGAGTTAAGAGGGGGTCGGGGAGAACCTAGGAGATACCGGGGGTATGGAGATAGGGGAAACCGACACCAAGAGAGAGACGTAGGCATCAACACCATCAAGTTGAGCCTACCTATCTTTAAGGGTGAAAGTGACCCCGAGGCCTACTTAACTTGGGAATCGGCTTGTGACAAAGTTTTCCAAGTTAACGACATCTCGGAAGAAAAGAAGAGTTGCTATGCTATAGCTCACCTCGAGGGCTATGCTAACACGTGGTGGGAGTATGTTAAACGATTTGGTAATGAATTGGTTGATGGGCAGCCACCACCTTGGTATCGGTTGAGGTATTTGATGAGACAACGATACCTTCCCGAGAGATACCGACATGAATTGCTTGCTAGTTTATATGGCTTGCGGCAAGGAGGTAAGAGTGTGATGGCCTATTTTGACGAGTTCCAACAACTCATGTTGAAACTTGATCACCGTGGGGAGCAAATCAGCCACGACATCATCCGGTTCAAGTGTAGATTGAACAAAGAGATCTCCACTCACTTGACCCTTCATCGGTTCGAAACTATTGACGGTATATTCCAAGCGGCCCTAGAGATTGAAAGGGAACTTAAGGAGAGATCAACCTTCAAGGCAAGGGTCCAAACCCCCTCGGGTTGGGCCAAAAACAAGGACCAAACCGGTCCTACGAAGATGCCCGAATCCAAAACAGTCCCTAAGTTTCCTCCGAAGCCAGAGGCTCACAAATACCCCAACCCAAAGGGGTTCCAATGTTTCAAGTGCCAAGGTTGGGGGCATAAGGCCAATGAATGTCCGAACCGGCGTAATGTGATCCTACGGGAAGGGAAAGTATACTACCTTGGTGAGGAGGTAGTTTCCGAAAGGGGGGAGGTTGAGGCCGAGCCTCAAGATGGAGAGGAAGCCGAAAATGAACCGAATGAGGAAGGAGTAGATGATAGTGAAGATGTCTATCCACAAGAAGGGGAGTGTGTGGTTCCAAACTTTGTGGTTAGACGTGTCATGATTAGTAAGGCGGTAGATGACCCGAGCCAAAGGGAAAATCTATTCCATACTAAGTGCCTTGTAAAGGGGAGTGTGTGCACCTTGGTAATTGATAGTGGTAGTTGTACAAATGTTGCGAGCCATGCCATGGTAAACTTCTTGAAGCTACCGACTACACCACATACTAGTCCTTACAAGCTACAATGGTTGAACGATTGTGGTGAATTGAAGGTCACACGGCAATGTGTGATTCGGTTTAAGGTGGGCAACTACCACGATGAGGTGCTTTGTGACGTGATTCCAATGCAAGCATGTCACTTGTTGTTAGGTAGACCATGGCAATATGATAGGTCTACTAAACACGATGGGAGGTCCAACCGGTATACGCTTGAGAGGGATGGCCGAAAGGTCACACTTCACCCTCTATCACCCTCACAAGTAAATGAATGGCATCAAAAGATGAGGGAGTTAAAGGGAAGAGGGAAGGAAGCCGAAAGGGGAGAAAAAGGGGGGGATGCCGTAGGTGAGGAAGTAGGGACATCCGAGGTTGCTCCGACGCCAAGGGAGGGGGAAAACGTAGTGATGTTGGCTAGGAGGAAAGAACTCTTCATGGACCATGATGAACACAAGCCGATGCTACTATTGGCCCATTGTTTTAATACTAACTCCACTAATTCTTCCATTTCTCCTTTGATTTCTTGTGTGTTGCAGGAGTATGACGATGTATTCCCTCAAGAACTTCTGCAAGGACTGCCCCCACTTCGGGGAATTGAACACCAAATTGATTTGGTGCCGGGATCACAACTTCCAAACAAACCGGCCTATAGGAGCAATCCTATGGACACTAAGGAGCTTGAAAGGCAAGTTGAGGAGCTTCTCAACAAGGGATATATCAAGGAAAGCTTGAGTCCGTGTGCTGTCCCGGTGCTTTTGGTGCCAAAGAAGGACGGAACTTGGCGCATGTGCGTCGATTGTAGAGCCATCAACAAAATCACTATAAGGTATCGTCATCCGATCCCTAGACTAGATGATATGCTAGATGAGCTCCACGGATCTTGTGTGTTTTCTAAAGTGGACCTTAGGAGCGGCTATCACCAAATTCGCATGCAACCCGGTGATGAGTGGAAGACCGCGTTCAAGACCAAATTCGGTCTATATGAGTGGCTGGTCATGCCATTCGGCCTTACCAATGCTCCTAGCACATTTATGAGGCTAATGAATCATGTAATGAAGCCTTATATTGGAAAGTTTGTGGTGGTTTACTTTGATGATGTGTTGGTTTATAGTAAGTCTATTGATGATCATGTAATGCATTTGAGATGTGTGTTTGATGTACTCCGAAAGGAAAAACTGTATGCCAACATGGAGAAGTGTTCTTTTGGTGTTGATAAAGTAGTATTCTTGGGTTTTGTCGTGAGCTCAAGGGGTGTGGAAGTGGACGACTCCAAGATAGACTCTATACGAAGTTGGCCGACCCCTAAAACTATTGGAGAAATCCGAAGTTTCCACGGGTTGGCAAGCTTTTATAGGAGGTTTGTCAAAGGATTTATCTCCATAGCAGCCCCCTTGACCGAGGTAATTCGAAAGGACAGACCCTTTAAGTGGGGTGAAGAGCAAGCTAGGGCTTTTGAGGCCTTGAAAGCTACGCTCATCTCGGCGCCTTTATTGCAACTGCCCGATTTTGACAAGATGTTTGAAATAGAGTGTGATGCTAGTAAGGTGGGCATCGGGGCTGTTTTTATGCAAGAAGGTAAGCCCGTTGCTTATTTCAGTGAAAAGCTCAAAGGGGCAACTCTTAATTACTCGACTTATGATTTGGAGTTGTACGCCCTTGTTAGAGCCTTGGGAAATTGGCAACATTATTTGTGGCCTAAGGAGTTTGTGATACGAACGGATCATGAGTCGTTGAAACACCTTAAGAGCCAAGACAAGCTGAATAGGCGTCATGCTAAGTGGATTGAGTTCATCGAGACTTTCCCTTATGTAATTCATTACAAAAGGGGAAAGAAAAATGTTGTTGCCGATGCCTTGTCTCGGAAGCATGTGCTTGTTGCTACCTTGTCTTCGAAGTTGATGGGTTTTGAGAGCTTGCGGATGTTGTATCCCGAGGATCCTACCTTTGCTCCTATTTTTAGGGAATGCGAAGAGTGGGGAAGGGACCGTTGGCTTAAGGAGAATAACCATTCCTCCTACTCTCGGTTCGATGGGTATTTGTTCAAAGGGAGGAGGTTGTGTGTTCCTTCTAGTTCTTGGAGGGAATTATTTATGAGGGAGGCCCATGACGGAGGCCTCATGGGTCACTTTGGGGTAGACAAGACCCTCGGCATCTTAGAGGAGAACTTCTATTGGCCCAAAATGCGCAAAGACGTCACCAGAACTTGTAGTCAATGCGTGGCCTGCCGGAGTGCAAAATCCCGTCTCCAACCTCAAGGGTTATACACCCCACTCCCTACTCCCCTTAGACCTTGGCTGGACATCTCGATGGATTTCGTTTTGGGGCTGCCAAGGACTAGAAAGGGCCGAGATAGCATTTTTGTTGTTGTTGATAGATTCTCTAAAATGGCTCATTTTATTCCATGTGCTAAAACCGAGGACGCTCCTAGTGTAGCTTCATTATTTGTTGAACATGTTGTAAAGCTTCACGGGGTACCAAGGACCATTGTGAGTGATAGGGACTCCAAGTTCCTAAGTCTCTTTTGGAAGTCCATGTGGGGTAGGCTTGGCACGAAGTTACTTTTCTCCACGTCTTGCCACCCACAAACCGATGGCCAAACGGAGGTAGTAAATAGAACCTTAGGGTCTATGCTACGTTCTATGGTTAAAGGTAAACTGACTTCATGGGAAGAACACCTACCCTTGGTGGAATTTGCATACAATCGGGTAATACATTCGAGCACGGGAATGACTCCCTTCAAATGTGTTTACGGCCTAAATCCCCTTACCCCTTTAGATCTCACTCCTTTGTCTAGTGATCTCATGACCAGCTTAGATGGAAATAAAAGAGCCGAGGCCATGAAGAAAATGCATGAGACGGTGCGGATCAAGCTTGAGAGGAAGAACCAAGAGATTGCAAAAAGGGTAAACAAAGGGAGAAGGAGGCTTGTGCTTGAACCCGGAGATTGGGTGTGGGTGCATCTTCGGAAGGAGCGGTTTCCAGCTCAAAGGAAGTCCAAATTGCTGCCGAGGGGTGATGGTCCTTTCCAAGTACTTGAGAGGATCAATGACAACGCCTACAAGATTGACCTTCCACCGGAATATCAAGTGCACAACACTTTCAACGTTGGTGATCTCTCCCTCGTGGATGCGGTTGAAGATGGCCAAATACCGAATTTGAGGTCAAATTCCTCTCAAGATGGAGAGGATGATACGGTTAGGGCAACCTCCACAAGTACACGGCCTTTCACACGAAGCCAAGCTCGGGAATTACAAGCACTCCAAGCTTTGTTCATGCAAATGGCCGTGTGTGAGTTGGTGATCGAACCAACCAAGGACCTAAACGTTTTTATGTGTGAAGAGAGGTCCTAAAGTGTAATAAACTACTCTTCAAGGTTGGCACAAGAAAGCAAGGGCGGATGGGTCATTTTGCTCCTTTTTGTTGTAGTATAAATAGAACATGATAGTGAGATATCCTTTAGTTTTTGAAAGCTGAAATTTGTAACCTAAAAACACAAACATTTTCCTCTCTCTTCTTCTCCAAGAAGCCGTCCCTAGATCTCACAAGTAGAGGGATACTTGTGTTGTCTCTTTGGCTAGAAACAAGGGTTTTGAGGTTGTTGAGTGCCTCTTGGTCCTCGTAAGAACTTGGTGTTTATATTCATTAGACTTAGGGTCCTCTCTTGATGTTAGGGTTCTTAGTTTCTTGAATGTTATATGTCAAGTTATCTATCTTTCTTTATCTTGTTGTTGTTGTGTTGATTTTGTTATCTTGAAAGTCTAGTGAAGCCGTGTGGGGCTCTTTCGATTCACTAGCACTTGTTTTCTATCTTGTTGTTCTCGGATTGTGGATTGAAAACCGAAACTAGTTCTTATTGTAAGCTGAAAAACTAAAACTTAAAACTTGTGTTCTTGTGTTGTTGGGCTGAAATCCGAACTCTTGGTGTTGTTGGTTTGATCTTGTATCACAGTTGTTGACACCTAATTTAAGCCCTCCACATTCCAAATTAGTTTTTTTAAAAATTGGTAACTTTACTCTATATATCCACAGGTAGGGGTGTACATAGGTCGGGTTGATTCGGTTTTTCATTAAAATATAATCAAATCAATAATGTCAGTTTTTTAAATCTATAAACTAGATCAAACCATTACACAATCATTTTTTTATTTCAATTTTAGTCATTTTTTTTTTATTTTCTCTATTTTTTTATTTTCTCAATTTTTTTACAATTATAATGTGATTCAGGAAAAAAATTAAATATTTTTACTAAAAATATAAATACAATGGCCATGAAGTAGTTTCAATTAAAATTAAATTGGTAAATTACTAAGACGTCTAAACTACTATCTCTCAAAATAATCTTATGTGGATACCAGTGGTTCAATTTCTAAGTCGCTAGTCACAGTAGCTTGTTTGAAAGTTCCCTTCACATAAAATGTAAGCATACAAAACAATGAAAAAATGAAAACAACTTATTAAAAACTTAACTCCATAAAGTAATTAACTAAAACATAATTCCATAAGAAAAAAAAAAGAGAAAAATACCTAAATCACAACTTGACGAACGACGAGAATGACCAAAGTAAGATGAAGAAATAATGAGAACTCTCTAAAATCTTGGAAAGTAAAATATAAAGTGAAGCAATTGAAGAGTTTTAGGTTTTTATATTAATATTGGGTTTTGTATTAATTTGTTACTAATGGACAAATATTATAATTAAAGGCCCAAGAATATATATCTATTTTTTAAATATAAAAAAGTAATAAAAGTAATTAGAAAGTAGATTACAATTAATATTTTTTTACGTGCAAAAAATTAAAATTATATATGTATTATGTCAGTTCAGTTTAGGTTAGGTTTAATTTTATTTTTGCTAATACCAAATCAAGAATGATCAGGTTTTCTTAGCCAACACCAAACCAATCAAACCAAACCATAAGTTGATTTTTTCCTCGGCTTGGTTTGATTCATCGGTTCGATTTGACTTAACGATTTAGTTTGTACACCCCTATCCACAGGTATACTACAACTAAAAGTGTAGTTACCCTCCAAAAACTGCTATAACTTACATCATTTTTGAGCTAACTAGTGCCTATAAACAATCTAGCACATCAAAAATTTCTTCTGTCTGAGCTAATACATCAAGTTTACACCAAAAATAAAAAATGCCTAGACAATTCATTTTAATCTTCTACAAGCTATTTTGCACATTCTTAAAATATTTGTTATTTTTTTCTCTCCAAATTGTCCACCATATACATGCTGGGATAATCTTTCATCTCTCCCCGTCCTTTGAAGCATTACTGTCCCTGTTCCAACTACTTAGAACTCCCTTAATGCTCATCTGGGACAATCTTCCATTTCTCATATTTATCTGCATCCACGTAGATGGCCCCCACAATAGTTGTATCTTTCACTAATATAAATAATTTCTCTGTATCACCCTTTAAATTATAGCCTCCACTTTCTCTGTTCTCCTTCTCCATTATGAAGGTGACCGGTGACTCCACCTATATCGGGATTGTATACACTAAACCATCACTGGACACTTCAATTTTGGGCAAAATTTCTCAATTTTAAATAGTATTAAAATATTTATTTTAAGTTATCTTGAAATAAATTTTGACCCTACCTTTTGAATTTAGGTAAAATTAATATATTTAGTATTTAATATCTTGAAATAATTATATTTAGTTGGTTGAAAGTAAGAATGATGAGGAGAGGCAAAGGAATAAGGAGTAGTATAAGGTAGCTAGAAGAGAGGCTAACTTAGCAGTTACAGCGGCTAAGACGGTAGCTTTTGAGAGCTTGTATGCAGCTTTAGAGGAGAAAGGCAGGGATAATAAGTTGTATAGGCTTTCCAAGGCCAGGGAGCGGAGAGATCATGACCTTAAACAAGTGAAATACATTAAGGAAAAGGATGGTATAGTGTTGGTAGAGGATGCCCTCACAAGGAAGAGGTGGTAGTCCTATTTTCATAAACTTTTGAAAGATAAGGGGGACAAAGGCTTTATGTTGGGGGACTTAGAGAAATCTGAGGAGAGTCATGATTACGGTTATTGTAGGTGTATCAGGGTTGAGGAGGTCAAAGGGGTTATTTACAGTATGCGTCGGGGTAGGGCGATAGGGCTAGATGAGATTTTGGTGGATTCTTTAAAGAGCACTAGCAGGGCAAGTTTGGAGTAGTTGACAAGGTTGTTTAATAGTATTTTTAGGATGGCAAAGATACCTAAAGCGTGGAGATGGAGTATTATGATTCCATTGTATAAGAATAAGTGACATATCCAGAGTTGCAAAAACTATAGAGGTATTAAGTTGTTAAGTCATACTATGAAGGTTTGGAAAAGGGTGGTCGAGTTGAGACTTAAAAGGATCATGACTATCTCTGAGAATCAGTTCGATTTTATGCCAGGTCGCTCGACTACTAAGGCCATTCACCTTGTGAAGAGATTAGTGGAGTATTTTCAGGAAAAGAAGAAGGACTTGTACATGGTGTTTATTGATCTTGAGAAGGCTTATGATAGAGTTTCGAGGGAGATTTTTTATGAAGGTTCTTAGAGGCTAGAGAGGTTCCCATTGTGTACACTAGGTCGATTCAGGACATGTATGATGGCGCGAAGACTCGGGTGAGGACGATAGGTGAAGATTCGGAGCACTTTTTTATTTTGATGGGGTTACACTAGGGATAAACTCTTAGTCTTTTTTTATTTGCCTTAGTGATGGATGTTTTGATGCGACGTATTCAAGGAAAGGTGCCTTGGTGTATGTTATTTGTTAATGATGTGGTACTGATTGATGAGACCTAGGGAGGGATTAATGAGAAGTTGGAGATTTGAAGTCAGGACCTTGAGTCTAAAGGCTTTTGATTGAGCAGGACCAAGACGGAGTACTTGAAGTGTAAGTTTAGTGATGTGTCGTAGAAAGCTGACATAGTAGTGAAGTTTGACTCTCAGGACATTCAGAAGAGGGAGAGTTTCAAGTATCTAGGGTCTATGATTCAGAGCAATAGTGAGATTGACAAAGATGTCACGCGTCGTATTGGGGCAGGGTGGTTGAAATAGAGGCTTGATTTAGGAATTTTATACGATAGGAAGGTTTGCCCGAAGCTTAAAAGTAAGTTATACAAGAGTGGCAATCCGATCAGCTATGTTGTATGGAGCGGAGTGTTGGCCAGTTAAGAACTCCCACATCTATAAGTTGAAGGTGGTGAAGATGAATATTTTACGATGGATGTGTGGCCATACCTGGAAATACAGGGTGGGGAATAAAATTTTTGGGAGAAGGTAGGAGTGGCTTCGGTGGAGGACAAGATATGAAAAGTGAGGTTACGTTAGTTCGGGCACGTAATGAGGAGGGGCTTTGATGCTCCAGTGCGGAAGTGTGAGACAATGGCCATGGATGGTCTTAGGCGGGGTAGAAGAAGGCTGAAAAAATATTGGAGGGAGGTGATTTGGCAAGATATGGAGCAACTACAACTTATGAAGGACATGGCCCTTGTTAGGAAGTTATGGAGAATGCGAAGTAGGGTAGGGGGTTAAGGGGTGGGAGTGCGTCGGTAGTAGTAGGGGAGCATTCTTTATTTGTGTCGGAAGTTTCTTGTTCGTGGTGCTAAGTGATGTTTATGATTTCAAATAGATAGTTTTAGTATTATCTTGTGGTCGTAGTATTATCTTGTGGCTAGTGGTGTTAGTTTATTTTGCATATTGTACTAGTTTATATACATCTATGTTTTGTGCTTGTTATACTGCTATTGGTCCTAAGGTGGAGATCTATTGAAAACAGCCTCTCTACGTCACCTGAGGTAGTAGTATGGTCTGCGTACACTCTACCCTACCAGACCCCACTATGTGGGAATACACTGGGTATGTTGTTATTGTTAGTAGTGTTTAATTATACATGATTATATAATTATCAGTCAAAGAAAATATTTAAAATTTATTTTGAATGAAAAGTCATTTCAAATTGCAAATATTCTACTTTTCTCAAAAAGTCGATTGAAAAAATAAGAAGTTGATGACATAATTAGTTTCTTGGTATTTTTCTTAGAATAATTGTGCCTCGTTAAATATTTATTTTGAAACTATTGGTAAATTGAGAAGCTCGTTAAATTAATTAGGAGTTGACTTAACCCCAATTGAGTTCCAATTAATTTTATTTTAGTGATGTTATTAACCTAATGTGGCTAGAATTTTAATTGGACTTTATTCTCTTTAAATTCGACAACCCATTCCAGTCACAAAACAATAAGGGTAAAATTCAGAAATAGCATACTTAAGAGCCTAATTATCAGTTTTATAGCAACAATTTCATAATTACATTTTATAGCAACTTATATTTTATATTTTTTAGAAATGTTGCTGTAAAAATACATATACAATATATTTACTGCCTTAATTAACTTAAATTAGTTGAGCTATATATGGTATAATTACCAATCAAGTAAATTTATAGATTCTTTTTCCATTTAAAACTCTTGAAAAACGTGACTTCCATTATATCTTCACAAAACGTTTACAAAAATTCAAATTTCAGTTTTTCCCCAGTAACAACTGCATCTTTTCTTAGCAATTTGTTCTAAACCAACCCTGTTTTGAAAATTCAAGCATTGCTGTTGCTGAATCAAATTGGACCGATTCTTCTTTGAAATCAATAGCAATTGCAAAATGATGCAGTAATTTGTTTGAGTCAAATTCAATTATTGATTGTTCTGTTCCATTTGTTTGAATTCAACTGTCAGTTAAAAATTCAACCATTACTACTGTTTAAGGTACATAATCATTATTATTATTCAGTTCAATTTTTTTTAACCATTACTGATGTGCCTATCGAGTTTTTATTGTCATTGTTAATTTGTATGTGAAAAAATTGTAAAAAAAAATTGACTTGGAATTAATGCAGCAGTAAAATTGAAATTCAACTATCTGTTACAAAATTCAGCTTAAAAGTTATTTCAAGTGTAAAAAATTCAGTATTGGACTATTGTTTTGAGGATCGTTTGTTGTTTTTTCGATTCTTTTAACAATTGAACAAATTGTAAATAACTTTTGAATTGAAATTTATTCAATTATTTTCTGAAATACTAGATAAATGAATGATTGAATTTAGATGTTGAATTTGATGATATTCTGTGAACCCATATTAAAGTATAAATTATCTGCTCCATATGTATTTTTGATGTGCTTAAAGGTAATACTTCATATGTATTTTTGATATGGTTAATGTTAACACTGCATATGTATTTTTGTTTTGTTGTCGGAATTTTATAGTATAAATGTATATTTAAAAAGATATTTTACTTTAAGTAAATGTTATGTAAATATATTTTTTAAATTGAGATGTTGACTGTGTAACTTTGTTTGCACTTAAATCTGAAAAGTGGGTGTTATAACAAGTGACATTTGACAAATATGTATAAAACATATCAAATTACAAATTAGGTATGCTCCAGATGTATTTTTTGATATGCTTAATGTTAACACTTCATATGTATTTTTATATGATTTATGTTAACACTGCATATGTATTTTTGTTTTGCTTGTCAGAATTTGAGAGTATAACTGTATATGTGAAAATATATTTCGTACCTGTTTTACTTCCGTTTGATTCAGTAGTTTTGTATTTGGTTGAAAACTTTTGTTGTGTTTGTATTTTACTTTAAACAAATATTGTTTAAATGTATTTTTAAATAAAGATGTTGGCTATGTAACTTTGTCTGCACTTAAAGCTGTAAAGTGTGTGTTAAAATAAGTGACATCTGAAAAACATGTATATTTGTTTATTTCTTGGTTAAATCAAGTAGAAATGGAAAGCATTCCAGTCCTTGTGAATCACTCTGGTTGATGGACGTATGAAAAGAACTTCGAAGAATATGTCATTGATTGTGTACTGTTGAGCACATCAGCAACATTCGTTGAGCTGCACGATGTTTTGGCATCTCGCTTAAGTGTGGATTTAATCAGCAAACGTATTCTAGTGGAATATCAGATCACTGCTAATGCAAGGTAGATAGAAATACATAATGATATGGGCTTAAAGGTGTTTATATTGCAAAAAAAGCTGATACAAGACATGAATGTAAGCATTTTGGAGAAAGTTGTAGGGAACAACTTGGCAAGTTAATCTATATGTGTTGCTGAAAGAGGAATCAACTGTAACAACTTGCAAATAGTGATAAATACAACAAATAAATGAGCTTTGGTGGTTTGTGAAGATACACAAGCATTAGATGTTTTTGAGATAGATATTGTTGAGGTGATTATCTCAGACCCACATCACAAGCATGCTGAGGACGACCAGGTTTACTTGACAAAAAAAATTAAAGTCAGTCATGAAGGATAATTTAATTAGGGAGAAGTTTCAAACGCTCAGTAAAAGGTCAAGTAAGAAAACGTACGTATATTCTATATCACCCTGATTTTGTTTAATATTACTCTGGATATGTATTTTGAATGTATTTAATCATGTTTGATGCAGTTATATATTATTTTGTAAATCAAGAAACTGTGAGTTCTTAATACGTGCATCAGGCATGGGAGACACTGAAATGTTTAGAATTAGAAGATTCATACCTGAACATAATTGCCCGGTGAAGGACAAGATTTATCCAAAGGTGCATGCAACTAGTATGTTGATAGCTGGTATGGTTAAACAGAAATTCAAAAACCACAAATGAAAATACAGTGCGACGGAAATAAAAAATGACATGAAGGAAGATTTTGGTATGGATTTGACATCGTTTTATATTGGAGGGCCAAAGAAAGAGCGTTAGAAGAGTTGAAGGGTAAGCCATCAGTATCTTATGGGAAACTGCCATCATACTTATATGTGCTGAATACTACCTATCCAGCATCAGATATAAGAATAAAGAAGACAGATGATAATGCGTTCTTGTATGTATTTATCCCTCTACATGCATTCATTACAGGATTCGATCATTGTAGACCAGTCGTAGTTGTTGATGCTAGTCATTTGAGAGGAATGTATACTGGGGCATTTGTAATAGCATGTACAATGGGTGAAGCTGGTTAGGATCATTTAATAATAATCACATTATATAACTGATTGTATTTTTTTGTATTTCTGCAAATCACTTGAAAATACATATATCTACTTCATATATACATATCTGTATATAATTACATATATTTTCAAAGTTTCATGAATGTAACATGTAAAATTAATTATGTTTGATAGTGAGATGCATGTAGATTTAATTATATGTAATTGATACCATTTCAGGTAGATAAAATATACAGTTTAATTTACCTATATTTGTAATAAATACATATGCAGTTCCTATATGTATTTATATCGGCCTGTGCAAAAAAAATTTATATATACAGGCCATATATTTTCTTTGGCATATGGTGTGCTTAATTCTGAAAATGATGAATTATGTATACAGGTCATATATTTCCTTTGGCATATGGTGTGCTTGATTCTAAAAATGATGCATCCTGAACGTGGTTCTTCGAGAATCTAAAGGAAGCATACGGGGAAAGATGTTACACATTATGCATGTATGTGGCACCTATGGGGAAATGTGAAAAAACTTTACAGAAAGTCACATGATGCATTGTCAGAGATCTTTTATACAATGGCCAAATCATATTCAAAGTCAGAATTCCACATGTTAATGGAAAAAATTGAGGCAGCTGATATTAGGGTGAAGAAATATTTGAAATTGGCGGATTACGAAAAGTGGGCTAGGTCGTATGCAACAATTTACCGAGAATGGACTTTGACTTCAAACATTATGGAGTCAATAAATGGAGTGTTTGTATCAACTAGAGAACTGCCAATTTATGACTTTCTTGAGGAAGTTCGATTACTGTTTGTAAAATGGAATTGTTCAAATAGGCAGGACGCTTCATATACCTTCACTATAATCATTGGGAAGTTTAATGACACACTCAGTGAGAACGAGGCTTTGAGCACCCGTATGACGGTATATCCATTTAGATTTGTGGAAATTATAATTATGAAAACATAAATATGAAAATTCTTTCCATTTAGTTGTACATTAATGAAAAGATATACAACATACAAAATATGAACATTTAAAAATATAATATGTATTTTTTATATGTATTTTATTGTATTAAAAATTATTAACAACTGCATATATATTTGGCTGCTCTGTAAAAATGTACTCTGCATATGTATTTTTATTGCATATCTATTTTTTTTGCAAAATGTTGATGTGCTTATAACATATCATAGAATATGGAATTCATCTTTTTTATATCAGTGCATTTAATTTTTTATTTTTATGTAAGGTTGTACCAGCCATAGAATATGTATATATGGTACAAGACAAATAAAAGAACTTCATTGTTTGCATCAAGGAACAAAAATGCTCATGTAATGCTTTCAAATATATGAGATACTATGTGCAGATGCTTGTGCGATGTTGGAGAAAAAGAATTTTGAGAGGGGGCCATACTGTTCTGATTTGTTTAAACTAAAAACTATTTTGAAGACTTATAATGTTCCAATATACCCATTGCCACAAAACGATGACTGGATAATTCCAGAGAGAATACTTGGTGAAATAGTACTGCCTCCAAAATTCAAAAGACCTCCAGAAAGACTTGTAAAGAAAGATCGTGGAAAATCAGGTCGGGATATGTTTGGAAAGAAGAATATTAACTCATGCGATGGTTGTGGGGATAAGGGTCACAATAGGCGTTCTTGTAGAAAATATCGCAAATGATATATTTCTTCTTCTATATTATTTCTTAAAACTTTTATTTTTCATTTTTTATAATGATGAACTAATTCAGTTTAGTTAATACATTTATGAATCATTTGACAATTGAAGACAGTAATATTTGAATACTGGAGCTATATATGTTTCAAAATCTAACATAACACATGTATTTTCAAGCAGCAGTTCATATGTAGTTTTGACATAGTAAATATATTTTAGGTTAAAGGTGGTAACTTTGATTAACCAAACAAGTATATGATTCCTAATTGTTCAAAGTTTTAAATCTATGTGACATAATCCTTCCTCTGGACTGGTGCAGCAGAGGTATCCAAGAAAAGCCTTATTGCTTGGGACAAGGTGTGTCTGCCTAAGGATGCAGGTGGCCTTAATATCATGGACCTGGAAAGATGGAACAAAGTAGCAATTACAAAACACCTATGGGCCATAGCAATGAAGAAAGACTCAATGTGGATAAAAGGGATACATAGTGTATACATCAAGAACAAAAGACTGGACTCCATCATAATACCCAAGAATGCAGCCGGGGTGGTTAGAAAGATTTTGGATACAAGGGAACAGGTACTAAGATTACAAAGAATTCACGGTGACTTGCTCAGTAGATTACAACAACTCCAACACTCTGATGCTTTTAGCATTAAGAGAATGTATAAGCAAATGAGTCCACAATACCCAAGAGTTCCCTGGAAGAGGTTGATACTTCAGCCAAATATGCATCCTAGATACAAATTTATACTTTGTTTAGTAGCACATAAACTACTAGCTACAGTGGATAGGATAATGAAGATGGGAATCCAAGTACCTAAGTCGTGTGTGTTTTGTGGACTGGATGATGAAGTGTTTGAACACTTATTCTTTGGGTGCCAATATGTGAAAGTTATATGGACAAGACTGTTGGTATGGATAGGCTATCAACGAAGTATTGGCACATGGGAAGATGAAGTACTATAGTTGTGTAAAGGACCAAGAAGAAAAATAGGGCATTGGCAAATAGTCACTTGCGTGTTTGGCATGATGGTGTACCTGATCTGGCAAGAAAGGAACAACATCAGATTTCAAAAAATACACCACTGGCTCAGATAGATTTTGCAAGGAAGTGGCACAGCACATACACATCAAGGGCAGAAAGGTCAGCACATAGCAGGAAGTAATACAAAAGTTGCAGCACTACCCTTAGGCTTTAATTTTTCTAGTTATGTGTATAGTAATATGAAAGTTAGATTATTAGTGAAGTGAGTGGACAACATTCATGAGCTCTGTAATGACAATCTTTTGGAGAAATGTAAAATCTGTTGCCCAAAAAAAAATATATGTTTGAATTGCATAATGTTATTACTGCATATGTTTTTATATTGTAAATACATTTGATAATCCGTATGTATTTTTAAGAAAAATATCATCATTGCATATGTATTTTGTAACTAAAATCAAATCTATAACTACATAAAAAAGTTAAATTTATCTTTAATTAAAATTCTCTTGTATAATGATTTAAATTGAACACATGTCAAAATTACATATTAGGTTTGATCAATATGCATTTTCCAACAGGTTTATCTTAACACGGTATATTTATTTTTTTGAAAAATATTTTTAATGAATAATGCATATGTATTTTGTAGCAAAATATCAACACTACATATATATTTTATAAATAAGTGCATTAAAATCTCAAATTTCACTTTAATTTAAATCCTAATTTATAATTATAGGTAATGAAAACATACTAAAATACATATTAGGTATGTTACAGTTGTATTTTTGTAATGTTTGATTCTAACATTTCATATGTATTTTTATGCTGAAAAATAATTGATTTATACTACATATGTATTTTTAAGCATAATATGAAAACTACATATGTATTTTTTAACTACATCTCACAGTAAAAGTAGAACTCCATAAATCTCACACTACATGTTATATTTAAAAATATAGAAAGGTGGTGAAAAACTTTAAAGAACAACAACAACATACTAAAATACATATTAGAAATGGTCCATATGTATTTTTGTAATATTTGATTTTAACACTGCATATGTATTTTTAGGCTAAATACAATTGATTTACACGACATATATATTTTTAAACATAATATAAAAACTACATATGTATTTTTAACTAAATCTCACAATAAAAGGTAGAACTCCATGAAATACACAAATTAAACTTTAATTCAAATCAAAATTAGACCCACATCTACACTGAATTAATTTCATTTAGTTTGAAAATAATTACTGTTATAACCTACAAATAGAACCAATTCAAAACATAAAAATTAGTCTGTACAATCAAGGCCTACATCCATAAAATCCATCAACCATCATACATCAAAAACTTTAGTGACACTAGTTATTCTACTTTGTCTTGCAGGCCTCAAGGGTGCTTTGACATCACTAATGACATTTGCTTCTTGTTTTAGGATCCCATAATCCCACAAAAGTGCAGCATATCTTGTACGGAGTGCGTTGGGGTCGAACTCAGTCGCAATAACTTTGTGACCATAAGAAAGGCACTCTGCATACATAACCATAAAGACACCACAATCTCTACTAAAAAAGAAAATAAATTTGATTAAATAGTGAAATATATTTTGTACAAACATACAATTTTGGTATGTGTAAATTCAAAACTTACAAGCTTCCACTCAGTTGTTGAGGCAAATCATCTTCAAATAAAACATCAAACATATCTGAGGATTCTTTGTCTTTGTATCTTGGATGGTTTTGAAGATCAATTCCTTTCTTAACATAGAAATCATAAGCTTGGAGACACAATGAAATAATCTTTGCTATTTTCTCAATCTCAGCAAGAGTAACCGCATAATGACCACTGGATTCATATGAATCATGCAAGAATATACACCTCTCTGAAAATGATAAAACTGAGAGAACCTATTGATGTTTTTTCTTTATATTGACGAGAATAAAAATGTCTTCTACTGTATGTCATGGCACTGTAACATACATACAAAATCCATTGATTTATTCAATAAAATGGTACTCCTGTCCTCCAACATTAAGGTTTTGATGATCCATAGAATATACATCCATCAAAGATCTAATTACGTTCATAAAGTTGCAGTCAACTGTACTGTATTTGTACGATTTGTTTGGCTCATTTTTGTATGAACTGTGCGATCCATACTTCGACTTCTTCCTCAAGTAGTATAAGCAGACATCAATTTGATGCATTAGTGAATACCACAAAATTTAGAAACATTCAAAAAAATTATATACTAATATTAAAGTGTATGTAAGTAAAAAATACATATGCATTTTTTATATTAATGTAGAAGATTTGTGTATCTATAATTTCATTCTTAAAGATCAGTTACATGTAGACAATGTTATCTAATAGTATATGCAACACTATATGATGTAGTATATTATATCATATTTTGAATACTTAAAATACATATATGTTAAACCATATGTATTTCAATGTAACCTAATATGTATTTTTAAGTAGTGTTACAGACAAAATGGAAAAAAATTTAAAATAATATACAAATCGAGTCTGTCCATGTCTGATCTGCAAACCCCATCGTATAGAATAAATTTTTTTCTTCAACAGTCTCAACACCAAAATGCATCTTTGGAATTTATGATTTTCCCCTCTTGTAATGTTCCACTTTTCCTTTCCTAGGTATTTTAAGGAGATGGTAAACCATGAAAACATAATGAATACAAAAAAATAATCTGAAGCAATTTAAAAGAACTACCTCTTGGCAGTAGCTTTTAATAGGTCGGCAGAAATCCAGTCCATGAAGCTCTTGACAATCTTTATATCTATTATCCCATCAATCAGGTAATATAAAAATGGATGTTTCTGGAGAAATATGTGTATTAGTCTTGCTGATCTCCCTATATAATAACAGAATACAAAAACTTAATTAATACAAATGTATTTGCAAGACATATTACATGAAAAATTATATATATCTTATTGTACTTATTAGTTGCTGAACCAAATTTTTTGGTGTATGGCTATTCCTTAAATTTTGATGATCACCCAATCCTTAACTTTGGTCTGGGAGTTTTATTCACGATTAGCGGATGGATGAATCATGATGCTTTTTTAAGCGTAGACATTCAAGCTAGGTAGAAACTCATCCAGGATTGTGTTTTGTGAATCAGGCCACGATTTTTCATTCCTCTGTTCATCATTGGTTACTTCTTGTGTATTAGGAGGTGTCCTAATTTGCTCTTCTGTAGCAAGTTCGACCTCTTAATTCACCAGTGACTTGAACTCAGATCAGTGATTCCTCTGTTCATCTAACAAAAAAATTAAAAAAAGAATCTTACTTTTTTTCTATCAAATTGAACCTAAATAAACTCAAAATATGTTATAGTAAGATACATACTTGAGAAGGATCTTCAATAAAAGTTTCAGAAGTTTTTGCATTCAAAATTTCATGATGAGATTCTTCTTGACAGTTCGTCGATAGATATATGATGATTCTTTGTCTTCGATAGGCATTTAGGCTCGGTAACATCTCATCAGGGATTGTGAATTGCGAATCAGACAAATTTATTTCATTAATTTTCTCATCACTGATCTACAAAAAAATAAAAGAAAAAATTTAATTAACCTCTGGATTATTACATCACATGAAGACAAAGTTAACATCACTATACATACTCGACAATTATGTTGAACAACCTTCTCAGTATGTAAGTAATACAAATTTATACTTCAAAGAAGCTCATCAGGGATTAATTGTTGAGAATCAATTTCAATAAGTATACATTTTAAATTTTTTTCTCATTAGTACACGAATTCTTTTAAACTCACGACGAACTTGTTTTCATACAAAATTAATAAACAAAATTTTTTCCATGTAAAATAAATATTTGCCAAAAAAAATTACCTCATCGCAGAATGCATCAAAATCTTTCTTAGAAATAAAGGCTTTTTTCTCAACATGACTCTCAGGCTTTGACATGGCTACTTTCTCTACATGAATATCTAGATTTTGATTGTATCTGAAGAAAAATAACCCAAGTTGTTTGCTTTTCTTTCTTCATTTTTGAAGATTATGCCTGTCGTGTTGGAATTGACTTGAAAACTGGTGTTTTCATTCCATCAGCCTTTGCATCACGAGGAGCTGGTGTCCTCGTTTAGGTATGCTCGTAAAGAACATTTACTTGCTTTTTCCTTAAAGGTTTCTTCACTACTACCGTTGATGAATCAACCTTCTGTTTCTTCTTTGAATGCTCGTTAATCTTTTTGGGTGGTGGATCCTGAAAGTCGTCATCAGAATCAATAGAACGTTCATGTTGTATTGCATCCTTTTGAGGTATTTGCAATTTTGCCATCTCCTTTTTCATTGACTCTATGTTCTTAAAGGCAACCTAGAAAAATAGGTAAATAATATATCTTAAAGAATCAGTTAAACAATTGTAAATGAAAATGTATATATGTATACTGTAAAATACATATTAATACATATGTATTTAGTAACAACAAACCTTGCCATTGTCATTGAACATAGTATTCATCAAAAACTCAAAGTGTGGACGAGGTGCAATCATCTTCCAATTTAATAATTGGGAAATCCGATTATCAACCTTCGATGCAATCTTTAGTGGTACATTTGAACAACACTTGTAAAGCCACACTTGAATAGCCAGTGGCATTTCCTGAATCAAATAAAATTGACCACCAGCTTTCAACCGGTTGTTCAAACTTCTGGTCAGATCTTCAAAAGATAAAGAACCCCATGGAAAATCCTGATATCTTCCACTATCGATCGAATCGAAATGAAGATGGGGTATAACCACAGTTTCAACATTAGATAAGACAAATGAATGCAGAAAATACAGGATTGCAAATTTCTCAGCATCCTCATCATTGTTCTGCCCCCATACTTTCTCCGTGAATGCTAGAAATAGTTGTCTTTTCTATATAATTTTTGCCCCATTGAAATACTTCTCAACCATCCTATTTGGTGCACCCTCGTAAAAAATAAAGTCATACTTATTTGACATACTATTCAATCCAGTTATGATAGCAAATTTCCTGGAAGTAAAATTAAGAAAGGTGTCATTAGCACAAATCAGAATCCCAAAAGAAGAACTACCCTTCACCTCAAGTGTCATAACGCATCTGCACAACTGTGCTTGCACTACACATTGTTGTTTCTTCATAAAATAACCAAAAATATTATTGTTGCAAAAGTTTTTAAACTATTCCTTGTTTAAAATTGCGTGTACGCCCATAAATATCTTTGTCACTGTACGAACACATGTGTGGTGCAAATCTTTGAAGTTTTCTGACAATGAATATTTCATCCCGCATCACCTATACAAAGAATCATATAACATGCAACCAAAAAATCAAGCATCCAATAAAAATCAAAAACATATAACAGACATATGTATTTTTATCATATCAAAACTGCAATCAATACTGAAAAATATATGTAGCCAATAGACTGTTCTGGTAGTTAAGGTAAAATTAACATGCATATGTATTTTGATCATGTCAAAGCTGCAACCAACACTGAAACATACATATCATATATACTAAAAATACATATATCCAACAGATTGTTCTAGTATTTCAAGTAAAATTAACATGTATATGTTATTTTTACCATATCAAAACTGCAACCAACATTGCAAAATACAAATCATTTATGCTAAAAAATACATATAGCCAATATACTCTTCATGAGTAGTTAACACAATAATATATTTTCACAATTATACTATCATCTTCACAAATCAGCATTCTACAATCCCTAAATATCATCATAACATAAAATACATATTAACTACTTCAAAAAAAAATACATATAACTTACAACTTTAACAACATCTTTACTTGAAGCAAAATACATTTTACTCAAAAAATACATTTACAACAAAAAAATACCTCTTCCTCGCTAACTTCTTTAGAATTATCATCAAAAGAGATCTGAACATCCTCATCAACCTTACTCAAACCTTCAATTTCTTTCACTTTCCTTTTCTTCTCGATTTTTTTAATTTCTTTTCCTTCTGAGAAGGCGATTTCTTCAATTTTTTTTTTTTCAAAAAATTTTTCATCTTCAGCGGATCATTGCGAAACTTCGACCTAATCTCCTTCGGTTTCTCAGATTTCTTCGATTGTAAAGAATTTGAAACAACTTTAACTACATCTTCTTAAGTTAACCCAAGACTAAAAGATGGTCCACAATTATAGACCAAATTTAAATTTTGTTTACCACTATTTGTTCGTTATTTTGGTGTTTGTTTAGCCATTAAAATCAATAAACCTTAAATCCTGATTTTAAGTATATATTAGAGTATGCTATTTTTCAAATTTACCCCCCAAAAAATGCTAACAAGCAATAAAGAGTTACCTGAAATAGATGAAGATAATCTTTACTGACGATGCTAAAATTGTGCAAAGTGAAAAAAAAATTGGAGCAGGAAGAAATTCTTGAGGGAGAAAACAACAACAACAACAACAAACCCAGTGTATTCCCACCTAGTGGGGTATGGGGGAGGTAAGATGTACGCAGTCTATACCTCTACCTCTGAAGAAGTAGAAAGGCTTTTTCCGATACCTCTTGAGGGAGAAAAGAACGGCAAAAATCTTTCAAAGTAATGAAAGAGAAAGCTTATGGCGTGAAAAGAGGGAAAACTGAAAGTTACTTCTCCTAGTGGATAAAAAGTAGGGACCACAATAAAATAATGCAACAGATGTTACAAAATGTAATTTAATAAAATTATTATTATTATTTGTAATTTAATACTTAAGTATGATACTTTATGTATTTTATTCAAACAATAACAACTCACCAACAGCCCACTATGCTCCCTCTTTTCTACTTAACCCAACAGCAAAATCGCCCCAATAGGCCCAAAATAGCCAACCAGACCCATTTTCTTTCCTTCTTCAACAGTTGATAACAACAGCAAACAACATAATAGCAGCCCACTTCCCTTAACCAACTAGTCGGCCCAATATACTAATCCGACCCGTCCCACACCTATACGCCCTTTCCCCTTTCTTTTTACGTACCAATGACAACAACAGAGCAAACAACGTTAACAGCAAACCCCGTAACAGTATCAACGATAACAACGACCGAACGACGACAATCGACAACAGCAAACCCGCAATTTCAACTGATAACAACATAACAGCGTTCAACAAACAACGCGTCAATAACAGCTTCAACTGTCCCCTTCTTTTACCCTTTTTGCCCTCATTGTACAGCCATTTATGGCTTAAAATCAGATAATTTTCATCTCTCTCAGTCCATGATTCACCATTTTAGACAAACAATTAATGCCCAACGTCTCTCCTCTTTGTCTCACTATGGAATTCAAAATTTCCCAAGAAAATCAATTAAATATCCCATTTTTAGGGTTAAAGGGGACTTTTTTTTGGGGGGGTGGGGGTGGGCGGGGGGTGGGGGGGCGCGAGGGAATTTGGAGGTTTTGGTGGCATGTGCCTCTAACCTTAAGTAACCAAAAAGTCCGAAAGAAAGCTCTGAAAATCAGTGACGAAGGTTAAATTCCGACAAGTTTGAATTGAAATTCCGGTGGTGAAAGTCCGTCGTCAAGGCTTGATTGTCATAGTTGGCTGCCCCGAAAAAGGTGATTCTCCATCTTTCTTTTCTCCTTAGCTTACCATTTTCATCGATTCTATTTTGTTATTATGGGAATGGTGCTTAATGTTTCTATTGGTGGTATTGTTGCTGCAGTTGGACATTCTGGATTATAGTTGATTCTTTCGATCAACTCTTCTCTGAATTCTGTTTGGTTGCTATGTTTAGTTCCTGGCTCTGTTGGTGGTTTTGCTGCTACAGTTGATTTTCTTTTATATTTGTGATTCTAGTGGTAGCTTGTAGTTGAATCTCACAATTAGTGCAAGAGTGATTATGGTTCCATTTGGGATTTATGATTATAATTGTGTTGTGTGAAAGTTTCAAGCTTTGATTATTTTTGAGGATGTGAAATTGTTTCTTTGCGGTCTTTGGAACACGAAAAATAAGTCTTTCAAATAAGTGATTTCTTCTTCATGAAACTATTCTTTCTCGAAAAACAGTAAGGGTATTGGCTTGAGATTTGTTAGTCGGCTTCTTATTCCTTTTTCCATTGTCATCCATATTGGTTAATATTTGTTCATAGGCTTACCAAATACACTTGGTTTTCCTAAAATTGCCTTGTTATTGGTATTATCATTTGAAATTGAGTAATGTCTCTCTAAAGTTGGCACGATTAATTCATTCTCTTGTAAATAATCCATTTTGCTGCATTTGATCCATCTTCTACGTACACATAGCGATTGTCGTTTAAAATTCGATATTGTCTTGAAATTGCTACACACTTTTACTCCATACAAATTGATTCTAGAGTTAATAGTGGATATGTTTAAATAACAAATTTTATGTCTTGCTTTCTTGACTAGTTATATTAGTACTATGTGAATAAATTCTAATCTTTATATTTTTATGATGCATGTGACACCGACTTGAGTCTCAACAGACTTCATTCCCTACATTTCTCAATAGGCCAAAGAGGCCTGCATCTTCTACAAGTCCCAAATGCCTTTACTTTTGAAGAAACGAGGTTGGTATACACTGGTATACGCCTGATATACGAGGTTTACAGGTTAAAGGTGGCTGGTATAAGTCAAGAGATGACGTATGGTAAAGCTGGAGCAAGTATACAAAGTTTTACACGCTGATATACAGCATATATACAGAAAAAACACAGAAAAACAGGGCTGGTAGACATGCGGTATTCCCTGCAGAAAAATGGACTGAAGTCCATAATTCAAAGCCCAAAGTTGGGCAGCTTTATTGATCAGCTAATTAAGGCCCCAATTTCAATTCTTGTATTATTTTTTTGTAGTTTATATTGTTTATTTGTATTAACTAATATTTTAATCAATTAATCTGGGTAAATTCCCTAAGATATTGTCATTTTATTTTATCTTAATTCATAATTTCTTCACCTAATTATCTTGTCTAAAATGAAATAAATTGTGACCTTCAGTTCTTCTCCCTAAAACTAGGCTTTTAAAAAAATTGAATCTTTTATTTCAAAATGACGTTTGTTTACCATGTAACTAATAGTTTATTTCGATTAAAGTAATTTTATCCTAACCTAAGAAACTAATCTCTAAATTTAAGAAACTAATTTGTTTCGAAAATCAACTTTTTAAAATTTAGCGAAGCATTTTTAACTTAATATTCTCTTAATGGTTTTTTCAAAGGTATTAATCTATTACATAATCAACTCTTCTATAATAATTAATAATAAGAAAATAATTCCATGATCTTCTTCTTTTATGAAAACAAGAAATTATTTTCCTCTTAAGTCCAAAAAACTGTAATTTAGTTTAATTCAAGTAGAATATTTTCTCTTTTTTGCTAAACCGTTTTAAACGAACACTCCTAAGTGTGTTAAAAACCTTCTTAGGACGTTAATTGAACCCTTACTCAGTTTATTTAGTTTCAAAGGTTTATTTCTATCTTTGAACCTTTGAAACTCTTAAGTTTTTTCTTGATTTTTCGATAAAATCAAGTGGTAATTTTGTGAATTTTTAAAAATTATTTAGAAACTTTCTCAAATCTTTTGAAATAGTTTTTAAGAGGTCAAAATTATTTTCTTTTAAATAAAATCCGAAGAGGATAAAACAATAACCCCAAGCCAAATTGATCCCACCCAACAATAGGCTGAAGTCCAACAAGCCCAATACCTCTTATTATATGTAACCCTTGGAAACAACCTCTAACATACATACAAGATAAGACTGCGTATAATACAACCTTCCACATAGCGAAAGCTTTATTCACCTGCCTTTTTTTTACTTCACAACCTTAATTCATTATTCACTTCACAAGAATCACAACCCTAATTCTATATCAGCGGCTCAACAGTCAGCACCTCCTCTCACCTAAATATCATTTCCATTTTCCAATTCTCGCTAGTCATTGTCGATTCTCACTAGTCAATAGTCACTTCCCCGATTCTCACTACCGTCAACGGCTCAACCGACCTGCGACCAGATAGGCTTGAGATTAACCAACTGATGACGAGTCAACCTTTAGCTCAACCAACTAGCGACCAGTCAGCTTTGAGCACAACCGACCGACGACTAGTCAGTCTTGAGCTCAACCGATCGACGACCAATCAGTCACAACGACCAGTATCTCCGGCTCTCTCTCAAGACTCATTCTTTTGGTGACCAGTCAGGCCATAATAACCAAAAGACCGCCAGAAACCAGTCTAGTCATAGTCAAACAACGACCTAGTCATTTTGATCAGGTGTTGCCTCACTTCAAAATATGTCTAATCCGATATTTTTTTTCATTTAAATTGGTAGTTTAAGGATAAAGGTTGATAACTAATGAAGTAATTGGTTTATTTTCATAGATTGAAAGTAGAGTAAGTGAAGGTGGGGCGTCAAATGGAAATACTTCAGATTCATCTCCAAATGAAGTTGAAGTTGTCGTTGAAGCTGAAACTTCAAAGAAAAGAAAGGTCATGGAACCTAGGGCAAAATGTTGGCAGTAGTTTGACAAGATCATTGGCGAAAAAATTGGAGCTAATAAAGCAAAATGTAAGTATTGTGGGAAACTTTATGCAGCTGCTACAAGCGTATGGTACTTCTTCGATGAATAATCACATGCTTAGTTTATGTCCTTACCGTCCTAATGTTATTGGTGATGGAATTCAATCAAATTAGCTTATCTACCATCATCTGTAAGTTAAAAGGAAGGAGTGTTGGCACTCGAACATTGATCAAGCACGAACAGGAAAGCTTTAACCCAAATGATAGTTGTTGATGAGTTGTCGTTTAGTTTTGTTTAAAATGAAGGTTTTAAAAATTTCATGAGAGTCACAGCCCCACACTTTCATATTCCTTCTCGTATAACCTTGACAAGAGATTGTTATCGAATCTGTAATGAAGAAAAATAAGTTGAAAAAGATTTTTAAAGATGCACATCCAAAATTTTGTCTTACGACAGAGACTTGGATGTCTACACAAAAAATTAACTACATGTATCTAACCGCTCACTTTATAGATACAAATTAAAAATTGCATAAAAGAGTAATAAATTTGTCTAATTTCTATTCACAAGGGTGTTGATATGGTTGCTTCCATTACTAACTGTTTGCTTGAATAGGGTTTAGATACTCTTTTTAATATTACAGTTGATAATGTTAGTTCCAGCGATGTCATAATGACAGAAATATCTAAACAATTAAGTAATTGGAAACACATAATGAAGGGTCAACATCTTTCATGTGAGGTGTATGGCATATATTCTTAATCTTATTGTGCAAGATGGGCTAAACGAAATTGATAAGTATGTCAAGCGAGTGAGACAAGTTGTGAAGTATGTTAAACAATTTGCCGTGAAAGTTAAAAAGTTCAAAGAATGTTGCGAATCTCAATTAATAACTTGTAAGAAATCATTACGTTTAGATATTTCTACTTGATAGAACTCAACATAGTCGTTGCTTGAAACAACACGCATTTTGAGCTTGCATTTGAAAGATATAGTTTCTATAATAATGGTTTTTTATATTATCTTTGTACCTCTCCTTGTGAAGATGGAACTAATGCAGGTGCCGTTACAAGCGAGAACTGGGAAAAGTGAGGGTCATGGTAAAATTTCTGAAAACTTTTAATGATCTTACTCTAAAAGTTTCTGGTTCAAATATGTTACTAACAGTGTGCACTTTGTGAAAATTGTTAAGCTTAATTTGAATTTGAAACAAATGATAGAAAATAAAAATTCTAATTTGAAAAAATGGCGACAAATATGAAGAAAAAGTTCAGAAAGCATTGGGGTAATCTAGAGAAAATGAACAAAAATGATCTTTATTTCATCTGTGTTGGATCCCTGCAACAAACTTGAATATGTTTCTTTTGCAATTATGGACATGTTTGGAAAAGAAATTGAGGACAAGTTGTCCGATTCAATAGAGACATATATGAAAGCCTTGTTTGATCATTATGTTAATAAATCAAAAAACTCTTCATCTTTATCTACTTCTTATTCTGGAAACTCTTGAGTGGTATGGAAACTCTCAAAGAAGAGAAACAATGAGAAAAATACAATAATTTGAGAAGCATAAAGAATTTGAGCTGGGAAAATATCTTGCTGAAGAAATTGACTCAGATTCGAAAAAAAATTGTATATTAGGATTGTGGTTGGTTGTGGGTAGGTGTATTTTTGGGTTCTTCTTCTTCTTCTCCTTCTTCTTGTTCAGTTTTCTTGAATAAAAACTTCAGTTTTCTTGGACTATAGATGACTATTTTGTGGACCGTGGTGACTGTTTGTGGACTGTGGTGGCTATTTTGTGGACTGTGGTGATGGATGTTTTGTAGAATATGGTGGTTATTTTATGGACTATGGTGGTGGCTGTTGTGTGGACTGTTGGAGATTGTTTTGTGGACGGTTTATGTTAAACTGGTGGTTGTTAGCCTCTAATGACTTATGTGTTGTTAAACTTATTGTATTATGTCTGGACCCTACTAGTGTATCTTCATGACTTCAACTGCTTCTGGACTCTAGTGTATCTTCTTCTGTTTTTCTATCTTGCTAATTATTAGGCTATGCTTATGCTTATTCCTTATGCATAATGCAGTTATGTAATTATGTTAAACTTATAGTTATTTCATTTCATGCATGATGGGTTATTTACGACTGGGAAGGAAAATCAGGTTTGAAAAAAGCTATTTTTCTAAAAAAATTACCAATTTCAGAAGCTCAGTCATGACAAGAAAAGACCCACTGCTTTGATCTTTAAAATCCAAAAAAACTGAACCGAATTTGCAGAAACCAAATTTATTTCAATTCGATTATGGTTGTCATTTTTGCCAAACCAAAAAACCAAACCGATAATAAATAAACCAATAACAAGCTCAGCGATAATAAATAAACTGAACCGAATAAATCGAATGTCCACCCCTATTTCTGATAACTAAAATCATTCATCTTTTGGTTTTATTTCAAAAACAGCAAAATAAAGAAAGTGCCTAAGGCAACACTTATCAAATTGTTGATTAGGCCTGCTCGATGTAGGTTATCACGATCAGTGTTCTTAAAGGAGGGGGCGTAAGGCGAGGCATTTTATCTAGTATGAGGCGAAGCATAAGCCTCAAGGCGTTGTGGACGTAAGCCGTATGGATCCTTTAATTTTTAATATTTTATAAATTAATATAATTAGAAATAAATATTTTTTGAAGGAGATAAATCACCAAAAAAAGTAAACTATATCAAAATTAAAAAAAATAAGTAAATATGTATCTAAAACTGCTTCAAAAAAAAAAAAAAATCTAACCAAAGCCACATAATACAACTAAAGATAAAGGTCAACTTTCATATGATAAACTATTATGTAGCCGTTTGGCCATGAAAATAATTTTTTTTCGGAGTTGGAGTTGGAGTTGAAGATGAAGTTGGAGTTGGAGTTGTGTTTGGCCATGTCTTTTTGAAATTTTTTTTTTAGACTTTTGAAAAATCTTTTTTAAATATGATTTAATGCTCTCAACTTCTAAAATTTATCAAAATCACCCAACTACTAATTTACCTACTGACATAACCTACTAACATACAACCAAATGTTGAGAAAATAATTTATATGTTTTCAATTGATAAAATAATTAAGAACAAACTAATTATTATGATTGTTATTCTTCTAAAATTTGAATAAAAATATCACAAGCACGAGCTAAATAAGTTTATCTAACCATAATCGATTAAATAGAGAAAAATATATTTTGATAAATATGATTGATAGATATAAATATATTTTATATATTCTTAAATTTGTTGATGAAAATTCTTAATTATTTTCACTTGAATTAATTATTTTATTTTATTTTTTTTTTTTAAAAAAGTAGGGAATTTAGTTAATAAGAGGGGTTTGTGTAAAAATTTAAAGATTGGGGTTATATGTAATAATAATGAAAGTTGAAATTGAAAGTGGAAAAAAAAGAAAACAACAAAAAGTTGTTTTCCATTTTCAGAATTTTATTCCAGAATTGTTTTTCAAAGTTTCGTGGCCAAACACCATAATTTTCAACTCCAGAAAAATTTTCGGAAAAAAAAAATCCATGGCCAAACGGGCCCTATATGTCCTCAAAAATACAAGTTTGTATAAAAAAATAGTACATCATTAATCAACCCTCACCGTCTTGTAACTCAATCAATATACTTACTCACCCATACACCATATATTGTATTACTATGACCTTGTTAACCATTCATTGTCTTGAGCGGGGGGTCTATCGGAAATAACCTCTCTACTTCTTCGAAAGTAGCGGTATAAACTGCGTACATTTTACCCTCACCAGATCCCACTTGGTGGGATTACACTAGGTTTGTTGTTGTTGTACCCATACACCATATATTGTATTTTAAAAGAGAGCAAAAAAAAAAGTAAATAACTTAAAAGCTAGACTTGAGAAAGGACTACATGAAAAGAAAAGAACTAGAAAGAAGAAAGTACACCCAGTACCTTCTTCAATAATGGCGTCATCGACACCCACCAGCAAATACGTTTGAAAGTGTGACTTTTAAGTTTTATTTTATTTTTGATTTGAGTATTTAAGTATTTACTAATCATATATTTTACTATTAAGTTTAAATAAAAGATTTAATAAGAAAAAAACATTTTACACTGTAAGCTTTCTAGGCTTACACTTATTTGCACCTCATGCTTAGACAAACGCCCCAAATTTCAGGGTGTTTTGTCTTTCAATACTTTCTCCTTCCCACAACGCCTCTGAGAGTTTTTGGCTATGCCTCGCCTGAGGTGAGCCCTGAACTGCCTCTTTTATAACACTGATCACGACCCAAAAGCTATTTGAGTCTCTTATCATTTGAGAAACCGACAGAATTCTATGCAAAGATACAAAAAGCAGATTATCTACAAGCTTAATTACAGAAAATGATACAGCTGAATATGAATGAAGAGATAATCAACCTAACTCAAACTACTTGGAAGAAAGGAAGAATACCTGCCATCCTTTCTTGCCTCTTATCCCACCTCGGATAGCATAAGCCTCTTTGAGACCATTTTTGACCAATAGTTCAGCCACATTAATGGAGTTTCCATCAAAACTACCTTCCACATCAAAGAAAGATATCCGTAACTCTTTGAACTGCTCAAATATCCATGTGTTACTATGTCACTATCTGCTATTACAGCAGCTTTCTTTAGAAGCATCCAGTGTTTGTCAGAGAGAGGCCATAAAGGCAACTCTCAGTAGGTGAGAGACATTCAACAACTGCATGTTTATAAGTGGGAAACATAATTATTATCTTTTACTCCTTACAGCAGCTATCTGATCGTAAAACACAGCTATAAGGCTAATTTGTAAAGACATTATATTGGGCTGCCATCTTGGTAAGCAAAAACATTCAGTACCCCCCAAGGAAATCATCAGATAGAAGATGATGTAACTTGAAAAGGGAAACAATTAGGTGGAAATGCATTTACACCTTCAACTACTTGGACAATCTGGAAGCGTCCCAATTGCAGCTCCCCCCAAATCCCTCTGGCATCTACATGTTAGTTGACTGTGTTGAGACCCTCCTGGCATCCAGAGGAGGATAGGTGCAAAGATCCTTCTCAACCAAGTAATATAATCGGATTGCTACAGTCATGAAGAACAGACACAAGGAGAGAAACATTGAAGCAAATCCAAATCCATCCACAACCTCCTCAACTAACCATAAAGGCAATGGTAAGTTGACATTATAGAATATCTTACTTAACAATAACAATTGTGCCTTTCTTTAGAACATTTTAATAATGATGATATTCAAGTCAACTTCCAGGCACTTTGATCATTCCACTGGGTACCTGCTACAATAGCACTTGCCACTTGCACTTTTTGCACACAAAGAGAGTTATTTGATACTACTATGAAGGGTCACAAGAGAACTTCGCAATATTATTTGGCTAATATAAGGGTGGACTCAAAGCTACTTTTCCCGGTCTCTCTACATAAACAAGAGACAACCAGTCACATACATTACGCACCAGAGACAGACGAGCACTCTACTAAGTACAAGTAAATAGAAAATTAATAATTTTGTATCTTTCATTCACTATGAGCGTAAAAATTTAAAAAGAAAAACTGGATGTTGCCACACCTTTACTAAGCGAAAGCAGCTAATATATATATATATATATATATATATATATATATATATATATATATATATATATATATATATATATATATATATATATATATATATATATATATATATATATATATATATATAATTGACAGTAAAAAAACTGCATAAGAAAAGGTCAACCAATTCTGCCACCGGGAAAAATTGCTTCACTTTGAACTCACTATCAAATTAAATTTTTGGTATGTTAAATTTCTTTTTATGACAGTTATTATATTTTTTCCCATATATTTTATAATTCTATCATTTATAGATCTATTTAAGTTAAAGTTACCCAATTTATCCGCACCCCCTACAATTAGTATTAGAGTCAATGTTGTTTAAAGTTACGGAAGTAGTATATATTTGGATTTAATTTATTAATTATGATAAAATGAGATTTAGATATCTACCAAAATATTATAAATATTGTTTAGATGAATAACATACAGAAATTGCCAAAATATAAAGAATTAAAACAAATAATATCTGAAAACGTAAATAATTAAAAATAAGGATAGAAAGACTATAGTATAACATAATTGTCGGAGTTAGTAAAAATTCAATTAATGTACAAAAAGAAGAAATATCAAATTTAGAATCAACAATAGATAATCTAATATATATATATATATATATATATATATATATATATATATATATGTATGTATGTATGTATGTATGTATGTATGTATGTATATCAACATAACCTATATACATTTAAATAAAATGAACAAAGAAGAATTTATAATAGATGAAAAAACATATGAAAATCACGAAGGATTAAAAATAAAAATAGTATTCTCTAATTTAGGAAGAAGATATAAGAAAATAGGTGAACACTTATATTTAATGTTAGAAAAAGAAAATTAAAATTAGAAGATAAGTTGGCAGCCATGATAAGAATAGAAAGAGAAAACGAAGAGATAAACAGAAAAAAGGAAATAGATAAAATAAAACAACAAACCACAGAAGAAATACGAAAAATAGAAGAAACTAAAAATAGTAGGATTGCTGAATTAGAAAAAGAACTACAAATGCTAAAAGATTTGTATGAAAAAATACAAAAAGAAAAAGAAGAAAAAGATAAAGAACAAAAATTATTAATTGAGATAAATCAATTTAAAGAAAAATTAGAAATAGAAAATAAAGAATCAGAAACCAGTGAATTAGAAATAAATACAATAGATGCTGAAGAAACAGATAATTATGACTCGAAAGATAGTTGAACATATACAGAAATTATAGAAAACATAGGAAAACTAGAAATTAATGAAAAATAAGAAATAATTAATAAAGAAAATCTAGAACTAATAAATACAGAAGTAAATACTCTAGATAAAAATATAATACCTAGTGCATAAGAAATAAGAAAACCAACATATAATTACAAAAATAAGTTTAAAAGATATAATTCAAAGGATGAATATAATAAATGGACACCAAAACTAATAATTAATTACAAGTTTTTGGATTTAGACTGCGTAATAGACTCAAATAAAATAATACAACTATGGGTAGGATATATGTCAAAACGATTATTAGATAATAAAATAGACACAACAAACACACCAGAATACATAGAAAAGACATTAATAGGAACAGTAAAATTATGGTTTTTAAACCTAGCCGAAGCAAGTAAAAAAGTATTAAGATTTGATAACAAAACAGAAGGAACATCAACAACTACTAAAATACTACCAACGGAAATATTGAAAAAATACGAAATAGTTATAAGAGATGAATTTAACAGTATGACAACAGAAGAAGAAGAGCAAAATAAAGAAAATGATATAAATAGAAATTTAATGTTAAAACTAGCAATATATAATATGTGCTATATAGATGAGTATACACACGCATTTAAAGAATATTATTATAAAAGAACATATAATATAGAATAAAGTAAAGAAATAAGAAGATTATATTTTAGTAAATTACACGAACCATTTAGTTCAAAAATAATAAAGAGTTGGGATGAAACAAAAATAGTAGATACCTTAGGAGTAAGAACAAAATTTTTACAACAATGGTATAGAAATCTATGTGAAAAATATAGAGAAGAAATACAACAACAACAACAACAAACCCAGTGTATTCCCACCTAGTGAGGTCTGGGGGGGGGGGGGGGTAAGATGTACGCAGTCCATACCTTTACCTCTGAAGAAGTAGAAAGGTAGTTTCCGATAGACCCCCCGGCTCAAGACACGAGACACCACACAAATATAAAGTAACGCACAGAACATGATTTCATAACGTAAATACGGCACCCATAAGTAGTAGGAAACATCGGAAAGCACACAGATTCGTAATAAAACATGGAACACCGAAATCATAACAAGAAGAAGAATAGGAATAGGAATAAAAATAAGAATAAGAAGAATAACAGGAATAATACCCCCACCAAATAATTCCCTACCCTAGCGCCCCAAACTGACCCTAGTCTTCTGCCCTAATTCGCGCCCTCCAGACCTTTCTATCTAGGGTCATGTCCTCGGTGAGCTGTAACTGCTCCATGTCCCGCCTAATCACCTCACCCCAGTACTTCTTAGGCCTACCCCTACCCCGCCTAAAACCATCCAACGCTAGCCTCTCACACCTACGAACTGGGGCATCCATGTCCCTCCTCTTCACGTGTCCAAACCAACTCAATCGGACTTCCCGTATCTTGCACTCCACTGGAGCCACACCAACCTTCTCCTTGATAGTCTCATTACGAACTCTATCCCCTCTAGTCATCCCACACATCCAGCGCAACATCCGCATTTCCGCCACCTTAATTTTTTGGATATGGGAGTTCTTAACTGGCCAACACTCTGCTCCATACAACATATAGAGAAGAAATAAAAATGAAAAAAAAAACATTAATAAGAAATTTAGCATGTTGCAAAGATAAAACAACACCTAAATTTGGATGCGAAAAAAGATATTATAAGAAAAGAAAAAGATATAAGAAATACAAGAAATCAAAATATAAGTATAAGAAACAAAGAAAAAATATTATGTAAAAAATTATAAACATAAAAGACCATATACGAAAAAGAAATCTATAAAAGAATGTACTTGTTATAATTGTGGAAAACTAGGACATTTAGCTAGAGATTGTAAATTACCAAAAAATCCAAAAAAGAAACAAATATCAGAAATAAAATAGAAAATAACGAATATATGCAGATAGATTATATAGATTACGAATTAGAAAGTGAAAATAGTATATATGAAATTTCGGAAAATGAAATAGATAATGAAATAGATATTGAATTAGATCAATCAAATGACTGAAGAAGATATAAAAATGAACCAAATAACTGGAGAAAATATAAAAATAATAACAAAGAAAGAATATTTAAATTAAGGAATAGATCAAAAAATAATATTTGACAGTAATATATTTGACGAAATAAAAGGAAAAGAGTTAGACCTAAGTGTAAAAAAAATATTTAAAATAACAACAATAAAAAATATATTTAGTAGAAAAAAGGAAGAATACTACGTAGTAAGCTAAAAGGAACATGCAATAAATTGTATATATGCAAAAGGAAGAGCTAGTATACCACTAGTAACGAAAAGAATAATTAATAAAGAAATAAATGATATCAAAAATAAAGACCCAATAAAATATGTACACCTTGGAGGAACAGAGATATTAATAAAAACATGTTTTAGAGAAGGAATAGATGCACCAATAGAATTATATTTAGCAGATGATAGAATTATAAAACCTATAGAAAAAAGTATAATAACTGTCATAAAAGGAAATTTAATATACCAAAAATTTAAATTTATAATAAGTGCGAATTATTCAGTAGCAATAACAGATAAAAATATAGATAAATCATTAGTATTATATTGAAAAATATCAGGAATAGAACTAACCCCAAGAAGTAAAATATTTACAGCAAGATATAAAAATCTATATGTATTAACAACAAAACATAAAATAACAGGAAAAAATAAAATTAATAAAATACAAATAGAAAGTCCTTTTGAATAATTCGTAAAAATAATTGATAATAATGATTATAGTTACAAAAATATAGACATAGAAGAGGATTTAGAAATAATAAATGATAGAATAAGTACATAGAAAAGAATAACTCATGAAAAATCAGAATCATCAGGCTCATAAAAAAGAACAAGTTATGAAACAACTTCAACAGTTAATTTAAATCAATATTACTTAACGGGAACAATAAATGAAAAAGAATATTTAATACTCTTAAACACAGGACAAGAAGAAAATTATATAGCAAAATATCTAGTAAGAAGTGAAGAAATAAAATCTAATAGTAATATATGCCCAGATCTACCAAGGAGTCTAATAAACATTAAGGATACGACAGTAAAAGAAATAACTATAGGAATTAGAAAAATAAAAATAGAATTTGAAATAAAGGAAGAAATGCAAATTGCAGATATAATATTAGGAATAAAATGGTTAGAACAAGTAAAATTATACAACATAGGACATACACAATTATCTATAACATATAATAAAGAGAAATTATTCATAAAAAGAACTTTAAAATGATCTGAAAATATATGTACTTGTAAAAATAATAGTAGAAGGATATTATAATAGGTATTATACACCTATGATAAATACAGGAGCGGAAGCAAACTTATGTAGATACAACTATTTACCAAAAAGTAAATAGGATAAGCTAAAAGTACCAATAGTAGTCAAATGATTTAATAATGAAGGAAGCTTAATTACATATAAAGCTAAGAAAGTAAAAATACAGATATGGAATAAAATAAGAACAATAAAATAAATCTATAATTATGAACTAACATCAAAACATATGCTTTTAGGAATGTCATTTTTAGATAAATTATACCCATCTATAATAGCTAAAACAGACTGGTGATTTACAACACTATGTAAACAAAACGTAAGAGCAAAAAAAGTTATTAATAAAATAAGAAAGAAGACTGATTGGATAAAAGGAAGTGAAAAAATTACACAAAAGTTAAAAAATATAAAAATACAGAAGACACAGTAGAACTAGTTGTATTTTCGATAAATAAAAAAGAAATAATTATATTTTCAATAGATAAGGTAGAAATAATAAATAAAAAATTAAGACAATTATATAGTGAAGATTCGTTAAAAGGATGGAAAAACATAAAATTACTATAAAAATTGAATTAATAGATAAAAATAGCATAATAACTCAAAAATCATTAACATATAATTTTGATGATTTAAAAGAATTTAAAATGCATATAGAAGAATTATTAGAAAAACAATATATACAAAAAAGTAATAGTAAACATAATAGTCCAACATTTATAGTAAATAAACACAGTAAACAAAAAAGAGGAAAAAGTAGAATGGTTATTGACTATAGAAATTTAAATAAAAAAACTATGACATATAATTATCCAATAACAAATAAGATATTAAAAATAAGACAAATACAAGGATATAACTACTTTAGTAAATTTGACTGTAAATCAGGATTTTACCATTTAAAGTTAGATGAAAATTCTAAGGGATTAACCGCATTTACGATACCACAAGGATTTTATGAATGAAACATATTACCATTTGATATAAAAATGCACTAGGTAGATACCAACACTTTATGGATAGTTACTTTAAACAGTTACCTAATTGTATAGTATACATAGATGATATACTACTATACACAAAAACTAAAGAGGAACATTAAAATTATTAAAACAATTTATAGATATAATAGAAAAATCGGGAATAAGTTTAAGAGAAAAGAAAACTGAAATTATGAAAAACCAGATAGAATTTTTTGGAATACAAATAGATAAAAGTGGAGTAAAAATGCAACAACATATAGTACAAAAAATAATAAATTCAAAAGAAGAATTAGATACAAAAAAGAAATTACAATCATTTTTAGGATTAGTAAACCAAGTAAGAGAATATATACCAAAATTAGCAGAAAAACTAAAGCCTTTACAGAAAAAATTAAAAAAGGATGTGAATATAATTATAATAAGGAAGATCAAAAACAAGTTCATAAAATAAAAATACTTTGTAAAGAATTACCAAAATTACAATTCCCAGTCGAAAATAAAAAATTTACATATATAGTAGAAGCAGATGCAAGTGAATATAGTTATGGAGGAGTACATAAATATAAGTACGAAAATGAAAAAATAGAACATCATTGTAGATATTATTCAGGAACATTTAATGAAACAGAAATAAAATGAGAAATAAATAGAAAAGAATTATGTTCATTATATAAATGTTTATTAGCCTTTTAACCATATATTGTATATAACAAATTTATTGTGAGAACAGATAATACCCAGCTTCTATGGTGGTTAACAAGAAAAATACAAAACTCAGTTATGACGAAGGAAATTCAGAGATCAGTATTGAATATATTAAATTTTACATTTACGATTGAAGTAATCAAGACTGACAAGAATGTTATTGCAGATTACATATCAAGACAAAGCTACTCAAACTGATTTACTAATGGAAGAAGCTGATGTCAAAGATACCCAAACAAACTTAATATTACAAGTGTTTGAACAAATGAAGTTATTACAAGAACGAGTTATCACATTAACTACTGAAGTTACAAATGTAAAAGTGCAGGTTGAGCACTATAAAAAACAAGAAGCTATTAGCAAAGATACTGTGCAGGAAGAGCACATTAAAAAACTAGACCTAGAATGTGACGATGAGAAACACCTAAAAACTCAAATTACTAATGAAATTACAGTTACAGCTGCAGGCACAGGTGATGTATCCAAGGGAAAGAGTATAGTCACTTAAAATAAACCTGAACCACCCAAGAAAAAGAATTATAGCCTCAACCAGATATTCTCAAAACCATATACACAAAATATACAAAAATCAGAGTCATCTATACCTTCCCAGATACACATATATTCCGAATCACTCAATCAACAAAAGTAGACTTATAACCATATTACTAGTACATATATTGATAATATTTATACCTTACAAAAATTGTTAAATACAAAACCTATACAGAGTAAAGATTTAGCAAAACAAAACCAAGGATACATTACACAAAAATGTCAGAACTATAACAAACTTATTGCTTTGACTGGCACCAGTGCAAACTTAATGTCTTCATGTTACTATTATGGACTATTATCTAAAGTTTACACAATTACTAGAGAAGAGTTAACAAGAATTTCAGATATTCACAAAAAATTTATGGATTATAAAAGAATTATGAAGGGATAGTTATTCTATGTCCATTTCTACTCAGAACCAGCAGAGATATTGTTTGATGAAATAAAACAGACAATTACTGTTGTCAATATAGGAATGACATGAGACTATATTATCCCTGAATAAATATGTGAACAAGAAGAGATAATCAAAAATCAGATACCGGACTTTTACGGAAACAAAAGAGTTATTGGACTTAGCAATATATTGACTGAGTTAGCAAATAATTATATAAATCAAAACCCAGTTTGGATTTACTATAACAGAAATCAATTATTGGTTTTCTCTATTTGTAAAAATATTAGAGAAAACGACAGAGAAGAGATAAGAAAATGGGTCATAACGATCTTAAAATCAGAAGAGTTACCAGTCACAAGATCAATTATGAAAGGAGTTATTTCAGAAGAAGATATGGAACAATTCTGTAAATAAGTTGGCCAAATATACGATGACCACATATGCAGCAGATGTAGTGGAAGTTATGAACATTAATAAAATTAAAATAAATAAACTAAAAATGTTTAGAGAAGTTAAGAAACATCCATGCACAAATAAAAATAGATCCATTAGAGCTATAATAGATCTATTTAAGTTAAGTTACCCAATTTATCTGCACCCCCCTACAATTGTACCAAATTTCAAATTTTAGAATTTGCCCCATTTTCTTTATCTTTCAATTTTTTTCTTTTTTTTCTTTCTTTCTCTCCATCTTCTTCTTATTTTTTCCTCTCTCTCGAGAGATTTTCCTCTTCTTCCATCTTCTCTTCTTCTTTTTTTCTTTATCTTTTCATTTTATTTTTCTTTCTTTTTTAATTTTCATGGACTATTTAAAAAAATGAAAAGTTTGAAAAAATAATTTTTGATTTCTTTTAAAAATGAATAAAGAAATAATTCAGCAAATTCAGCAACTACGAGAGTTGCTTCAGCAAATTCAGTAACTACGAGAGTTGCTTCAGCAACTACGGTAATTGCTGCAATAACTAATATTAGTTGTTGTGTTACGACAATTATCAAAGCAAATTCGATTGTTGCTGCAGCAACATCGATAATTAATTTTTGAAAAAAGATCTGGTTGGAGGAGGACCCCACAAAAAAATGCTATTTATGGTAAAAATAGAGGTGGCGGTGTTGGTGGTGACGTCGAATAAGAAAATAATAATTTTTGTGGTGTTAATAGCGACAGTGATGGAGGAGAAAGAAGAAAAATAGGCGATAGTTACGTAGAAGGAGGAAATAATGGTGAATCTGGAAGAGGTGGCAATGGTAGTGATAGTGATAGTGGAGAAAGAGGAGGTGGAGGCGGCGGCAACAAAAAGGGTGTGGAGGAGGAGTGGTGGTGATAGTGTAGGTATCTTTGTATAAATAATAAAACTTGAGGGTTTTAAAATTAGTGTCATTCACACTAATCCTAAAATTGTCATCTCTACTCAATATTTAAGATGTGTCACTCTTTTTTAGTCTTACAATATTTTTGTCACTCTTAATTAATTTGCCCTCTTTATCTGCACTCTAGTCTACTCCTTTCTGCAAATTGAATTGAATTTGCACTTATTAGGGGTGGGCATAAATACCGAAATACTGAATCGAACCA
The DNA here is from genome assembly GCA_030864225.1 of Capsicum baccatum var. pendulum. Taxonomy (NCBI): domain Eukaryota; kingdom Viridiplantae; phylum Streptophyta; class Magnoliopsida; order Solanales; family Solanaceae; genus Capsicum; species Capsicum baccatum. Next base: position 45,979,710 of record CM061558.1, on the reverse strand, counting down.
AATTATTTTTAATTTTTCAATTTTGGTTTGTTGATTTTTTGGTTCGATTTTGGTTTATTTTTTTATAAACTTGATATTTTAGTTCGATTTTTGATTTTTAGGTTGGCGTAATTCGATTTTCGATTTAAATCAAAATAAATTGAAATTTTTAATATACTTTTATTAATTTTATTATATATATATAAAATAAAAAATAAAATTAATAAAAGTATATTAAGCTCATTAGCTATTTAGGCTTTAGCTACAACCCAAAGCCCCAAAATCCAAATACATTCAGCAATTGAAATCGAAAGTAACTTTTTGCATTGATTTTTGCAACCAAAAGTTAATATATAGCCCTCCATCTGATTTTTGCATTGTAGGTGATTATTCTCATTTGTCACCTAGAAGACTTTACAAGTTTATATTGATTTTTCTTAACGTAAGAAAGTTAAACCGGCCCTATTTACAAATATAATTTAGCCCATTAAACAGGCCCAAATCGTAAAAATGAAATTATTAAATCAAGTAAAATTGAACCAAGATTTACATAAACCGAACCGAACAAAACTAATTCGGTTTGGATTTCGGTATACCTAATTTCATAACCGAAAACCAAAAAAAATCAAAATAATAAAACCAAACCCGAACCGAAGTACTTAACGTCCACCCCTACTTAAAATCATAATTGAAAACTTTACAAGTCGTTATATTTAATTAGAGGTTTCTTATAATTAGAGTGTGTCGGAAGAGTGATAATATTTATGAAAAATGATGCAAGTATAATTAATTAGACCGTCAATCCATGCATTTAGTTCTAATGAACAAACAAAAGGGACCTTTCATTAACACACTGTTTGAATGATGGTTTTCCACTCTATGGTATGATAACTAATATAATCATATTTATTTTGATTGTTTTTTAAAATGTATGATATGGTTTAATTTCATGGTTTGATAAACATGGAAATCCTCACTTTATGTAACTACTCATTTAGTGGTATCTCATGGTTTGCTTATTTTTTTTCTAATTATACCTTTATTTAATATTATATAATCCTATTTTACCCTATATTATTTAACTCCACCTCCTACCCCGATCCCTCACGAGCCACCCCTTCCCCCCTCGTTACCTCTCCCTTCCCCTTCCCAAGTATTATTTTTAAATTTATTTTTAAAAAAGTTTTAAACTTTTTCCTTATCTCATCCCCTACCTGACCCTGACCTCACTTCTTACCAAACCCAAGCAATTTAGCTAAAAATGACAAAGAATTTGAAAATGAGGTGTAGGTGACTCAAATTTTAGTAATTGAGTGTAGGTGACAATTACTTTATTAGTGATTAAGAAAGTTGGAAAAGTTTAAGAATAGCCTACAAGTTTTTAAATTTACACTTTGATCCAAATATTGACCTAATATAACTAGAAATGGCGGGAATAAAAACGTGTGTTTTCTCTCTCTCTTCTCATTATTGTTGGTTTCTCTCTCTTCATCATTTTTGTTGTTCATTGTTACTGTTGCTTTATTCATCATCTTGTGCTTCATTATCATCATCTTTTTCTTTATTATCATCGTCATCTTCTTCTTATTTACCATTGTTGTTGTTGTTACCACTACTACTGCTACTTGACCAATCTTTTAGGTCAAATTTAGTTTCGTACATGTCTTAGGCATTACTTCATAGGCGACGTTAGTAAGTAAAATTATGATTTTTAGTCAAATTTCTCATCTAGGTAAACTACTACTGTTGTTTTTAAAATAATGGATAGAACCATAAAAATGAACCCAACAATAGATTCATCTGTTTCAACAAATGACTCATCCACAATAGATGAGTTATCTGTCATAACGGAAGACTCATATATTGGATTCATGTTTATGGTTCTATAGTGCTGTAACATAAATCGAATAGATGGGTCATATGTTGCAATAAATGAGTTATTTGTTACAACAGATGAGTCATCTATTGACACAGATTACTCACCTGTTGCAATAGAACCTGAACTCGATTTCAACAAATGAGTCATCTATTGCAATATGTAACTAATCTGTTGCACCAGGATATTTATCTATTGCAACATGTCACCATCTGTTGGAATCAGCTTTAAAGGTTCTATAGTACATTCTAATAGGTGATTCATTTGTCGCAATAAATGTATAATCTGTTGTAACATATGAGTCAACTTTTCCAACAAATGACTCATCTGTTGGAATCAGCTTCAGGTTCTATAGTACTGTAACATGAATTACCAATAGGTGAATCATCTGTTGTAACATATAACTAGCATATTGCAACATATTATTCACCAGTTACGGTAGATTACTCATCTGTTGGGGTTTAGATTATGGCACTATAAAATCACAAGTGATTTTATTATGATGTCATTATTAACTTTTTTGAACAAATGTATTTATTTAGGTACCATTAATGAAGGGGTCAATAACAAATGTCTTTATTTAGGTAACACAAGTTGTAATAGCAAAACTTGTGTTATTGTTTGTTATGGACTTTGATATTTTTAACTCATTGTTGTGAATGTAAATGTTATTATTTATTATATAATATATTTTTTCATTAACTTGTGCATCAATAAAAAGAGGTAAAACAGGAACTAAATACAACAGACCACAAAATTATTTTTAGCAGACTACCCATCTGTTGCAATAGATAAACATTTACTGGTAGAACATAATATATTTGCTAGAAGAACACAATACAGTTCCATCCACAAACACAATAGATGACCAATCTTTTTAAACAGATGGTCCATCTATTGAAAGAACTCAAAACTCTTGCTATTGCTACCGGATTCAAAATTGTTTTTTATGTCCAACCATTGACATGTTTGCTTAGAAGAAAAAATAGACAGAATGAAAATTAAATAAGAACTAAAAAGTCAAACTCGAGCAAACATAAATTTTTCATTAAACAAAAAAAATACATATCTAAAAGAAAAAATATCACCTAATTATTATTATTATTATTATTCTCAGACGGCCAATCTTTAACCGGTAGCAGCTGAGCACTCCTCAACCTGGAAATCTCTCAGAGCATCCTTGCTCTCACGGCTACCAACTCCCGCTAGAGTTTATTAACCTGCCTCTGAAGTTTTCGTACGGTGTCACGTAGAATAACAATGTCCCAAACATGATTAGCCATATCTAGAACACGCATGAAGTGACAAAAAAGGTAAATACAAGAGTAAAGAAAGGAGTCTAAATATAATACAATGTATACTACCAACTGGTAGATTTACACACACACAAAAAAACTTACCTAAATGAGAAAGACATTTGGTCTTTGGAGAGAAGTGGATGAAGATGTAATACAAAAGAAAAAATGCAATAAATAAATAAAGTTGATTAGAATGAATGAGTATGGAGGGACCTATTTATAAAGGATTGAATTTGAATGCGGTAGGCAAAAAGTCATGACTGTTCACCTCCTTCATTAAATCTAACTGGTGACGATTTGATTATTGTGAAAGTCATACTTAAATCTAACTGATGACTTTTTTATTATTGTGAAAAGTCATGTCTTTTAATCTTTTCAATAATATAACCATTTTTGTTGAATTGTTGCAACTCTTACATCCATCTGTTGCAATATATGGTCCATCTGTCGGAATAGATTAACCATCTGTTGCAATATATGGTCCATCTGTCGCAATACATTAACCATCTAATCTGTTGCAACATATGATCCATCTGTCGCAATAGATTAACCATCTATTGCAGCATATGGTCCATCCATTGCAACAAACACTCAATCCCACCTCCAACCATCGATATGTTGAGAATAAGGAATAGATAAAATAAAAAATAAATAAGAATTAAAAATCCAAAGTCGACCAAACATACATAGATTTTTTAATCCATTATATACCAATATACAATAAAAATAAAACATACAATAGGTTCCCCCCTTAGGTAGATCCAATATAATAAAACAAAATACGTACGCTAAAAGAAAAAACATAATTTAATTATCATTATTATTATTATTATTATTATTATTATTGTCAACCGACCAATTGTCAACTGGTAGCAGCAGATCCCTACTCAGCCTTGCTCTCATGGTGTCCAATTCCCACCGAAGTTCATGATTATGCCTTTAAAGTTCCCGTAAGGAGTCGCGCAGAATCACCTTATACAAATCCGAATCAGCCATATGTAGAAGTGGAGTAGACTAAAGGAGTAAGGAGAGACCTATTTATAGAGGATTGAATTTGAATGTATAAGTCAAAATGCCATGATTGTTAACCTCTTTTTTAATAATTACATCCCTTAATTAGATAAAACTGATGACTTTTTGATTATTTAAATTAAGAAAACAGATTTAAATACAATATTTTATCTTTATTTAATTTTGAAAATAAAATTTCTTTAAAATAAATCCAACAAATGGGTAATCTGTTGCAAAATATATTCTATCTGTTTGATAATTTATAACATATTAGCAATCTATTGCAAAAGATGTGTATATATATATTTGTTTGATTATTTCTAATAGATAAGTCATCTGTTGCAACATATTTATCATCTGTTGTAACAGATGTCTATAATTGTGTGATGATTTTGACAGATGTATCATCTATTGCAATAAGTTAGTCATCTATTTATTCAAATTAAGCCAGAACTAGGATAGGAATATAAGGTGCATGCAGATGGATGGATCTACTTTCATGTGTGAGAGTTATGTATTACTGATAAGGTCATCATGACAACACACATAAAGTATAATGAATTTGTAAATGCAGTTTTTAACTGATTAGGCATTGATCATTCAAACAAGATCCTGCATTGTATAGTTAAGCTTGATAGGTTTTAATTGATAAGACTAAGGAACCATGAAAATGGTGCCAATACCCTTTTATGATTTAATGATGGTTGTTGTTCATGTCTATGTGTGTCAAGTTTTGAGAAGGAATCAATATTTAGTGTCATTGCAGAGATCCAATAGTGATTGGACTAACTTTAAGGGTGCACTGGACTTTTAGAAGGCCTTCAAAGCCTCCCACTGCAGCAAACAAGAACAGAAAACCAATAGAAATTCCCCAGACCCAAATCTATATGGATAGGTTGTTCAAGAAACTAATTATACACCAGAAGGAGCCTGAGGAGAATACCTATGAGGGAAATGAGAGTTGATGAAAGACTATATCATCTGAGACCTAATTGAAAAGGAAACATAAGGTAGCAAACAAGGAACTTCTAGAAAATCTGGCTGGTGAAATCGACTTCAAACATGAGAAATCTGAATCAAGTGCAAATATAAAAGTATATCCAGAAATAAAAATCCTTCAGTCGTCTTTCTCAAAGAAAAATACTGCAGCTAAACACTTTTCTAGGTAACTGCGACTAATTAGTGTGGTCGAAATAATTACCTACATAAAAAATAACAGAACACCAAGAAAGAAGCTTTGCGGGCACCGATGGTTAAAATAATGTATAGTAAAGAATGAAAACTTGCGCCAAGAACTTCTGAAGTTAAAATAAGGAATCAAGCCAAGGTGATAACTTTTGGATTTTAAATTGTATCACATGCCTTCTGTTTGTGGTTTCGATCAGATCAATAGCAGTAGAAACAAAAAGGTATGAAGTAGGTCAGAAATCCCAAGCCCTTTTATTTTTACTACGACTGATGTGACCAGAATCACAAACTAAAGGCCTACGATGTAAGTGTAACGTCTAAAATTATCGGCCTGGATTGATTTATTATTTCAACTTTAGAATCCTTGGTGTGAGTTTCATTCTTTACTGTACATTATTTCAACTCTCAGTGCCCATAAAACTGATTCCTTGGTATTCTATTATTTTCTCTAGAGGTAATCATTCCGATCATGCTAACTAGTTGCAGTTACCTAGCAAAGTGGTCATCTGCACTATTTTTCTTTGAAAGAGATGACTGATGGATTTTTATTTTTTAATACACTTTCATATTTGCATTTGATTCAGATTTCTTATGTTTTAGTCAATTTCATCAGCCAGATTTGCTACACGTTCCTTGGTACCTTGTGTTTCTTCCTTTATAAGGTTTGAGTTGATATAATATTTATCAACTCTATTTTTCCCTTGCAGGTATTCTCCTACCGCACCTTCTGTTGTATAATCATCACCTTAAGCAACCCAGAGTCCTTTCAAAAGTCCATTTAACTCTAAAAATTAGTCCAATCACTATTGAATCATTTTAAAATGCCCCAAAAACTTAATCCATTCACTAAACTTGACACATAAATATTTTCAAAACCATTATTAAACCGTAACAGGATATCGATACCACCTACAAGGCCCCTTAGCCTTAACAGTTCGGACCTATCAAATCTAATTGTAAAATTACAGATATCTTATTTGTATGGTCAATTCTTAATCGTTAAAAAACAACATTTACAAAATTAGTTTACTCTATGTGTGTTTTCTCGATAACACGATCAGTAATACATACCTCCCACATTTGAAGTGGTTCCACATGCAAGTAGTTTATTCCTCCGAACCCATTTTTGCTCTAGCCTTTTGTGTTGGTCGGGCAAAAGTTGATCAACTTTTACTTTCTTATATCTACAAACAAGATAAAAACAATTGATGTCAAACAAGAGAAGAACAAAAAGAACATTACAATTGATGTCTGCATAATTTTAAAAAAAGGTAACACAGATTGAATAAATACAACATATTACAATAAGCGTTCTAACAGATAACCCAACAGTTGCAATAGATTCCCCATTCAGTTTAACGAATGAGCAATCTGTTATAATAGGCTACGTATTTGTTGCAATAGATGGCCAACACATTGCAACTTATGGGTCATGTGTTCGAATAAATCAAACCAGCCTTACTAGTGGTTTGATTTTTTCCAATAGTTAATCCGTCTATTGCAACACAAGGGTTGTCTCTTAGAAAGGCTGTTGGATTTATTCCAACAACTGATTCATTAGTTACAATAGTTAGGGAATCTGTTGCAACGCCACCAACATCAACAACAAAGAAACAACACCATATGTTCCAACACCATCAACAACACCAACACCACACGTTCCAGCAACACCAACCCCACCAATAACATCAATAACCTCATCAAGAAAAAAGAAACAAATAAACAAGATACAAAAAAATGATACTGGCAACAAGGCTTTTTAAGTTCTCCCAATGAATGACTTTTTTCACATATTTTAATAAAAAATAATAGCTCGTTCATTCAAGACTTAAAAGTCATATTTTTTTCAATTTTCTCAAAAAATAGGATATGGGTAATGGGTAAATAAATAAAAACAACAAATATAAATAACTAATTTAAACAATATGGAAAGAAGAAGACGAGAAGGAAAGAGCAATAGTGAACCATACCTGTAATGCCAAAAGCAAGGGGATCAAAACACCAATTTTAATTAAGAAAATATATAGATCGGTTGAGATCTGAAAGGATCCTTATGCAAAAAAGTAGAGAAAAGAGAAATAAAGAGACGGTTGTGATTACCCTAAAGAGGAGAGAAAGGAAAAAAAAGAGAGATGAATTAATTTATGGCTGAAGGAGAGGTAATTCTGCAGATGGGTTTATATATACATTAATAACTTTGACGGGCACAAGGGATGGGTGATATTAAAAAGACAAGATATGACAACTCAAGAAGGAGATTTTTGAGTTATTCAAGAAATATTTTTTAACCCCTTAGTATTTTATCTTTTTTATTCGGACAAAAAATTACTTTAAAACAAAAAAGATCTTAAAACAGATAAGTCATATATTGCAACAGATATAAATATCTATTTGAAAATTTCCAACAACTCAGTCATCTGTTGCAACAGATGAAAATGTCTATTTGATAATTTACAATAGATAAGTAATCTTTTGCAAGAGATTTCTTTATTTGTTTGAATTTTCAATAGATAAGTCATCTGTTGTAATGGTTTTTTTTATCTATTTGATATTTTTCAATAGATAAGCTATCTGTTGCAATGGCTTGAACTTCAATTTTAATAAAATTTCAATTAAGTTCATAGGTTCAACTTCATACCTAAATTATTTTTTCTAGAACTAGGATGAGTTCCTAGGGTCAACTACAATTTCAATTGAGTCGTTGCAATTACATGATGTTGGTATTGCATTTCTCCTGACCCGAGTCATCAATTGATCAATTTGAGTTGAAATAATTCATATCAAGCCATTGTTTGAAATACCTAAATTAATTTTTCTAGAACTAGAGCTGATTTCATTGGGTCAACCATAATTTTAATTAAATTATTGTAATGACATGATGTTGGTATTGCGTTCCTCCTGATCTGAGTCGGCAATCAATTAATTTGAGTTGAAACGATTCATATTAAGCCATTATTTGAATTACCTAAATTGATTTTGCTAGAATTCGGAATGAGTTCATAGGGTCAACTATAATTTCAATTGAGTCATTTTAATTGCATGATGTTGGTATTGACTTCCTCCTGACCTGAGTCATCAATTGATCAATCATTATTAAAATAATTCATATCAAGCCATTGTTTGAAATACCTAAATTGATTTTACTAAAACTAGGGATGAGTTCATAGGATCAACTATAATTTTAATTGAGTCGTTACAACTGCATGATGTTGGTATTGTGTTTTTCCTGACTTGAGTCGTCAGTCGATCAATCTTAGTTGAAACAATTCATATCAAGCCATTGTTTAAGCTAATATTAAATTCATCGGTGTATACAATTTATTATAATGAAACAGTTAAAATTTCTCTCTTTTAAAAAATCAATGAAGATCAATTTGGACAAAATTAACATTTTCAAAACTCGTTATTCTTTTCCAAAATACAAATCAATCCATACAAATCATTCGTTTGCGGGAAAAATATTTCATTATTTCAAATCTTGAGTTCTCTCTCTTTTCATCCTCTCTCAACATTACAAACAACAACTACTCAATATATTGTTCAACCCTTCACAACAGATTAATTTTCTTCCCATTTCACACCACGTAGTTGTTATTTTCAACTTTATTCTTTCTTATATCCATTGTTCTCTTTGTATTCACAGGTAACAGTGTTCAAGAAGAGTTATACGTTTATTATTTCTTATAAAAATTAGGACTTTTTAGTTAATTATGAAAAAAGAACACTTTCAGTTGTATTATCTCCAAGAATGGGTTAATAATTTAGAGTTTTAATGCTATAAATATAGGAAGAACATGAAAAAACCCTAGTTCTTATTGTAGCACTTCATTGACTGTCGTACTATTGTTAGATGGTGTTGGTGTTGGTTATCTTGTTGATGGTATTGGTGGTCTTGATTGTGGTGGTGCTGGTACTGGTGGTGTTAGTGGTAGTGTTGGTGGTCTTGGTGGTTGTGTTGGTGGTCTTTGTGTTGGTATTGGTGGCATTGGTGTTGATGTTGGTATTGGTGGTCTTGGTGGTGGTATTAGTGCTCTTGGTGATTGTGTTGGTGGTTTTGGTGTTGTTATTGGTGCCATTGGTGGTGGTGGCGGTATTGGTGTTGGTGTTGGTGTTGGTGTTGGTGCTCTTAGTGGTTGTATTGTGGCATGTTATTGGTGTTGTTGTTGTTGGTGGTCTATCTGTTACAACAGGCGGAACATTTTTTGGGAGATATTAATATAGGTCTTCAAATAGATTTCCCATTTATTGTAACAAACGTTTCAGCTATTGGCATAAGACAAACCAGTAGAAGGACAGTTTTGATCTCATCCATCAGGTTGTTCATCTGTTGTAACAGGTTTTGCATCTGTCATAACAGATGATTCATCTATTCCAATTAATGGGCTATCAGTTGGAATATTTTTTAATGTGGGGTATAAAAATTTATTAAAATTTTCTTAAATTTTTTAAAAAATTATGCAGACATCAATTGTAATGTATTTTTTATTTTTCTAATATTTGTAGTCAAAAGATGTCTCTCAAAAGAAAAGAAACTAAAGAACTTTTGACTACCTAACAAAAAAGGCTAGAGTACAGATGGATTCAGAGTAACTTCCTGAACAATCTCAGTAAAGAAAAAATGAAGCTGAGAAAAGTTCTAAAAATGATATTGAGGAAGGTGAAGAAGGGTATGTAGAGGTTGGTGAGAAAGTGGGGAGAAAAAAGAAGAAGATAAATAAGAAGAGGAGGAAGTAGAAAGTAAGAAAGATGATGATAATCAACATAATGATAATGCATCACCAATGGGGCGTGAATTAAGATCGAAATCCCAACATGATCCCGTCAAAACTATTAGTATTGATAGGTTTCAAGTTGAGATGTCGATAGATAACCTTGCAGAACTAACTAGTGATTTTGTAGTTAAATCTCAGTTGGGGAAACCTTTTGATGAATTTAGGGATACTACGAAGAATGAAAAACTAGAGGAATTTTTTAAGAAGAGCTGCTTTAGACACTTTCTTGAGCTGCCTGAGGACAATAATGCCCATTTTCAAATGATCATGGTAGATAATCTTTCTCAAGCGTAGGATTAAGTACGTGGGGATGATAAAGATTTGGAGGAAGGTGGCAAAAAGATAGATAAAATCTAGATTAAATACTGTGGCATGCCGATTTGATTTGGCATGAAAGAGTTTTCCATAGTGACAGGCTTGAGATGCGATCATCCAAAAAAACCTCTCACAAAGGTAGCACCCCGCAAAAAGTCCAAGGCAAGAAGGAAAACCAAACCACTACCATCAAATAAAAGCAAGACAATGTCCAAGCAACCACCCACCAAAACCAATTACAAATACAAAGAAAAAATAAATGGGTTGTTGGACATTGCTGGACGTGGCTACAGATCCACAATATTGTTACAACATCTCAAGGATAAAACCCTACAAAATAATTACAAAGAGAAATTGTGCTTGGTTTGGTTTGCCCATTCCATTATATTGGCAAGAGACGTCAACAAAATCATAAAAGATGATTTGTTGGAGCTTGATGAGGATCTTCAGAAATTCAACAATTATCCCTGGGGTTATGACAACTTCAAGTTGACTGTCAAATATTTGTTGACAAAGTTATCCCTAAGGACAATCAGCTTGCATGGCTTTCCTTGGGATTTCATGGTAAATTTAATTACTATTTGTATACTCTTGTATTAGTTTATATTGAATAATTATTATGACTTATTTTGGTTTGTTTCCTGTTTAGATTTCTTAGGCTTAAGCATTTAAAGCCATTCCTCCCCTTCGGAAGCAGGTCAAGGATTACCCGGATGAGGTTTCTCATCAAAGGATCCTTATGTGGTTGGCTGCAAAGAACAACAGAAAAATTAAGGAGGTTAATCTCTTTAATTCTCCAGATGATGCAATGTCTTTTTTCAAGTAAAATATATTGACTCAAAGAAAGATATTAAAACAGATGATTCATACATTGCAATAGATTGGTAATTTATTGCTATTTATCTTAATAGATTACCCATCTAGTGCAATAGATTGGTAACCTGTTGCGACAGATAAGTCATTTTTCACAATAAATTACCCATCTGTTGCTTTGGTTCTCTAAACCTTACTTAACAGATTACCCATCTATTGTAACAGATGCAACATATGGGTAATCTGATGCAACAGAAGGTTAATCTATTGCTACATATGAATTATCTATTTCACCATAAATATCATCTATTGCATAAGTTGTTTGTACTAACACATTTCCCAACTGACTGCAAATTATTATTTGATTTAAACATATCTACCCTTTCTTTTAGGTTGTGCATCCATGGATCGTGCCTACTAGCAGGAGTTGGGAATGACTTTTTTAATTACTCTAGGTTTTGTTGATATAATAGCAGACCCAACAGTAGAGTTAATAAAGAATAAATCAGCTAGAGCAACAACCATAAGAAGAGCAGTTAGACAAGGTCAGCCTAATGTTGAAGCTCTTTATGACCAACCTACTGCAACAGATCCGGGTGCTACTTCTGGGGGTATTGTTGGTGGAGTTATTGATGTTGGTGGCATCCATACTGTTGCTGATGCCAGTCGTGATGATAAGCGTGTTGATGCTCAAGAAAAAATAAATATATTTGAAATCACCCTTTACACTAGTCCCTCTCACCCTTACACCGGTCCTTCTAACCTTACAATGGTCTGTCTCACCCCTCTTCACCCTTATGTTCTCATTGCAAATAAAACGAGTGCAAGGACAAATAGGATAAAATATTTGAAAAAATAGAGGCTATAGATAAAGCTATTGAGGAATTGAAATCCAAGAGGGGTGTTATACTATCTAAGAAGGTGAGTGACCATACACTCCTACAATGACGGTTAGGAAGAAGAAAAGAGCAATTAGACATATACTCTCAATTATAAAACCAAAACAAATGACAACTCCTTCCTTTCCAAAAGATGTTGAAGTTCAGGGACTATTGAAGAGGGTGGACATGTACGTGGAACTTGACGCCAAACAGAAGTCTGCCCTACGAAAGACCATAAATTCGAAGCAACGTGCAAAATAATTCACCATGCACAACCTTTCCCCCCCAAGACTTCAAGAATATGACAGATATTCATCAGTGGTACGTGGACAAGGTAAGTTTACTTTTCCTAACCTAGCCTTCTAATTTACTCCATGAAGAAGACGACAAATATGGATCATCTGTTGCAACAACTGGGTATTCTGGTGCAACTGGCCGTGGTTCTTATGCAACAAATGTTGCATAAGTTACATTAGATGGGTAATTTGTTAACAGATTCAATGAACCTTGTGCAATAGATGGATTATCCATTGCGCCTTTCCACTTTTTTTTTTAAATTACTAACGTATTTAACAATTTTATTCTTACTTCACAATATGTTGATGAAATTCTTTACCTCATAAGGGGAAGGCAATCAGCATACCCAGAAGCTTATGATGTTGCTGATAGGATAATGGACCTCAACTTCTACAATAATTTTAAGGATAGGTACGCTGACCTCATTAAGCTAGCTTCAACTCCCGGTGGCCCAAGATTTGATTTGTTAGTTTTTGGGTTTGAATGGGATGAAGATATGATTAATTATGTTAGAGAGAAGAGGCCATATCCACACGACAAGGAATAAACCAAAGCAAAGGGGATTATTGCAGTCATAAACGTGGAGAAAAAACACTTTTTTGCTATTGAGATACTGCACGAGGAGGAAACGATGAAGGTTTATGACAACAACTTGCCTGTCTTCGACGAGGCAGAATTTTTTACCAAGATGTAGCCACTGGTGGTATTGTTCCCCAACTTGTTGAGGCTGAGTGGACTGATGAATCATTTGCTGGTGAAACTATTGAAACATGGAATTTCGAAGTTTGAAACAAGGACAAGGACCTTCTAAAACATAAAATCGGTGTCGCATGCAGGTCGTACACGTTTGCCCATATCAAGTGTTTGCTGACCGACATAGAAATATCTAACCCAACGACCTTTCTGTATGATAGCACTGTGGCAGAGTTGCAAGAGGTTCAGATATATAAGGTACTAACTAAAAGCTTGGAGCCTATGTATAAAAAAGATGATGTAGAAAAACAAATACCATGACAATTTTTATTTCATGATAACTTTTCATATTTGATGAAAGTTAAATTTTTTATAACGCAACAATTTGTCTATCAGTTGTAACAGATAGTCTATCTGTTCTGACTGATAGTTTATCTGTTGAAACATATGTCTAAATCTATTTGATAATTTCCAACATATATATCATCCGTTACAATAGATAGATTATCTGTTGCAATATTTGAATCTAGTATTCTATTTCAATTAATAAGTTCAAATCCAAGGATAACATAGACAAAATAAAATAAATCAAAGCCTTTAAAAATTACATAAAATAAATCAACAAATAAATGAAATGTAAAAAAATTATTGTGAGTACAGATGATTTACTCAACAAATAAATCAACAATTTAAGTTTTGGTTCCAACAATTCTTAAGGAGAGGTTATTACTTTGACAGTAAAGATATACTCAATATGGACAAGTTGTTCTTCGTCCGGCGCTATGAAAATCGGCGTTGGTCATCGTGCATCCTTAATGTTATTTGCATATGATTTCTGAGCTTTCGCTTCTCTATATTTCCATAAAAGAGTAGCATATATTATACGAAGTAATTCAGCATCAAGTCCATCATTTGGTACTCGTAATTCATCGCTCAATTACTCGGCATAAGAGGCAATAAAAAAACCGCAATCCCTGCGTCTATAAAAATCAGATAATCCGTATCTTGCAACTAATGTAAGTGTTGTTAAATTTATGTAATAAAACTATATCATGATACTTGATTGATACTTACAGGATACCAACGGGTTGTTGAGAAATTCCTTTAACATATTCTACATCAGATGGATTGCCAATTTTATCTCGGTATGCTTCAATCATCGACTAATCAGTACGAAACTTTTGGTCCAAAAAGTCACTTACATCAAGTTAAGTAGGCAGTATTTTGGCCAGATTTTATATCTCAGATGATGGTCGATAATGTCTTCTTTTCGACATCGAATCATAAACTCGGATGTACCTCTTTTTTAGAACGACGACAGCCAACACCCAATGGAATTCATCACCATAATTGATGGAGATGTACACTTCGTCGATCAAATACCAAGGTAAGCCAGCCAAAATGCTAAAACCTTTGATGATGTTGATTTAGCATTCCTCATTTCGGGAAACTTCCTGCTGACAATACCTATCATAGGCATTATTGATGTAAAATTTGTACAAGTAAATTGCCTGTCGTGTATCTATATTATTTATGTGTTTGCAACTTGGCCTTCTTTTGGAGGTAGTAAAAAATGACATCAATGTACTGCACATATTATCAAATCAAATATTTTAGATTCCATAACAGTAAAATTAATATACGGATACAATTAAATAAAGTACTAATAGTAAGATGTATGACATTTAAACCTCATCATTCCAGCAAGTTTGGGTCTGTGACATCAAATAGAACCAATTCTTCATTCTGGGATGTGCAACAACAAAGTCGAACATATCAGAACCAGTATCCAATTCGTTTACTTTGTAGTGTTTGTCATTTTATTTTCTACATGATTTATATATGTTAATGTCATGTTTTTACAACAAGAATTGTATAAATTAGTATCTTTAAAAATAATTTATGTTCCTTCCGTCATGAAACTTTAACAACCCATCCATAATCCATTCTAAATAGTCGTCGATCAACTTTGTTTGTTTTTTTCAAGTCTTGCTCAAGATGTTGAACCCTTTAAACGGGTAATTATTCCGTAATGGCAGGCTTTACTTTTTCTCTATCTTTGGAAGCAGTTGATGAATTATCAACTGTGATATTATGTTCTTCAGCAGTAGCTTCTACTGTACCACTAACTAAAAAAAATCCAAAAAGCGACTGTCAAAACCGACGGTCAGTGTCGCTTTTTTGGACAAAAACGATGGATTTTCATCGCTTTTTTCATCTCAAAAAGAGACATTATTTTTTGAAAATGATGATTTGCATTGCTTTTATTTCGATGGACAACGTCGCTTTTAGGAAAAATTTTTTGGTAGTTATTCTTAGAAAAAGCGACGATGTGCGTCGTTTTTTATTCTTCAGGTGAAGAACCCATGATGAACAAAAAACAACGGACGTTGTTGCTTTATTGAAAAAAATAATTTTTTTTCCAGAAAAATTGACACTGGCCATCGTAATTTGAGAAAAATTAAATATTTTTTTTAGAAAAGCGACGTTGGTCGTCGCTTTTTGTTATTCATAAGTTTTGAAAAAGCGACATATGTCGCCGCTTTTTGTTTTTTATAATGAATAAAAAGTGACGTTGGTCGTCACTTTTTGTTCTTCATAATGAATAAAAAAGCGACATTGGTCATCACTTTTTGTTCTTCATAAAGAGTAAAAAAGCGACGGCCATCGTCACTTTTTTGTATTTTTTTGAATGTAGAAATCTGCATTTTTGCATCCCACCTACCAAATAAAAATACAATTCAATAAATACATCCTCAGGCAACACACATTATTACAAAAATCATACAACACAACAAATCATTTAACTAATTCAAATCAACAACACTTAAATAATGAATCCAACAACATTCAAAATACTTAAACACTCTTAAAGATTTTCACTAATTAAAAGCTAAATTCTAAAATATCTAAAAATTATCTAAAAGTCAAGTCCAACAACACTAAGGAGTATCCCCAACAAACTCCTTATCACTCTTTGTTTCCTCTTTGCTACTTGAATTAGGAGCAACGGCCTGTATCAAGGCACGTCTAAGATGTGCAATCTGATGTGACATAGAGCATGTCTCTCAGAAATTGAAGAAATGGCATGATCGTGCTTTGCTAACCAGCAACACATTGTCTGAAAATCAATTGACTAGTGCTATATGATAATATATATATATATATATATATATATATATATATATATATATATTAAAGATAAAAATTATAATATGCCTAAACTCTTAAAACATGGCTTGTTTAGAGACTATTGGAATGTTCCACCACTCTTGCCAAGGATATGTAAAAAGTCTCATAACGCTCTCCCTTACAGCCTCATTAACTTCTTTTGATGCGGGATACCACCTGTAAATAGCATAATAAGTACGTAAGATTGAATGTTTAATTAATGAAAAAATAAACCTATCAATTGAAAAATAAACTTACGAAGATCCATCAGGCTCGATGAACACTCTACCAAGCATGTCCATATCTCCAGGAACTAGACCATTCAAATCTGCATCACTATCTTCTTCTACAAGAGGAGGTGGAGGAGAAGGTGGAGGTGGAGGTGGATGTCGTGGTGACTTGATCATTTTGAAGTCACTAATACATATTTCAAAATACTACACTTAACCATTTTCAAGTCATGAATTCACATTTCAAGTGACAACATAAACTATTTTCAAGTCATGAATTGACATTTCAAGTGACAACACTAAACCAATTTCAATTCATGAATTCACATTTTCAAATGATTACACTTTGCTAATTTCAAAACACAAGTTCATCTTTCAAGTAACTTCATTAAACCATTTTCAAGTCACTAATATACTTCTCAAATGACTACACTTGATTAAGTTGAAGTCACTAGTACACATTTAAAAACACTACACTTAACCATTTTCAACTCTCTAATTCACTTCTCAATTGACTAAACACATTTCAAGTGACAACACTAAATCAATTTCAAGTCATGAATTCAAACTTTCAAGTGATTACACTTTACTAATTTTAAAATACAAGTTCACCTTTCAAGTAACTACACTAAACCATTTTCTAGTCCCTAATCCACTTCTCAAACGACTACACTTGATCACTTTGAAGTCACTAGTACACATTTCAAAACACTACACTTGCCGATTTTCAACTCTTTAATTCACATTTCAAGTGACTAAGCCTAACCATTTTCAAGTCATAAATTCACATTTCAAGTATCAACGCTAAACCAATTTCAAGTTATGAATTCACATTTTCAAGTGATTACACTTTACTAATTTCAAAACACAATTTCACCTTTCAAGAACTACACTAAACCATTTTCAAGTCGCTAATCCACTTTTCAAGTGACTAGTACACATTTTAAAACATTACACTTAACCATTTTGAACTCTCTAATTCACATTTCAAGTGGCTAAACTTAATAATTTTCAATTCATGAATTCATATTTCAAGTATCAGCACTAAACCATTTTCAAGTGATTACACATAACTAATTTCAAAACACAAGTTCACCTTTCAAGTAACTACACTAAACCATTTTCCACTAATACACTTCTCAAGTGACTACACTTGATCACTTTGAAGTCACTAGTACACATTTCAAAACACTGCACTTGACATTTTCAACTCTCTAATTCACATTTCAAGTGACTAAGCCTAACCATTTTCAAGTCATGAATTCACATTTCAAGTGTCAACACTAAACTAATTTCATGTTATGAATTCACATTTTCAAGTGATTACACTTTACTAATTTCAAAACACAAGTTCTCCTTTCAAGTAACTACACTAAACCATTTTCAAATCGTTAATCCACTTCTGAAGTGACTAGTACACATTTCAAAACATTACACTTAACCATTTTCAACTCTCTAATTCACATTTCAAGTGACTAAACTTAATCATTTTCAAGTCATGAATTTACATTTCAAGTATCAACACTAAACCAATTTCAAGTAATGAATTCCCATTTTCAAGTAATCAGACTTAACTAATTTCAAAACATAAGTTCACTATTCAAGTAACTACACTAAATCATTTTCAAGTATGTCTATAGTAGAGTTATATTAGAAGTGGATTCTGAACTTCTAGTCAAGTGGCTCAAACGTGCTATTACACCACCTTGGAGCATTTGTAGGTATATCGAGGAGCTTCAGTATCTTACTAGTATACTTGATTGTTTCAGATGTGTTCATGTATACAGGGAGGTAAATTTCTCGGCAGATGAGCTATCTAAACATAGCCATGATATAGATGCTACTCATTATTATTATAGCTTTCACTATCTTCCCCAGGATACTAAAGGTTTCTTCTCTCTTGAAAAGATTGGTATGTCCAATTTTCAAAGAAGGATGTTAAAGCATATCAAGAAACTACCCTATATAGAGTTGGACTTTCTTGCACTTGGTATCTTCTATTTCGTTTATCTCACCTCATCAACTTCATCTATGCTATTCTCTTTAATTTATAGCCTTTATGAAGTGGTTTAGTTTAGTTTTGATTTTCTTCTTACCTTGTAAGGGGAGAGTTTCCCTTATTTCAGCTTTCCTAGATTATATTGTACTGAGAGGATTCCTCTCTTCTAAGTGCTTAGATATAGGTTCCATTTCTGGTATCAAAGATGAGTTGACCGGCCTTAGTAGGCTAGTTTACTTTGAACCACCATAGGATCGGAGGTAAGGTTTATGTCCCCCTCTTTGTACTTTATTGTTTTTTTTACTTATGATAAGGATTAGGGGTGTGCGGCTCAACCCCTAACTGCCGCGGGAGGTGAGAGCCCCTGGTAAGGTCCGTTCTAGAAAAAAAGACTTGATCACTTTGAAGTCACTAGTACATATTTCAAAACACTACACTTGACCATTTTCAACTCTCTAATTCACATTTCAAGTGACTAAGCCCAATAATTTTCAAGTCATGAATTTATATTTCAAGTGTCAACACTAAACCAATTTTAAGTTATGAATTTACATTTTCAAGTGATTACACTTTACTAAATTCAAAACACAAGTTCACCTTTCAAGAACTACATTAAACCATTTTCAAGTCGCTAATCCACTTCTCAAGTGACTAGTACATATTTCAAAATTTGGTGATCAACAGTGTTGAAAATTTGGAAAAACATTTTAAAATTCTCATGCTTGAGATGTGTCAAAAATATTTTCTCTAACTCCAAGAACACTTCACTAATTGAAATTTAATAGAATTAAATAAAGAGATAAAATTTAACACAATATAATATGACAGGAAGAATTCATCTTGATGTATCTTAAAAATAAGAGAAGTACTACAAATATATATAGGTAATAACAAGTGTGACCCCTCAAGATTTTTTTTTTTTTTTACGTTCGATATTTGTATTGAAGTCTAAATATATTCGCATCACATATTACAATACCTATTTCAAAGCAGCACTCTTAATATAATTTTTTCTATATGAAATGCTCAAACCCAAAACCTCCAAAACCATATGAGTAAAATATAGGGAAAGAAAATTAATTGGAAGTGTCACAGTAAAAAGGCAATTCAATTCAAGGATGGCACCATTTCTTCTCTATTTTTAAGCAACAACACAAGTTTATTCATTTATTACGGGGATTGATAATCATAGGAGTATCCTACTTTTGTCATGACAGGATCATTATCCCTTTCATTTTTCTAATTTGCAGAATAACTGTGGTGACTATTAATATAATATTATGTAATAGCTAACGCAGGGGAAAAGAATAATAAGGAAGCAATTAGTGATTAGTGAGCTGACAACCTTAGAGATGTCTTTCAATCACTTTCCTAGTAGTCTTTCCCCTCTACCTTTCCCACCTCACCATCTACCTTTTATTTCCTAATTCAACTCTAGACCTTTAAGTTTAATTCTTCTTCTTCTCTCTCTTATCCATCTTCTAGCTACTTCTCTCCTCACTTTTTTTCTTCTAAATTCTACCTTTCAATTCATAGTTAGCTAAAAATGATAGCTGACTAGTAAGGCTATTTAAAATTGCAAACATTAAAAATTAATAATTTAGCTCATCGGTGACGGAGAGAGCAGCGGCAACGGATATTTGAGAAGAAGAGACGGTGGTGACGTTGGGCAGCTGCTGTTGAGGGATGAATGGAGGGAGGCGGAGCAGCGACAGAGGTCTGTGAGGTGGAGCGGCGATGGAGGTCAAAAATGGTTTTATTTTAGAGAAAAGGTAGAGAAGAGAGGGTTTGTAGAAAGAGAGAGTGGAGAGGCGGGGAAGATTTTTTGAGAAATGAGGGATTAAGGTTTCCTTTTTTTTAAAAGGAAAAAGTGGGTGCTTTGGATCTCAGCCGTTGGATCATTTTGATCAACGACTGAGATAAAACCTAATTATAAAAATAGTTAAAATTAAAATTTAATTTATGGCCAAATTGAGGTCAATTTTGACTGTAATTGACACCAATTGAGTATAATATTGCCTAAAAATTAAACACCAAAGGAAAATTAAATGGAATTGACTGGTATTTTAACAATAATAATAGTGTTAGATAATGCATTTGAAAATTATGAGTGTGCGTATTTGCGAAAATAATTTAATTAGTTTCTACTATTTCTATTTTATGCATATTTTCTTATTGGTTAAATCGAAAATAAAATTGTTAAGGACTAAAAACCGATAAACCAAAAAACAATAAAAAACACCTTATTGATTTGATTATTGGTTTAACATATTTAAAACTTGATAACCGATAAACCAAACCGATAATATATAAAATCAAACAAAGCCGACTAATGCACACCCTTAATTTCAAGAAAAAAATAGTGAAAATTGATTTTACTAATGACCGTTGATCAAATATGATGAACGGTTAAGATTAAAATTGAGGAGATGAGTCAAATTAGGATTAGAAATTGGGTTAAAAAAGATTGAATTGGAGATTTTGATTATGTTAATACAATATATTAACATGATGAGTTATCGATTAATTAGCTTAATTATTATAACTTTAATAGTGTATTATTACCTCAATCATATGATGTTAACGTATTATTCAAAATGTTTGGATATATAGATTCAGTTAGCTAGATTTTAACTACTATGTACATCACTATACGAGATACACACACACACACACACACACACACATATATATATAGTTGATTGACTATCAACTTTGTAACATGTACTATATACATCACATACATATTTTATTTCTATTCTGTTGAATTATCATTTAATTTAGCTTAAATTATTATATTATAACTTCAACAATATATTATTACCTTGATCAATCAATCGTATGATATCAATGTATTCAATATATATAGTTGATTGACTTTAAACTTCATAATATGTACTAGATACATCACATACACATGTATATTAACTCGTAATATAACGTATTTCATATATACAATGATAAATTATCGTTTAATTTAGCTTGTATTATTATATTATAACTTCAACAGTATATTATTTTCTAGATCAATCGATCGTATGATATCAATGTATTCAACATATAATTGAATACATCTAATTTTCTTCAATATAAAACTTATTTATTTAATAGTAAATTAAAAATATCAAATATCGACGGACAGTGTCATTTTTATAAATTTAATTTTTATTTATTTTTAACAAAAGCGGCACTATCCGTCGCTTTTCGTAAAAAATATGAAAAGAAATTAAAAATTACAACGGATAACGTCGCTTTTCAATAATTAATATTTCAAAAATAAAAAATTATAGCAACGTTGTCTGTAGATTTTAATAAAAATAAATAAAAATAAAAATTAAATTTAAAAAGCAACGAACAATGTCGCTTTTCAAAAAATTTATTTTTATTTATTTTTAACAAAAGCGATGCTGTCCGTTGCTTTATGTAAAAAATAAAAAAACATTAAATATAATTACAAATGGCGACGGATAACGTCGATTTTCTAGAATTAATATTTTAAAAAATAAAAATTATAGCGACGTTGTCCGTCGCTTTTAATAAAAATAAATAAAAATTAAATTAAATTTAAAAAGTGACGGACAATGTCGCTTTTCAAAAAATTAATTTTTATTCAGTTTTAACAAAAGCGACGCTGGCCGTCACTTTTTGTAAAAATATAAAGAAAAATTAAAAATAATTACAAATTGCGACGAATAGTGTTGTTTTTTTAGAATTAATATTCTAAAAAATAAAAATTATAGCGACGTTGTCCGTCGCTTTTAATAAAAATAAACAAATATAGAAATCAAATTTAAAATTTAACGAACTACGTCACTTTTCTAAAATATAATTATTATTATTTTAAATAAATTACGATGCTATCCGTCGCATTTATTATAAAAAATTATAATTTATTTTTAATTAGTTGGCACAATAATCTGCGAAAAAAGCAACGAATATTAAGACGTTGGTCGTCGATTTTAATAAAAAATAAATAAAAATTAAATTAAACTATAAAAGTGACGGACAATGTCGCTTTTCCCGTTGCTTTTTTTTTTTGCATCGCTTTTTGGCCTTTTTTTAGTAGTGTGTGAAATCTACCTAAAAAGCCAGAATTGTCAATGTCAGTCACAGAGATTCTAACTCATTTGTTTTTATAAATCAAACAGATCTTCCTCTTATTTTAATTTGTCCAAACAGATGAGTCATATGTTGGAACAAATGGATTATCTATTTGGACAAATCAAAATAGGAGAAAGACTTGTATGATAATTTTCAACAGATGAACCATCTGTTGTAACATATGACTCATCTATTTGGACAAACTAAAATAGTAGGAAGATTGTCCCAATAGATGACCTATCTATTACAGAAGATAGGTCATCTGTTGGTATAAATTAAAACAGTAAGAAGACCTGTTTGATTTGATAAAATAGATGAGACACATGGTGCAACAGATAATGCGTTTGATGCAACAGGTTAGTCAATTGTTTCAACAGATGCATATATCTGTTTGATAATTTTTAGCAGATATGTCATCTATTAAAACAAATATGTAGTCTATTTGTTTGTTAGAATAGATGATATATATTCACCTTTTTAAGCTCATGCTACTCTCCCGTGGCCCTTGTACATTGATCAAAAGTGTAAGACAGAGATAAAAGAGATTCAATTTTTCTTTTTCAATGCTTGATGATGCCTTGGAAATTTCTTTCCTCTTCCTCTTAGCCGCCTTAATATCTAATAGAGTGTATGGATATGAAATCCTCTTTGATGGAATGACACCCCTTTTAGAAGTCAATTCCTTTATAGAAGCAGTTAATGCATTATAATATTAATTACTCCATCATGTTTCGCCTTACAGCCTTTACATTCGCATGCAGAATATTTCCTAGGAGGGGCAAAATCTGTAAAACCAGTATGATCATAAACATAATGGTTTTTTGTTTCAAAACCTGCAAGAGGAGCATCATTAGCCCCAATAACAACACCACTACCACTGACACCACCCACAGCTCCATCACCACTAATACCATCAGTAGCAATAAGCCCACCCTCTAAAATTATTTTTCTTGTGATGGTTGTTGCTCCAAACGATTTCTTTTTTTATTCTATCAATGACCTTAGGGTCCGATAAAGTTTGCATAGTCCGTAAAGTAAGAAAACATGACATCTATAACTCTCGATTATCCAGAAGAAGCCATGGATGCACAATCTAAAATGAATCAGTACATATATTAGAATGATTATTAAATCATTTAAAAAATTATTAACTAAAAAAAAAACTTAATTAGAATTCAACTTACTACTTCCTTCGGGGGGTTGAAGAGATCAAGAAATTTTGCATTTTTATTGGTTTTGGTCGACAACCATTTCAGGATTTTTGGATATGAAACTTCTTCCTGGTAGTTCACTTGTTTTCTCAACTAAGAAATGGCTTCCAATGCCCAAGCCTATAAAATAACTCCAATAAATCAAAAGCATCATTCAATAAAAAAATAAATGAATGATAATAAAGGAAATATTTACCATAAAAGCTTATAGAAAGTAATATAAGTTGACTGTCTTTGGCATTAATGCAGTCAACAGATATTTGACAGTATTTTTAAAATTTTCATAACCCCAAGGATAGCTATTAAAGGCCTTAAGATCTTCAGAGAGTTTTATTAAACCGAGTGGTATGTTGTTGTTAACGTCTCTCGCCCAAAGAATATTATGTACAAACCAAACCAAGAATAATTATTGCTTGTACTTCTTTGAAAGTTTTTTACCTTTCAACACTTCTATCAGATTTTTATTTTTGAAGCTCGGACCAACAAGGGACAACAAGTCATCACTATCACTTGACTTGCCTTTGCCCTTTTTGGGTGTGCGGGGTGTTTTTTAGGGTTAGAATAGGTATTACTTGAGAAGGAGAAGGAGGGTAACATTTTAGTCTAGTAAATATGGCAAACTCCTTCCAACCAAAACAAATAGGCATGCCACAGTAATTTATCCACTCCTCATCTATCTTATCTTTATTTTCAAACATAAACCTACGCTTGAGAAGAACATGTACCATTTTTTTTTGGAAATGAGCATTGTTATCCGCCGGCAAATCAAGATATTGCCAAAACAGTTGTCCCTAAAATAAGAATCTAATTTTTGGTCTTGGAGTATTTTTCTGATGGCATCAAAAGATTTTCCCTTAGCTGACTTAACCACGAAATCACCAGTTATATCTTTGGCACCACCGCACTGTATTCTCACAGGATAATTATTAATGCTAAAGGTTTTTACCAACTCTTTAGTAGAAGGGCTATTAGCATTTGGATCATCTCTTTTGAAATATTTCTCATCCCCATGCTCATTATCTTTTACTTCTGATTGAGATAACACATATAAAGAAAGCTCATAGAGTGGTGGATGTAGCCTAGCTGCTTCACTTGTTCCTTTACTTGAACTTGATTTAGGTTTGTTTCTTTTGGGAGGTATATTATCTAAAAATAATAGAAAAATAAAAAAGATTATAATTGATTAAAACACCATTAACAAAAGGATAACATTAAATCAAATATGTACAATACAGTAAAATAATAGTTCCAACAGATCACACATATGTTGCAACATGTGTGTTATTTGTTGCAACGTCTAACTAACCTGTTGCAACAGATGAGTAATTTGTTGTATACAATAAAAATAGTTTCTACACTGTTGTGATTTCTTCCAACAGATCACTCTTCTGTTGAAACAGATTCTTGGTTTGTGCAACAGATCAACTATCAATATTGTTTAGATTTCTTCCAACAGAAGCATCATCTGTTCCAACAGATGGATTATCTATTGAGAAAAATTAAAGTATTAGATATATCATCTTGTTGGAATAGTTTATAGGATTTTAAACCACAGATTGGTCATCTATTGCATTAGATGGTTCAGTTGTTGTAATATATAACTAACCTGTTGCAATAGAAGAATAATATGTTATAAATAATAAAAATAGTTTCTATACTATTGTAATTTATTTCAACAGATCACTCATCTGTTGAAATAGATGACTGGTTTATGCAACAGATCATCTGTCAAAATTATTTAGATTTCTTTTAACAGAAGCGTCATCTGTCGTAACAGATAAATTATTTATTGGGAGAAATCAAAGTCTTGGAAATATCGTCCTATTAGAATAGTTGATAGGATTTCAAACAACAGATTATTCATTTGTTGCATCAGATAATTCAGCTGTTGCATTAGATGGTTCAGCTGTTGCGTCAGATGGTTCAACTGTTGTATCTAAGGGTTTATTTGTTGCATTAGATGGTTCATCTGTTGCATTAGATGGTTTATCAGTTCTTGGAAAAAATAGTAGCAAGATTTTGTTCAATAGAACAACAACAATATCACCATTTAATATCAAATACACTATTTTTACCAAGAATAATAAGTCAACCTAACAACACCAACACAACACAACACAACGAAGACGCCAAGAAAATCAAAATGAACAAAATACCAAAATTGTTTTTTATTTGTACAAACACAAAGATCAAAAATCAAACTTCAAAAAACTCAACAGACACCAACAAATCGAATCAATAGTTTGACAACAAGAACTACAATAACAATAAAAAATTATTTTTTCCTCTGGAAAGATAAGAGAAGAATAAGAAATACCAGTAATTAGGTTTTTCTTCAGTCCCCATTTCAAATTTAAGCAACAAATATTGAAATTGTTAACTAATACTAGAAGAGACGCTGACTCAAGTTCCTCTTTTTCTTAATAAAAGCCCTAATTTTTACCCGTGAAAGAAGAAAATGGACGCTGAAGAACTCGAAGTTGTTGTCGCCAGATAACAATGTTGTCCGTTGATTGAAGGTTGAAAGTCGAAAAGGAACTCAGAGCCCAAATATTTATCACCGGGAGGTTGAAGTCGCGGGGGATTGAAGGGAGAAATTTGTAGAACTGTTGGTTGGGAGAATCTTGAGTGAAACAATCGAGATAGAGAGAGGGGAGATAAAAGAGACGGTTGATTTGAAGAGGAAAGAGGTGTGTGTTGATTTGTATTTTTGAAAAGATTAGAAAGTTTTAAAAATATTAATCAAATTCACAATTAACTTAATTAAGTTTCCTAATTATGTTTGACCCTTTAAGTTGGTTAATGTCACCAATCCTTCATTCAAGACTTAAAATGACACTTTCTTTTCAATTTTCTCACTAAACTCCCACGCTATTTAAAAAAAAAATTAAAACCTTTTCTTACCCACCCTCATCCACTCTCTTTCTCTCCCCCACCATTTACCAGTCCCTCTCATGAATTAATTTTTATATTTTTAAAAAAATTTCTTACCCCATCACTACCTTCTACTAGCCCTCCTCCCCATGCATCTATGCACAAAAAAATATTTTTTAATTTATTTTTTAAAAAAATTAAAAATAATTCTTACCACAACCCATCTCTAAATATTTAATTTAACAAAAAATCATAATTTTTTCCTACCCCACCCTCCTTATCTTATTCATTTTTATTGTTTTATTTTAAATAGATTTTTTTATTTGCGTAACAAGCACAAGAAAATAAGAAATAATTTATTTTCCTAGATTTATTTTGTATTTCATACCGAACAGACCCGTGGCATACACAAAATATGCATTCAAACTTTGTAATTGTCGTTGATGGTCACATTTCAAAACACTAAAGGGTTGTTTGGTGTGAGGTTTAAAACATATAGCCCCGGGATAAATTTTTTGATGCTATGTTTGGTTGCCGAATTCTGGATAACTTATATCGGGATTAACGAATAGTACCGGATAAGTTATTCCACCTAAGGGGTGGTATAAATAGTCTCACCATATTTTAACATGTGATAAAGTCATAAAATGACAAAATTACCCTCCAAATCCTTTAATTATCACTTTTCATATGCGGGAGTTTGATAGTCCTTATATTAATTTCTTTTGATAATTTTATCCCTAATTTAAATTTTAATTACTCTACAAATGTTTCCTCATTTTGGTAAATTTGAACAATTATATGCGCTTAATATATATATATATATATATATATATATATATATATATATATATATATATATATATATATATATATATATGTAAGAGAGAGAGAGAGAACGTAGGGGTTTAATAGTCTTTACGTTAAATTTTTTTGATAATTTTATCCCTAATTTAAATTTTAATTACTCTACAAATATTCGTTCATTTTGATAAATTTTAACAATTATATGGACTTAACTATTTATACAATCAAATTCAAAATTTATCCAAGGGTTTATTGCCTTTGTATTTTGTAATTATTATTCTCATTTCAAATTTTTATTTTTCCTAACAAATTTATCATGGACAAGTAATTAAAGTATCTTGACATTCCCTTTCTAACTTAGTACATGCTTAATTATTAAATAAATTTTTTTTTTTATATATAATTAAACATGTTTGAAAATTTATTTTTTTTGAAAAGTACAATTCAACTTTCCAAATATTAATGATGCTAAATAATGTAAGATGAGAGTAATTCTTTTTCAAATTTTTTGATGATGAATCTTTTTTTTTTTTTAAATGAGATTATCAACATTTTATAGTATTTAGGACAAAATAATTAATTAACATGAAATATTAAGCTAAATAAGGCAAATAGTATTTTTGTAAATAAACTATCTATTCTTAGAAAGAATATAATGCCTATCATTTTTAGTACTACAAATCAAACAATCACTAAAAAATAATACCAGAATAACTTATCAAGGACAACTAATTCCAGCATAACTAATCCCAACATAACTTGTTTCCCAACCAAATGACCCCTAAAAGAAAATAAAATTTATTATTATAAAAAATGAATCTGATTACATTTATTTTGATCTACTCTTGTATTGATTTTGTTAAAATTTACGTGAATTTAACAACTTAATATATTTACATGACATGATTTGTGACAAACTAGAAGAAAGAAATATTTTTTTAATAATTATTGATAAATTTAACATTTATAATAATTAAGTGCATTTTAGTAAACTTAGCAGTTATGATACAGTACCATACCATCAAACCAAACAATAAAACTTTTATTAAACAACTACAGTCTATCCAAATATTGTATTGTATTGTACTATACTGTACCATCGTACAATACCATAGCATACAGTACCGTACATTATGAAACATGACAAACCACCATTCAAATAAAGTGTAAGTAGAAAAGGTAACAACCACATTATGTTATCATCAAATTGATATGTCATATTTGGCAGAGGGCATGATACGAGAATTCCTAGCTTGAGACCTTTCATACGAAGTCAAGCGCATGAGTTGCAATGACTCCAAGACTTGTTCACATCCTTGGCAGTGTGTGAGGCCTTTGTGAGCCATCTAAGGGCCTATACTTATTAAAGTGTGAAGAGGCCCAACAAAACACCCCAAACCCACCCACTTAATGTCAAGGGTATTTTGGTCTTTTGTACCTCTTTTGTAATTGACTATATAAGCTACTTATTAGGGCTAGTCTTTTAGTTAGTTCATTCATATTTTGGAAGACAACAAAACACTTGTAATCTTTTGAAACTTCTCTCTTCCATTGGAGAAGCCCCAATTTTAAAAACTCACTAGTAGAGTCATACTAGTGTTGTCTCTTGGCTAGAAACTAGGATCTTGGGGTTCTTTCAGTTCTTCTTGGTCCAAGTAAGAACTTGGTATTGATATTCATTAATTTTAGGGCCCTTTCTCTTATTAGGGTTCTTAGATCATTGAATATTGTGTGTCAAGTTTCTATCTCTTGTAATTTTGTTATCCTTATGTTGTTGAATCTAAAAGTCTAGTGAATCCGTGTCAGGATCTTTCGATTTACTAGCATTTTTCCTTGTTATTCATCTTATTTTCTTGTTCAAAAACACAAACTCAAAGTCTAGTGAAGCCATGTGAGGCTTATTTCGATTCACTAGCAACTTGTTGTTCATCTTGTTGTTTTTCTTGTTGTTCCTGTATTGATTGGAATCTCTTGATACACACATAGTCTTGTATCATTTGGTATCAAAGCTCAAGGCTTGGTTTTGTTCTTACGAAACCAATCATGGGAAGCTCTTACCAAAAATGTGTTCTTGAACATTTTGGTTAAAAATTGGTTGTAGATCTATAAAATATTTTTACTTGTTTAGTTTGTTTCTTGTGTTGGTCTCTTCCCTATCAATACAAAAAGTGTCTAAATCTAAAGCGGAGCTTAATAAGAAGAGACTTGTTATGTAAACTTGAAGTGGCCATGAGTTTGACTTGTGTTGGATGTTGGAGTGCCATTATGGTGTATTGTTGTTTTGTTTGTTGAAGGTATTGATGTTGTGTTCATCTTAAAAGTTCTCTTCATCCTATGTCTTAAAAGAGAAATAGATCCAGAAACAAACAAAATTGAAAAGTTGTTTGTGAGAAGACTTGCCAACATCACCATTCTAGACTTGACAACCACTTTTCCTTAAAACAAGGAACCTTGTCTTATGGAACTAGTAAGGTCAAACATCACCTTTTGAGTTTGAAAAAGTTGAAAAGTTACAAGACTTTACTTTATCCATTACAAAAATTATAAAGATTAAGGCTTCAAGTTGATGAACAAAATATATGGACCCGTAACCAATACCATGTTGTTACGTCACCTTAATCACTATTTATATCATTAATTAAGCTCAATTTATATATTCTAGTTTCTAATTATTGATTCTTAGTTTCTTCTAATTGACTCGAGAACTAATTAGCAAGCTATTACATTCCTACTAGGTTGTTAATTAGTCCTTTGAAGCCTTATATTTGTGTTATTGTTTGTTTGTGTTCTTTTGTTGTTTGAATACGTTATAACTCCTTACTCTAGTCCGATAGGAATTCTTTGAGTTTCAAAATAGAATCCATTTTGGACAAGAGCATATTCATACCTTAAGGATTCACAGGTTACCAGCCAATCTGCAATACTTGTGGAGCTTGAGTGTAAGTGGACCAAGAGAGTCTGAGTGAGGAGAGGGGTTTTAAACTAACTTGTTTGTTACTTGTGTAAGTGATACCTTGAAAATTAAGGAAACCACATCTCAAACCATGGATTCTAATGAAATGGAGAATATGAGGGCCACTCTTGAGGCTATGACCTGAACTCTTAAAAAGGTTGAGTATGAAAGTGGGAGCCATAAGGGGAGAAGTGACGACTATTAGTGTGAGGTTAGAACAAGTGGAAAGTCAAAGGAACTTTCACCCTTCTACTCCTCAACATATTTCGTCAATTTGACATGATAGAAATTTTTCCGCCACCGTTACTCTCGAAACATGGCCATAATTGCCAAATCCTTCACTAGCTCCACTAAATACTGCAAGCCAAACCACTCATTACCCCCTAAATTGAGACTCCAATAGACCAACACATCCCCAAACTCCTCAAGTTCTGCAAGAGGGACTCGGGCATCCAATACCTTCACTAAATCCAAACTTACCCTTCCAAGCCCCACTAAACCAAAGACCACCACATTCATAAAATCTAATCCCTCTAAATCGAGTTCCAAACATCCAAATCCATCCTATCCACTTTGAGGAATATGGTAGAGAGGATTATCAAGGATATGAAGCCTTTGATAATACTTACATGAGGGAGAAGGAGATGAGAGGGGGGAGTGTGGATCCAAGAAGATATTAAGGGTATGTAGAAAGGGGAAACTGACACCAAGAGAGAGACGTAGACATAAATACCAACAAATTGAGCCTACCTATCTTTAAGGGTGAAAGTGACCCCGAGGTATATCTTTCTTGGGAGTCAACATATGATAAAGTGTTTCAAGTGAATGATATCTTGGAAGAGAAGAAGAGTTGCTATGTCATAGCTTATTGTGAAGGCTATGCTAACACTTGGTGGGAATACTTCAAGCGGTTCGAAAATGAGTTGGTAGAGGGGCAACCACTACCATGGTTTTGGTTGAGGTACCTAATGAGGAAATAATATCTTCCTGAAAGATATCATCATGAGTTGTTTGCTAGATTGTACAACTTGCAGCAAGAGAATCGAAGTATTATGGCATATTATGATGAGTTTCAACAACTCATGTTGAAACTTGATCATCATGGGGAACAAATTAGTCATGACATCATTCGGTTCAAGTGCAGGTTGAACAAAGAGATCTCCACTCAGTTGACACTTCACAAGTTTGATACTGTTGAAGGTATTTTCCAAGTGGATCTTCAGATTGAAAGGGAACTTAAAGAGAGGTCGTCATTCAAAGCAAAGGGACAATCAACCTTGGGTTGGCGAGGGGCAAGGATATGGTTCAATCCTTGTTGGGTTGGCCCAAAAACAAGGACCAACCCGCCACTACTAGGCTTCCTGAGCCTAAAATAGCCCACAAAATCCCTCCGAGGCAAAAAGTTTACAAGTATCCTAATACTAAAGGGTTCTAATGCTTCTAGTGCCAAGGTTGGTGTTGGGGGCATAAAGCCAATGAATGCCCTAACCGATTTAATATAATCCTAAGGGAAGGTTGATTGTATTTCCTTGGTGAAGAAGTGGGTATTGAGGGTGATGAAAGTGAGGCCGAGCCTCAAGATGGAGATACGATCGAGAGGGAGCCACATGATAATGATGATAATTGTGAGGATACTTATCCACAAGAAGAGGAGTGTGTGGTTCCAAACTTTGTAGTGAGGCATGCCATGATTAGTAAGGCGATAGATGATCCTAGCCAACGAGAGAATATATTACATACTAAATGCCTTGTGAAGGAAAGTGTGTGCACTATAGTGATAGATAGTGGATGCTGTGCGAATATGGTTAGTGTTGCAATGGTGAAATTTTTTAAATCGCCAACTACACCTCACACTATTCCTCACAAATTGTAATGGTTGAATGAATGTAGCGAGTTAAATGTCACAGGGCAATGTGTGATACGTTTAAAGGTAGCTAACTACCATGACGAGGTGCTTTGTGATGTGATACTAATACATGCTTGTCACTTATTGTTAAGAAGGCCTTGTCAATATGATACCAAACATGATGGAACATCTAATCGGTATACGCTTGAGAAGAATGGCCGAAAGGTCACTCTTTATCCATTATTGCCTTACCAAGTGAATGAATTACACCAAATGATGCAGAAATTGAAGAAAAAGGGAAAGATGGTCAGGATTGAGGGAAAAAGAGAGGAATCCGAAAGTGAGGGGGTAGGGGAAGCCAAAGGCCCTCTAAATTCTAAGGGGCATGAGAGCATGGTGATGATGTCTAGGAGGAAGGAACTATTTGTGGATCATGATGAGGACACTCCAATGTTCCTCTTGGCTCATTATTTTAATACTAATCCTGCTAATGTTTCTATTTATCCTCTTATTTCTCATGTTTTATAAGATTACTATGATGTCTTCCCAAGGGAATTGCCGAAAGAATTTCCTCCACTTCGGGGCATTGAGCACCAAATTGATTTTATGTCAGGCTCACAGTTGTCCAACAAATCGAATTATAGAAACAACCCTATGGATACCAAGGAATTACAATGCCAAGTTGAGGAACTTCTCAACAAAGGGTACATAAAGGAGAGTATAAGCCCTTGTGCGATTCCAATGTCACTAGTTCCCAAGAAAGATGAGACTTGGCGTATGTGCGTTGATTGTCAAGCTATCAACAAGATAACGGTAAAATATCATCACCCTATTCCTAGGTTAGATGATATGCTTTATGAATTGAGTGCTTCGTGTTTGTTTTCTAAAAATTTATTTGAGGAATGGCTATCACCAAATCCGTATTCAATCGGGTAAGGAATGGAAAACCGCCTTCAAGACCAAATTCGGTCTCTATGAATGGATGGTTATGCCATTCGGCCTAACAAACGCTCTAAGTTCTTTCATGAGGCTAATAAATCATGTGATGAAACCATTTATTGGAAAGTTTGTTGTTGTTTACTTTGATGATGTGTTGGTGTATAGTAAGTTCTTAGATGAGCATGTAAAGAATTTACAATGTGTGTTTGATGTCCTCCGAAAGAAGAAGTTATATGCTAATCTAGAAAAGTGTTCTTTTGGTGTCCATGAAGTTGTATTTCTTGGGTTTGTGGTGAGCTCAAGAGGGGTCAAAGTGGATGAATCTGAGATTGACACCATTAAAAATTAGCCAACTCCCAAAATCGTAGGTAAAGTGAGAATCTTCCATGGGTTGGATAGTTTTTATAGACATTTTATCAAAGGATTTAGCATCATTGCTGCCCCTTTGACCGAAGTGATTAAAAAGGATTGGTCTTTCAAGTGGGGAGATGAGCAAGCTAAGGCCTTCGAAGACTTGAAAATTATGCTCATCTCGGCCCTTTTGCTATAATTATCAAATTTTGACAAGACTTTTGAGGTCGAATGTGATGCTAGCAAAGTCAGCATAGGCGTGGTTTTAATGCAAGAATTGAAGCCTATTGCCTATTTTAGCGAAAAGCTCAAAGGAGAAACCCTAAACTACTCTACGTACAATTTAGAGTTGTATGCCTTGATTAGAGCCCTGACCACTTGACAACATTATTTGTAGCCTAAAGAATTCGTGATCCAAACGGATCATGAATTCTTGAAGCATCTACGGGAACAAGACAAGCTTAACCGGAGGCATGCCAAATAGATTGAATTTCTTGAAACTTTCCCTTATGTTATTCATTACAAGAAGGGTAAAGACAATGTGGTTGCCGATGCTTTATCCCAAAAACATGTGCTTGTGTCTACTTTGTCGTCTAAGTTGATGGGGTTTGAAAGCTTCAAGTCTTTATATCCTGAGGACCCTCACTTCGCTTCTATCTATAGAGAAAATAAAGAGTTGGATAGGGATAGGTGGGTTACGAATAGGGGTTCCCATCCCTATACTAAATTTGATGGATACTTGTTTAAGGGTAGACGATTGTGTGTTCCCTCAAGTTTGTGGAGAGAATTATTTATGAGGGAAGCACATAATGGCAGTCTAATGGACTATTTTGGGGTCGATAAAACCCTCAAAATTTTGGAAGAACTATTTTATTGGCCTAGAATGCACAAAGATGTGGCTCGGATTTTGTATTAAGTGCAAAGGAGCTAAGCTACGGCTCCAACCCAACGGGTTGTACACCTCATTGTCCACCACTTTGCGTCCTTGGCTTGACATATCAATGGACTTTGTGTTGGAATTGTTGATAACTAGAAGGGGGAGGGATAGTATTTTTGTCGTGGTGGATCGGTTTTCCAATATGACTCACTTTATTCCTTTTTCTAAATGTGATCATGCGCCTAGTGTAGCCTATTTATTTGTTGATAATGTTGTAAAATTTCATGTTGTTCTGAGGACCATAGTGAGTGATAGGGATTCTAAATTCCTAAGCCACTTTTGGAAGTCCATTTGGGGTAGGCTCGGTACTAAGTTGTTGTTTTTAACCTCATGCCACCCCACAAATCGATGGTCAAATAGAAGTACTAGATAGGACCTTACAGTCTATGCTATGGTCCATGGTTAAGGGAAAAATGACTTCTTAGGAGGAGCACTTTCCGTTGATTGAGTTTGATTATAATCGTGTTATACACTCAAGCACGGGGATGACACCCTTTGAGTGTGTATACGACATCAAACCCCTCACCTCTTTGGATTTAACCCCTTTGCCACGTGATCTTGTGATAAGCTTAGATGAAAGCAAACGGTCTGAAGCCATGAAGAAGCTACATGAGAATGTGAGGTTGCGGTTGGAGAAGAAAAACCAAGAAGTTGCAAGGAGAACCAACAAAGAAAGAAGAAAGCTCATTCTTGAACCGGGAGATTGGGTGTGGGTGCACCTAAGGAAGGATAGATTCCCGTCTAAAAGGAATGCTAAGTTGATGCCACGGGGTGATGGCCCATTCCAAGTATTAGAAAGGATCAACGACAACGCCTACAAGATTGATCTACCCCCAAAATATCAAGTGCACAACCCTTTCAACGTATGTGACCTCTCTCGGGTGGAAATGGTGAAGGATGGCAATGATGCAAATTTGAGGACAAATTCTCTTCAATATGGAGATGATAATATGAGAATTCCTAGCTCGAGACCTTTCACACGAAGTCAAGCGCGTGAGTTGCAACGACTCCAAGCCTTGTTCACATCCTTGCCCGTGTGTCAGGCCCTTGTGAGCCCATCTAAGGGCCTATACTTATTAAAGTGTGAAGAGGCCCAACAAAATACCACCAACCCACCCACTTAATGTCAAGGGTATTTTGGTCTTTTGTCCCTCCTTTGTAATTGACTATATAAGCCATTTATTAGGGCTAGTCTTTTAGTTAGTTCATTCATATTTTGGAAGACAACAAAACACTTGTAATCTTTTGAAACTTCTCTCTTCCATTGGAGAAGCCCCAATTTCAAAAACTCACTAGTAGAGTCATACTAGTGTTGTCTCTTGGCTAGAAACTAGGATCTTGGGGTTCTTTGAGTTCCTCTTGGTCCAAGTAAAAACTTGGTATTGATATTCATTAATCTTAGGGTCCTTTCTCTTATTAGGGTTCTTAGATCATTGATTATTGTGTGTCAAGTTTCTATCTCTTGTAATTTTGTTATCCTTATGTTGTTGAATCTAACAGTCTAGTGAAGCCGTGTGGGGCTCTTTCGATTCACTAGCATTGTTGCCTTGTTATTCATCTCATTTTCTTGTTCAAAAACACAAACTCAAAGTCTAGTGAAGTCGTGTCAGGCCTATTTCGATTCACTAGCAACTTATTGTTCATCTTGTTGTTCTTGTGTTGGTTGGAATCTCTTGATACACAGAGTCTTGTATCAGGGCAAGTGACCTATGCCAAAATACGAAAGAAATATTGAAACGCCATTAAGATTATTAGGAACAGTTAAATTCAGAAACAAGTGAATTACAAGTTATCTACCTTACAAAAGCAACGCAAATATACCATAACGAAGTGAAGGTAACTGTGGATAAGTTTTTCCCCAACTTTGACTCCTAATCTTGTTCTTTTATCCTTCAACTTTGTCATGTAAACTAGACTAGTTAGACTATTATCAAGGAAGCCATGGATATAGACATGATAAATGAAGTAAATATGTTCTGCAAGTCGTATTCCCTATCTCCAACTTTCACAAAATTACCACTTCTTAACTTGAAATCAATCTTTCCCTTGCCTAGTTAACTTTTGGGATGCATTCCCTAAAATGTCCCTTAACAATTCTTCAGTTCCACACTGGAGCTATGATTCTTCTTTAAAGCTTCAATGAGAGAATATACAAAAGAAGTCTTGCAATCATCGACAATAAATGTGTGGTTAACTTCAGCACCTGCAGTATCTATCCATGATCTTGTGTGCAGAGAAGCATTTAGCGTCTGGATGTCTCTACAAATTACCTGCTTTGACAATCATCATGTTCCTGATAATTTCTTCTCAAACCCTGCAATAAAATCATCCATGCATGACCTGTACGTTTGCATCCCCGGAACTTTCTTGGCCAGCTCCAAACCCATAGACATCCACCTCTTTGCTTCATCCATATGTCCCATCCTCACAGGGACAGCTGCTCTATTCCATGCTGTCATGGCAAGCCATTTCGCTTCTTCAACCGGATATTCTCCTTCCTTCAAACCCACCATTATTCTATACGCTTCCGTGTATATTTCCATTGTTGCATCATCATTAGTATCAACTCCATGGATGCTTCTTAGACTTACAAGTTTCCTCAGCATGAGTGCCACACTTACATAATCAGGCGAAGGCAAGGCCAGGAAGGTAGAGAGGCAGGTGCTTAATGCAAAGATGGCTACTTCGTGGTTGGAGCTTGGTCCTTGTGCAGCATCAATGCCAATCTGAAGTAGATGGTTCGGGTTGCAATATTTTGAGTTTGCAAAGCGCTTTATAAGGAGGAGCTGTTGGCTTCCCGTGTCATCAAGCCTTGAGTGTAGATCAAAAGCACACCAAGTGTACACAAACAAGAGATTAGGCTCGATGATGGCCTCTAACTTGTCATAATCTGTTGAGCTTGACATTAACATCTGCATCAAGCATCACATGATAATTAATATCACAGTCTAGAGAAAATCAGACCTCTAAGAGAGCATAAATATAATAGCTCCATTATGTGGCAGCTGAGGAATCTCCACTAGATAACAAACAAGAAAGCAATAAAATCTGATGGGCAAGTAAATAAATGGAAAAAGAACTATCCTATGATTGAAGTTGGTTACCTTTCCTGCTCTGTCTAGCAAAGAAACAGCTTCCTTCACTTCATTTTCCAATAACGTATTCGTTCTTTGCTTCTCATCAGAGATTATCGCAGATACTGTCATAATCAGTGATTTGCAAACCATTACATGGTTTCCTTCTTTCTCTTCATCAATTGAAGCACCATAAAACTCTGATGCCAATTTAAAGAACTCTGCACATATTGCATATTGGTTCTCCTGTCCTGTTTTAACCCCTGAATTCCATGCATTCACTGAAAACCAATTTCTTTCCCTTCTTCCGCTCTCACCTTTCCCAAAAAATTTCCCAGCGCTTATCTCAAGTAGACGAGAATGAGCTCGTTTCATCTGCTTTAGGATATCAGAGTCATTCTGAGGATCCTGAGATAAAATCATGACTAAAGTCCTGAAAACTACAACCTCAGTTGTTGGCATCTGTTTCCCTGTGGAGTAGAAATTCAAGAGAAGTGACAGAGAAGCAACAGCAACTGGTAGACAACGGCAAGCAATAGCTTCATGAGCTGCTAGAGAGAGGAATTCAGTGGTGAAGTCAAGGCAACTTGGCAATGCCTGCACCTGAGTGATGGCGCCATTGCTATCGTTTTTTTGCAGGTAGATCTTAAACTGCAACATTCATATATATCTCAAATTCACATAACCAACAATTAGGAGCATCAATTAAATACACAGATATCAGATAGGGAAGAGAAACCACACCTTCAGGAAGGCACTAGCTATATTCGGCTCAAGCTGTGAAAGAAGAGAAAGTATCAGACCAAGTTGCTGAAAGCAAATGTGCTTAATCTATTGAACACACCTTCTCTGCCTCGTTTATGTATTCTTGAGCAAGATCAAGCTGTGAAAGGCCCATGTAGCAGAGACATAAAACTCTAAATCCCTTT
Organism: Capsicum baccatum var. pendulum; assembly: GCA_030864225.1. Taxonomy (NCBI): domain Eukaryota; kingdom Viridiplantae; phylum Streptophyta; class Magnoliopsida; order Solanales; family Solanaceae; genus Capsicum; species Capsicum baccatum. Next base: position 45,941,165 of record CM061558.1, on the reverse strand, counting down.
GCTCTGAGATTTCTGCTCTCTATGTCAGAAGGGACATAAAGCATAGATTTTTCAAATATATCGGCACTGGTCAGGAGATCTTTTGATCGGAAGTTTTCTGCTGCACTGTGGAAGAAGCAATAGGAGATGTTAAATGGTTCATCAAAAGCATTGCCGTTTCAATATACATTTGCAATGAATTAAAAAACAGAAAGAAGGTTTGCTCTATGCTTTCTTTTTTCTTTTCTATATGCGTACATTCTTTGCTAAGCTTTAAACAATTATGATAGGCAGCCAGAAGCTAAAATGGTTATGCTTCTGTCCCAACTAGATGAGGTTCACTATATGAATTCTTAATAACGATTAGGCTACATTTTAATAGTAATGCATAAATTAAATCGAGAAAGCAACTTGTTTTTTTTTTAATTTGCTTGAATTCATGATAGCTTCTGAGACTATGCGAAGAGTGTTCATTGGGAAGAGAAAACAATTGGATATACCAGTTCCAGAGAAGAGCATGCATAGCTGTTCTCTCCTTGGAAGCATCCTCTCCACTCAAGAGCGTTTGAATCCTGTCATCAGACACCAGGTCCGACACCACCTTTGCCCTCAACCTTGCCTCTTCACCACCAGCAGAAGGATTCCCTATTACCTTATTCACCACCCTAACTGCTGCATCAGCACTTACATGGCACCTTCCAAGAAGTCCTAAAAAAACTCCCTTCACAGCGACTGCACCAGCAGCCCCCACAACTTGAAAGTATGACTCAACAGCTGATACCCAAACACCTTCGGGAATCCCCTTATCCACCACCATTCCTCTTAGCTCCTTCTCCGCTTCCCCATACCTCCCCAATCCCAGCCATGCTTTCATTGCCAACACACTAAGACTCGGATGCTGATCCTTCTCACCGTCTCTTAAAACCTTTACACATTTCAACACACACTCAAATTCATCTCTCTGCAAATGTGATGCTGCCAAAAATCTAAGCGTCTTGGATCTCAGTTCCTTCAAAGCTAACGTCTCCTCTGTCCTCTTAACTACTGTCAAACCCCGTTCACACAATTCCAGTGCGTCATTCATCAGTTTCAATGCTTCATAAACTTCATTTTTCGACAGCATTGATTTTCCAAACACCAAATACTGATTAGCTAAAGCTTTATAGTTCTCGGCAAGAGCGAAGAGCACGTTTCTGGATCGACTCAATAGAGCAATCGCTAAATTTCTATCAGAGACTTCCCAAGCGGTTCGTGATCGAGCAATATTGAGATCTAACAGAAGCTTTTTCTCTTCATATTCTGAAATATTAGTGATGTCAACTTTGGACAACAGATCTGAAGCTTTCTCGAAGCAATAGTTGGCGAGTTCAAATTTTCGAAGGTCATGCCAAATAAGACCGGTTTTATAGAAGAAGGATGTGGATTTAATTGCAGGTGATGGAATGCCTTGGACGTCACTGGCCAGGAAGAGGAGGTCCGCTGAAACTTGACGGAGCTTTGCGTGTTCTTCATCGTGTTTTTTAAGAGCAACAGCGGAAGCATTAGAAAGATCGACACAAGCATTCCAAAGGCGGTAGGAGAGTTTCCAGATGTGGAGTTTGACGGAATTAGGGAGAGGAGAGAGAGAAGTCAGCTGAGAGATGCTACGTCTGAGATGTATAGACAAGGAATCCGGCAACGCAGTAGCAGCTACATGTTTTTCGATAGCTTTGATGGATGATTCTATTTGAGAGCATAGTTGATTCTGGAGATCGTCCTGACGCTCAGGCGAAGAGATCTCGTCGATTTTCATAATGCTTTATCCCCAATTTTGAAATGAATCGCGGTTTGTTTTGGAGGGAAACGCCTATGAAGTGACCATTTCAATACTCACGAGTCGAGCCTCAGTATCACTTCATGGCATGCGCGTTGGCCGTTGCATAGCCCCTTATTGCTTTTTTCTACTCTTTCAAATAATTTTTCAACAAAATAAAGTAAACGTATTCATTCCTAACACTTCTAGAATTGAAATCCTCGTGTATACCTTAAAACTAGTTGACATAATTATTAGTAATATGGTGTAAAAGGATTCAAGGAAATATATATATTCTATTATATAGAAAAGGAGATTTCCACCATCTCTCACAATAATTAATAACTTAAAATATTTAAGAGACATATAAAATTTTTATTGACTCTCATTATTTTAGAAATGCCACATAAATTGAGATAAAAGAAAAAGTATTGCAAATCATAACGATTAACAATTTAAAATATTTAAAAGATATATAAAAATTTTAGTTGATTCTCAAAATTGTATCGAAGCCACATAAATTGGGACATAAGGAGTAAATATATTATTTGATAATTACGTAAAAATTATTATAAATCACAATAATTAACAAGTTAAAATACTTTTTTAAAAATAGATAAAAGTTCTATTCAACTCTCAAAATTTTATCGGTATACCATAAATCATGACAAAATAAAAAATTATCTTAATTAATTGCAATTAAATATTTAAAGTAAATCAATTTTATTATTTTAATTGACTTTTATAGAGAAAATTAATCTTTTTATTTATTTATTTATTTTAGTAAATTTAAAGTTTAAAATTATTTTTTCTTATATAGAAATACTAGTATTTAAACTTAACTTTAAATTTTTAAAGTACAAAATTAATAAATTTAATTAAATTAAATAAATTTCTAATGAATATTTTCTTAGAATTTGGGTTGAGTCAATATGTATCAAGTTAAAAAGAAATAAGAAAAAATATATAGTAAAATTTTATTATTGGGAAAGATAAATATAATGTACTATCCAATAATGTTTAATAATATCATATTTTGCATATGCAAATATAGCATTCCGTATTTTATTAATATATTATTTTGGTGAATTATCGATAATTACTATTGGATATCAATCGCTCTTAATCAATTATTATGAGTCATCTAGGTATTAAGAAAATAAATAATATTTAATAAAAACTAAAATAGACATAAAATGCGAAATTAACTCTTAATGTGTTAAATTAAATTTTCATATTTCGAACGATGATTTTACTATATCAATCCTTATTATAAGTCATTTATGTATTAGAAAAATAAGAATAGCAAAATGATATGTCAACATAAAATATTTGATTGACTATCAAAATTATATTAGTGCCACATAAATTGGGACGGGATAGAAGAAGATATAAAACAACATATATTATTTGAAAATGAAATAAAAAGTACTGTAGATAACAATAATTAACATTTTTTTTTAAATTGACTGATTTCTACTGCTTCAATAGTAATTTTAATGTATCACCCGCAATTAATTATTATAAGTCACTTATGTATTGAAGAATTAATAATATTGAATCCACGATTTTACTATATATATATATATACTATGAATAAAAAATTTCATGATATTTTTTAAAAAATAAAAATTACTACATATACTCAAAGAGCAAAAGAGTAAAAACACACAAGAAATAAATGTAGAGAAATCAAGAAGCAACAAATGGATTATTAACATTTGTAACATTCAACACATTTGTAAATGTTTCCAAATTCTTCTTGAATCAACACATACACATAATAAAAATAATAAATAATAATAATTACATTTTACTATATTACCCTAATTAATTATTATGGTCATTTAAGCATTGTGCCACATAAATTGAAATAGAAAAAATATTATAAATCACAATGATCAAAAATTTAAATTATTTAAAAAAATATACTTGGCTATCGTCGGCACAAAACTCTGGACAAGGAGAGTATCATAAATTATTAAAAAATAACCTAAAAGGTATTGTAAATTACAATAGTTAACAACTTAAAATATCTAAAAAAAATTAATATGTTATATATTTCAAAAAAAATTACATGAAAAATACTAGAAATCATAATAATTAACAAATTAAAAAATTTAAAAGATATAAAATATTTGTCCGACTCTTAAAATTATATTAGTGTCACTAAAATTGGAATAGAAGAAAATTATTATAAATCACAATAATTAAAAACTTAAATTATTTTTAAAATATAATTGACTATCAATGCCACAAAAATTTGGACAAAAAAAGTAACGTATATTAATTTGAAAATTACATAAAAAATATTATAAATTACAATAGTTAATAACTTAAATTATCTAAATACATATTAAAATAACATATGTTGAACTCATGCTAGATTCCGAATGAATTCTAGAAAACATATGCAATCCTTTTATTAAAAAAATTTATTTAAATATATCAAGATTGAAAAGATAAATAAATATCTTAATGTTGGGTCCGTGCTGACACTGGGCCATGCTCCTCTAGTGTGTGTATATATATATAAGGGATGAAAAGACTCAAATATGTTATCAAATTTTGAGAAAAGATTCATTTATATCTTTCGTTTAAAGTTTGGATCATTCATGCCATTATTGTTATAAAAAAGGCTCATTCATGCCATTTTTTAACAGTCTGGTGTGTTAGTTTTTTCCAAAACCATTTTGTACACCACGTAAACAATAATTCGTCCATGTCATTAATTAAATCAGTCAAAAAATTTAAAAATTTTAATAAGAGAAATTTTAAAATCCAAGGCCAATTGTCAATGAACAAGTCACTACTGGGAACAATTTTGAGGCTTTGGAAGAAGAAAAATTAGATAATAAGATAGATAATTATGATAAGAGCACGAAAGAGAAGGATGCCATACCAGCTTCAAATGAGAAAGATGGGACATAGATGAAAGAACAATTGGAGCAGATAAGCGAATCAACCAATAACATCAGTCATCAGGATGCTCACAGCACTCACAAAGATGCAGACAATCAAGATGAATCAATAAAAAAAAAGGAGGGACTGGAAATCAAAATATAATTTGAGTCATCACAGAAGGAAATAAATAAAGGACCAAAGGATCAAGTCACAACAAGGGATAATTAGTAGGAGAATGGTAATATACAGGAGATTAGAGATGAAGGTCAAAGTGTAGAGTCAGCAGCATCCAAAACGGGTGCTTTGACAGAAAAAGAAATCATAGATAAATAAAAACACAGAGAAGGATGAAAACATATACCTCAATATTGAACACGTGAGCAAGGAAGGTGATTTATCACCAAGGAAAGTTGGAAAACTGAAAGGGAAAGAAAAGAAGGGAGCAAAGCCAGTAGTACAACAGTCACAAATGAATACAAAGAGAAAGAAGGGGTCATCTTTTACTTTTGATCAATGATTAATAAGGTGATTTGTTTCGAATATAAGGTCTGTAAGAACTCAAAAGTCTTTTGAGAGATTAGTGGACCTATATAAGAGACACCAATACTTATACGTAGTATTACTTGAGCCTTTACAGAGTCCCAGTGAGTTAGAAGGATATAGAAAAATTGAGGCTGCCATATGCTAAAAGTAATTCTTCTACAAAAATATGAATTTTTTTGGAAGAAAGATTGGGATGTAACAGGCTCGATTTTTTGTAATAGATGAGAATTTCTGTATAACTGTAGTTTATGCAAGGTGCAACGCTTTGGATAGATTGAAATTACGGGAAGATATGGAAAATATCATAGATCAAATATAGTGCCACTAGTTAGTAGGAGGATATTTTAACACAATCACGGATGAGGATGAGAAGTTAGGAGGCTTGCTGGTAATTCAACAACAAATTGTTTGTTGGTCAACAATTGTTGCTCTCCTTTTGTCAACAATTGTTGCTCATATTTCAACAATTGTGGATGATGAAGACATTTGTGACTTTGTGTTTTCAACATTAGTGGCTGCATTCATACATGAAGGCAAGAATTTTGAGGTCTAGATTTGGCTATAAAAGCCAATGCTACTTCATTTGCAAAGACACCTCCACAACATTTCAATAGCCAATCTCTCCTTTATATTTTCTTCTTTCTCTACTTCTTGGTTGAGTATTTCTATACTCGTAGAGAATTTGTAAGGGGCTATTTTGTCTTGTTAGTCCCGAGAAAATATTTTGTACTCTCGTCAATATTAGTGGAATCTTTGGCTCTCTCGCCGGTGGTTTTTTACCTCTATTTAAAGAGGGTTTTTCCACCTAAAACCTTGGTGTCAATTTTACTGTTTTTATTAATTTCTCGGAATCTTTGGTTGAATTTATCACGCTTCCACACTCTGTAGCCCTACAAATTGGTATCAGAGCCACGATAATTCAACCGGGATTTTTTTTTATTAAAAATGTCGACGAAGTTCGATATTGAGAAATTTGATGGTAAAATTAGTTTTGCTATCTGGCGAGTCCAGATGCTGGCTGTTCTTACCCAAAATAGCCTAAAGAAGGTACTGTCCGGCAAATCGGCGAAGCCAGCCACTACAACGGAGGAGCAGTGAGAAGAGACGGATGAAAAAGCGTTATCCACAATCCAATTATGCTTGTCCCGTGAGGTGCTACGCGAAGTCATCAATGAGAAAACTGCAGCCGACATATGGAGTAAATTGGAGTCTCTGTACATGACCAAAAGTCTTGCAAATAAACTCCGGTTAAAGGAGCGACTTTTCACACTCCGTATGTCTGAAGGTACACCCATCCAATCTCATCTTGGTGAATTTAATTCCATCATAATTGATTTGGAAAATCTGGATGTCGAAATTGATAATGAGGATAAAGCCATACTACTTATTGTTTCTTTGCCACCCTCATATAGACATTTCAAAGAAATTATGCTATATGGTAATAATGTTACCTTGAGCTTTGATGATGTCAAGTCTAACCTACTGTCCAAAGAAAAATTTGATACCCAAATTCATTCTGAAAGTTCGGGTGAGGGACTAGTAGTTATAGGGAGAAACCACGAAGTAGGTGCTAGCGGTAAAAACCAATCCAAATCCAAAGGTAAAAACTCCAAGTATTGCCGTTATTGCAAGAAAAGAAATCATGAAATCTCTGAGTGCTACAAATTGAAAAATAAGCAAAACAGAGAAGATAAGGGTAAGCAACCCGAAAAATCTGCCGAAGCTAGTTTTGTAGAAACCGAATCTGATGGAGAGTGTTTTATTGCTTCTGGTACTGATCAAAGGTCAAAAAATGAGTGGGTTCTTGATTCTGGTTGTACATTTCATATGTCTCCTAATAGAGACTGGTTTACCACCTATGAATCTTTTAATGGTGGTCTTGTCTTAATGGGCAACGATGCTCAATGCAAAGTTGTCGGCAAAGGCACAATCAAAATCAAGACACATGATGAAGTCGTTAGAACTTTGACCAGTGTCAGACATGTCCCTGATTTGAAACGGAATCTCATTTCCCTAGGCACTCTTGAATCTCAAGGGTGTAGATACTCAGCTGAAGGTGGAGTTTTAAAAGTGTCCAAAGGAGCTCTTGTGTTACTAAAGGCAATTTGATCTGGTAGTTTGTATTTGATTCAGGGTTCAACTGTTATAGGTTCTGCAGCCGTTGCCTCATCCAACAAAGACAACACGAAGTTGTGGCATTTGAGGTTGGGCCACATGAGTGAGAAGGGAATCCAAATTCTCAAAAAGAAAGGCTATCTTGGCAACCATTGTACCGGTAAGGTCGATTTCTGCGAGCATTGCATTTTTGGTAAGCAGAGAAAGGTTAGCTTTTCAAAAGCCATTCACAGGACAAAAGGTACTTTGGACTACATCCATTCAGATCTTTGGGGTCCATCGAGAGTTCCCTCCAGAGGTAAATGTCATTATATGTTGACATTTATTGATGATTTTTCACGTAAACTCTGGGTATATTTTCTCAAGCAAAAGAATGAAGTTTTTTCCACCTTTAAAGAGTGGAAATTATTAATTGAGAACCAGACTGGCAAGAAGATCAAGAGGCTAAGGACAGACAATGGCCTCGAATTTTGTTCTAATGAGTTTAATGATTTCTGCAAGAAAGAAGGTATTGCCAGACATTTCACCGTTCCAAGAACTCCACAACAAAACGGAGTTGCTGAAAGGATGAACAAAATTATCTTGGAGAAAGTTCGTTGTATGCTCTCCCATTCTACTCTGGGGAAAGAATTTTGGGCAGAAGCAGCTTCAACATCATGCTACTTGATAAACCGCTCACCAAATCGATCACTCGACTGCAAAATTCCAGAAGAAGTTTGGTCAGGTAACCCTGTTGATTATTCTAATTTTAGAATATTTGGTTGCCCTGCTTATTCTCATGTGAACGAGGGAAAATTGGAACCTCGTGCTAAGAAATGCATTTTCTTAGGTTATGGCCTAGGGGTTAAAGGCTATCGTTTGTATGACCCTGAATCTCGCAAAATATTTCATAGTTGGAATGTAACCTTTAATGAAAATGGTATGCTATCTTCTGGAAAAGATACTGTTGTTCCCTCCACTGATACATGTGATCAGGAGGATGTTCGAGAGAAGGTGGAGTTTGAGACTGAAGCTCCCACTCTGGAAACAAATATCCCTAATTCTTCCACCACTCAAAAAGATGAAGTCACTGCTGATCAAATGAGTCCACGACAACATCCACCTCAACGTCGAGGTTTACCATAACCATGGTCTATTGGTCAAGAACTTCCACAACAAAGGCCACGAAAACCGACTCAAATACTGATCACAGAATATGCCAACATTGCTTATGCATTGACTGTTGCACAAGAGATGGGTGAAGATGGTGAACCCAAGAATTATTCTGAAGCTATCTCTGGTGATGACTCAGCAAAGTGGACTGTTGCTATGCAAGAAGAAGTCGAGAGTCTTCTCAAAAATGAAACATGGGATTTGGTGATGTTACCGGAAGGCAAGCGAGTCATTAGTTGCAAATGGATCCTTCGTTACTTGAAGGGTTCTCCTGATATTGGTTTGGTATTTGATAGACAAAAATCTGATCCAGGAGGCGTAGTTGGTTATGTTGACGCCGACTACGGTGGTGATTTAGATCGTAGAAGATCACTTTCAGCCTATATCTTTACACTCTGTGGCTCTGCTATCAGTTGGTATTCATCACTTCAAGCCATTGCGGCTTTGTCCACCACTGAAGCAGAATATATTGCTGCTACTGAAGGAGTGAAAGAGGCTATCTGGCTCCGAGGCTTGGTTGCTGAACTTGGTTTACAACAACACATTCTTGTTATGTTCTACGACAGTCAGAGTGCTATCCACTTGGACAGGAATAGCAAGCATCACTCAAATACCAAGCATATTGATATTAAACACCACTTTATCCGAGATATTGTTGATGCAGGAGAAATTACTGTGGAAAAAATCCATACAACTGAAAATCCTGCAGATATGTTAACCAAACCACTTCCAGCCGCTAAGTTCGATCATTGCTTGGACTTAGCTGGTATTATTCATTGTTAACAGGTTTTCATGGCGAGAGAGTATTTCCGGTCAAAAGGAGATCAAGGTGGAGATTTGTTGGTCAACAATTGTTGCTCTCCTTTTGTCAACAATTGTTGCTCATATTTCAACAATTGTGGATGATGAAGACATTTGTGACTTTGTGTTTTCAACATTAGTGGCTGCATTCATACATGAAGGCAAGCCTTTTGAGGTCTAGATTTGGATATAAAAGCCAATGCTACTTCATTTGCAAAGACACCTCCACAACATTTCAATAGCCAATCTCTCCTTTATATTTTCTTCTTTCTCTACTTCTTGGTTGAGTATTTCTATACTCGTAGAGAATTTGTAAGGGGCTATTTTGTCTTGTTAGTCCCGAGAAAATATTTTGTACTCTCGTCAATATTAGTGAAATCTTTGGCTCTCTCGCCGGTGGTTTTTTACCTCTATTTAAAGAGGGTTTTTCCACCTAAAACCTTGGTGTCAATTTTACTGTTTTTATTAATTTCTCGGAATCTTTGGTTGAATTTATCACGCTTCCACACTCTGTAGCCCTACACTGTTGATTTTGTGAGTTGCATTAACTAATGTGTGCTAAATGTATTAAAATTCACAGGTAGTTGTTTTACTTGGGGGTGTGGTAGAATAGAAAATGAGTGCATTTTTAAGAGACTTGCTAGGGCGTTTGGGAATAGTGAATTTATGCAGCTCCTTCCCAACAGTGAAGTGCATCATTTGATTAGACACGACTCAGATCATGCTCCTTTACATGTAATCTGCAATGCTTCTCGGGAGCAGGTGGTAAAACCTTTCAGATTTTTGAATTTTTAGGTGATGTATAAGGAATTTATTCAAGTGGTAGAAGAAACACGGAGAGTTGAGATAGAGGGTTAACCTTACACTATTGTACATGAAAAAATCAAAAAAGTGAAGTCAACACTAGTACAATGGGGCAAAAGGACTTTGGAAACATTTTCCAAAAAAATTTCACTTTGGAAAATATGATTAAAGCTAAGGAGGTCCAATTATTGATCTCTTCGACGAAGGAGCATAGAATGGGCCTAAATAAGGTGAAGGCATGGTAAAAAAAATATCATCATATGGATGAGGAATACAAGAAAAAAGGTTGGAATGAGCTGGTTCAAAAGGGTGATAGAAACATAATTTTTGTACACTCTCATGTTATAGAGAGAAGGAGAAAGATGAAGGTTTCTTAAATACAAACTATGTAAGGAGATGTGATTAGTACAACACAAAACATAGGAGAAGAAGTCATTAATGTTTTCAGGAAGTAGTTCAGTAAAAAACAAGAGGAAAATAATTGAGAAATACTTCAATTTTTTCCTAAAATGATTATGCAGAATCAGAATGATCAGATGAAAAGGTTACCATCCAAAGATGAGGTGAAACATACAGTTTTTGCATTAAATGGGGAAAGTGCTAGTGGACCTGATGGTTTCTATGGTCAATTCTTTAAGACATGCTAGGATATTACTGGAGAGGACATTACAAATATTGTCATGATCCGAACTAGGTCCTGTCCATGACGAACATCCCGAACCATGAAGGCGCGGAACGCCCTTCTCTATCTGGTAATCATGTACAACATTTATATAGTAAAAAATGATGCGGAAACATAATCTTCTACGAAAATATGGTCAACTCTGAATTCAACATAAGTATGGAAACTGTAAATCAACTACATCTAAATAACATCTGACTCAGTCTGCGAAATCTCTACTATATGAAAATCTGAAAACTTCTGAAACTGGGACAAGGCCCTCAGTAAACCAAAACTAAAATAAGTGACATAATCTGAAAAGACAGGCCTTTTGGAATAGAGAAGGCTCACCATTACACAGTCTAATCAACTATCTAAATTATCTACTGCTTATCTGGACCCCTAGACTGAGTCTCAGAACCTGAGAGGTAGGGGAGAGCGGGGGTCAATACAAATGTACTGGTACGCAGAGCATATCCAAAAGAATCATTTATAAATTAACATATATGAGAGCAATTTAAAATAGTTCATAAGTATAAAATATAGTAAGAATTCACATGGGCATTTTAAAGACTCTGTAAAAATCATCACAACTCTGAGAAATCTGTGTTACTTCTGAGCTAGGTGGTATACCTTACAACTCTGAAAAATTCCATGGGCTATATGAAAACTGCCATTAACTCAGTTGCGAAGCCCCCAACCCAAGTGTGTCGCAAGGGTCGGAGTCTCTGAATCTACTACCCCACATGGCCGTCGCCAGTGTACAATAATAATCTACCCGTATCGACAAATATAGTTTTAGGCTAAGAGTTGCTTGAACTCGCGCCTTCTTTCGGTAACCACCTAACCCTCTTTAATCCCTCTTTTAAAACTCTATAAAAACATGCAGTCTCTAAAAACGTACTTTAAAAACATGCTCTGAAAACATACTCTGAAAACATACTCCGAAAACATAATTTGTTATGGCATAAATACATATGGTATCATCATACCATTGACTTGAAAGTCACATCTCTGAGCCATTATTAATCTGTTATAAATCTCTGTTTTCAAAACACAAGTTTTGGGACCACCATTTCAATAATTCAATTTACAGAAACTCTTTCTCAAATCTCATGTAAACACATTCAAGAAACTCATCTTTGTCAAGTATTTCAGTAATACAATACAAGGTGGTCATGTCAAATTTCTCAATTCACATGCAATTATTTCTCTTAAACATAAGAACATATTTATATCAAGAAACACCCTCTCAACAATTTCAAATTATGCTCAAATACAATAATATTGAGAAAACATCTTTCAAATCACAAAACCATAATCTTTAATTCAATACACGAGAGGGATTTCATAATTTATGCTCTCAACGATCTTAAATCTCAAATTTTATACATATACGTATACATGTAATCAATTTAAGGGATGGGACCGCAAGGTCAAAACAATAGTAACATTAAAATGTTCGGAGTACGTAATTTAGAACATAGATTCCAAAACCCCTTTTGAAATTCATGCATAAAAATCTATAAATCATGCTCTAATGGTTTAAGCCCATGTAGTTTTTAGGATATACCCCACGTACCTCTATCTAGAAATTTAAAGGATACTTCTTGATTCCCACGATTTGGGGATTCCAAATCTTCAATTTGTTTTGAAAACCCACGGTTGAATCTTGAGTTTCTTGGAGGAGAAGTATATGAACTATGGTTTTTGTTTTATGGAAAATCTTGAGATTGTCATATATTCTGCTTGTAGAGGTCTTAATCTACTGTTTGGACATTTTACGAGTCTTGGAAAAAGTCCAAATTACCCTTGTTAACTTCTAAACAAAGCTGGAAAAATTAAACTGGGAACCCAATTTTATGGGCCACCGCAACGCACCACTATCATGGTGGCTCACTAGAAATCAACGAATGGGAAATTGGGATCCTCCGCGACACGCCACTATCGCGATGTCCCATTGAAATTTGAAAATTTCGAATTAAACCCTCTCCGTGGTGCGCTAAGCACTAGGATGATGATGTTTTTTGACTAGCATATAAAATAGCCCTAACTTCTTCACCGAGTGTCCATTTTGGATGAATCTTATATCGATGGAAAGCTTATTCAGTAATCTACGTAATGAAAAGTTGAAATCTAAGGGATTCCACTAGGAAAAAATATAAACCATTCTAGAAGCCAATGCTTGATATTTTAGGGACAAAATTTAGCTAAGAAAAACTTTGGAGCGTTGCAATATCCCCCCTTGGGAACATTCATCCCCAAATGTTGATGCGGGATATAGACAAGTATTATTTCAAGCATATTAAGGCATATAAAGAATAAGGAAAGGATTGTACCTTCCATTTCGTCATCCATTGGATCAAAAAGGTTTGGGTATCTAGCTCTCATGTCAACTTCTGATTCCCAAGTCCCTTCTTCAATTTTCTGGTTTCTCCACAACACTTTAACTGAGCCTATCTCTTTGTTCCTTAATCTTCTAACTTGGCGATACAAAATCTCTACAGGCTCTTCTTCATAGGATAAGTAGTCTATCACTTTGATTTTTTCTACAGGCAATACTAAAGAATGGTCTCCAGTACACTTCTTCAACATAGATATATAAAACACCGGATGAACCAAACCCAAACTAACTGGCAATTCTAACTCATACATAGCTCCACCTATCTTTCTCACAATTAGATATGGTCCTATATAGTGAGGACTCAACTTACCTTTCTTTCCAAATTGCATGACTCCTTTCATGGGAGAAACCTTGAGAAATACCCAATCTCCAACCTCAAACTCTAGATCTCTTCTCCTAACATCAATGTAGGACTTCTAACGACTCTGAGCTTTCTTAAGTCGTTCTCTAATGACTTTTACATCCTCTAGTACCTGATGAACAAGATCAGGCCTAAATATCTGTGTCTCACCTACTTCATACCACCTTATTGGTGACCTGCATCTTCTCCTATACAATGCCTCAAATGATGCCATCTTAATACTAGATTGGAAACTATTATTATATGCGAACTCTATCAATGTAAAGTGGTCTACCCAACTATATTTAAAATCAATCACGCAGACCCTCAACATATCCTCAAGGGTCTGGATGGTGCGCTCAACTTGCCCACCTGTTTGAGGGTGGAAAGCTGTGCTCAAATTCACTTGGGTACCTAAACCCTTTTGAAACGATCTCCAAAATTATGAAGAAAACTGTGTACCTCTGTCAGATATGATGGACACAGATGCCCCAAGCAAATAAACTATTTCTGCAATGAACAACTTAGCATAATCTTTTCCCGAATAATTTATCCTTACAGGTAGAAAGTGAGCTGACTTGGTGAAACTATCTACAATCACCCAAATGGAATCATACTGGTTTTGGGACCTTGAAAGTCCAATAATGAAGTCCGTAGTAATCATTTCCTACTTCCACAAAGGAAAAGCTATCTCATGAGAAGAACCACCTGGCCTCAAATGTTCCACTTTAACTTGTTGACAATTCAAACACTTAGGAACATAGTTAGCCACATCATGGTTCATATTATTGCACCAATAAATGGTTTTCAAATCCTGATACATCTTAGTAGAGCCAGGGTGAACAACATACCTCGACGTGTGAACTTTGTCAAGGATTCTCTTTCTCAGACCATCTATATCTGGCATACACAACCTACTCTGGTATCTCAAAATACCATCACCACCAATTTCAAATGACATTACCTTTTATTGACCCATATCTTTCTTGATCTATGTCAGGATAGGATCTTCAACCTGCTTCTCTTTAACTTCTGCACAAAGGAAAGATTTAGCTATCTCATGAACAACCACTCCTCCATCCTCGAAATCTAAAAGTCGTACTCCTAGATTTGCAAGTTGATAATATCCTTCACCATCTCCCTCTTTTATTTCCCTATATGAGAAAGACTGCCCATAGATAACCTACTGAGGGCGTCGGCTACCACATTCGCCTTGCTCGAATGATAGTACAGGCTCATGTCATAGTCTTTTAAAAGTTCCAACCATCGCCTCTGCTTGATATTCAATTCTTTCTGCGAGAAAACATACTGTAAATCTTGTGGTCAATAAATATATCAACATGTACCCCATACAAATAGTGCCGCTAGATCTTAAGTTGAAAAACCACAACCGCTAACTCCAAGTCATGAGTAGGGTAGTTCTACTTATGGACCTTCAACTGCCTAGATGCATAAGCCACTACCTTACCGTTCTGCATAAGAACACACCTAAGTCCCACTTGGGATGTGTCACAGTATACAATAAAACCTTCTATACCCTTCGAAAGAGTCAGAACAGGAGCAGTAGTCAACTTGTCTTTCAACTTCTCAAAACTATTCTCACAAGAGTCAGACCATAAAAACTTTACCTTTGTCCGAGTCAACTTAGTAAGTAGTGCATCTATGGAAGAAAAACTCTCAACGAATCTTCAGTAATAACCCACTAAACCCAAGAAGCTCTGAATGTCAGTTGGAGTTATGGGTCTGGGCCATTTTTTCACTGCCTCAATCTTTTGGGGATCAACCTTAATCTCCTCAGTAGACACAATATGCCCCAAGAATGCAATTGCATTCAACCAGAATTCATACTTGGAAAATATTGCATACAATTTATGATCTTTAAGGGTCTGAAGGATGATTCAGAGGTGATTGGCATGGTCTTCCTTGCTCTTAGAATATACTAAAATTTCATCAATGAATACAATGACAAACAGATCCAAAAACAGATGGAAATCCCAATTCATTGGATCCATAAAAGCTGTATGGGCGTTAGTCAACCGGAAGGACATGACTAAGAATTCATAATGGCCGTATCTGGTTTGGAAAGCTATTTTGGGAATATCTGAATCTCTAACTTTCAACTGGTGATATCCCGAATGAAGGTCTATCTTTGAAAAACATTTAGCACCCTGAAGTTGATAAAAAGGATCATCAATCCTAAGAAGGGGATATTTATTTTTAATCGTGACCTTATTCAATTGGTGGTAATCTATGCACATACGAAGGGAACCATTTTTCTTTTGCACAAAAAATACAGGTGCACCTAAGAAAGACACACTGGGGCAGATAGAACCTTTATCTAGAAGATTTGCTAGTTATTTTTTCAACTCTTTTAGCTCTGCAGGAGCCATCCTATATGGCAGAATGGAAATAGGATGGGTATCTGGCAATAAATCAATACCAAAATCTATCTCCCTATCAGGTGGTATTCCTAGGAGATCATCTGGAAAGACTTTCGGTAATTTATTCACTACATGGACAAACAGAAGAGGGAGACTTTCAGCAATAGAATCTTTAACACAAATATGATGATACAAACAACCTTTGGAAAAAAGTTTACGGGCCCTAAGATAAGATATGAAATGCCCTCTAGGTGCTAGAGAATGTCCCTCCCATTCTATCATTGACTCATTTGGAAAAGAAATGACGACTCTTCGGGTACTATAATTCAAGGTGGCATAGCACTAATGGAGCCAGTCCATCCCTAAGATGGCATCAAAATCAACCATATCAAGTTCTATGAGATTTTCGTTAGTATCCCGGCTGAAAATAGACATAACATAATTTTTATACACCCTTCTAGCCACAAAGAATCTCCCATCGAGGTGGAAACCGAAAATGGTTCAGCAATTACATCAGGCTCAAACCCAAAACGAACAACCACGTATGGGGTCACCTAAGACAAGGTAGACCCGAGATCAAGTAATAGATACACATCACGAGAAAAGATTTGCAACATACCAGTGACTACATCTGGTGAGGCCTTTACCTCCTGGAGGTTAGTCAAAGCATACAATCTCTTTTAACCATTTTCGGCGGCTGAAGTGGTGCCCTTCTGAGGTAGTGGTGCAGATGAATTCGCTTATAACTTGGCTCCTCTAATATTACTCTTTGCTGTCGGACAGTCTCTCTAGATATGGCCTACCTGGCCACATAAATAATACACCAAAGCGCCAAACTAACATCTCCCTGGATGATTCCTCCCGCATCTCCTACAACGCGGATAGGACCAAGAGGTCTGGGCTACACTTCCCTACAACTGCGTACCCTGTATCCTCGGCCCCTGACTAGACAAAAAATTCTAGGTGTGCTACTCAGCTGTGGGTTTGGACACTGGAGCACTAGCTGCCGACTGTGCATTACTCCAATTCTTTTTCTTTTACCATTTTCCGCCCCAATTATCGCTCTGCTACTGACTATGACTCTAGTTTATTTCTCTGGCTCTCTTTGCCAGCCTGTCTTTTTCTCTAGATTTGGCTATCTTCTTCTTCTTCTCCTCAACTTGCTACATGTGGACTGACAGTCTAGCAAAGTCCATATCCTTATTTATAATAGCTCCCTAACACTCAAGCACCAGATTATCTAAAAGTTCAAAAGCAAACTTTCTCATTCAGGCCCTCATACTACTCGTCATCTCAGGAGCATAACGGGCCAGTTGGTTAAACTTTAAAGTATACTCCTAAACACTTATCTTACCATGCTTAAGGTTCATGAACTCCTCTTCTTTAGCTTCCTTTAGCTCCAGAGAAAAGAATTGGTCAAGAAAATCTTTCACAAACTTATCCCAAACTGTGGGCTCACCACTATCACCCTTCGTATCATCCCACTCGCTATGCCATTGGTTCTCTACATGCTTTAGCTGGTATGATTCTAGCTCAAGACCCTCCACCTGATCAACATGCATTACTTTAAAAATCTTCTCCATTTTGTCTATGAACTCCAGCAGGTCCTCTTCTACCTTAGGGCTAGAGAACTTGGGCAGGTTCATTCTTATGAACTGGTCCACTCTAGTAACTTCAGAAGTAACAGACGCAGGCTAGGTATCCTCTAACCTCTGAGTCTATACGGCTACCAGCTGTGCCAGCATGTGAATAGACTATCTGCATTCAGCATTAGAAACCTCTCCTTCAAGAGGATAAGTGCGATTGGACCCCATTTAGGGAGCTCTGGGAGGACTAGTAAGTACAGGAGGTACTCCCGGAGTAGGAACAGGTTCTGGGGTATGAGCTCTGTTATGGGTCCACATCCCATGGAAGGGATGGACTTCATTATCCTGAGCATTAATATTGGTGCGACGGGGAGGCATCGCTGGTTTTCTGAAAAGTAAGAGGTCATTGATTAGGGAACAAATAAGACTCTGAAGCACGAACTAAATCACAAAAAAGAGGAACATTCTTAAATGCCTAGTAGCCTCTTGCTCATAAGTGTGGTTCGCTACATACCCATAAATAAAACTCTACCCAATGCAATTTTACAGACACCTTGGGACCATGAACCGTTCTCTAATACTAAGTTTTTCATAACCTGAACTAGGGCCTGGCCGTGACGGACATTCGGAACCATGAAGGCCCGAAATGCCCTTCTTTATCTGGTAATCATGCACAACATTCATATAATAAAAGAAGATGCAAAGTTATAATCTACTACGGAAACATGGCCAACTCTGAATTCAACATAAGTATGGAAACTATAAATCAACTACATCTAAATAACATTTGACTCAGTCTGCGAAATCTCTACTACATAAAAATCTAACAACTATCTGAAACTGGGACAACGCCCCCAGTAGACCAAAACTGAAATAAGTGACATAATCTAAAAAAATAGTCCTTCTGGAATAGACAAGGCTCACCACTGCATAATCTGATTAGCTGTCAAAATTATCTATTGCTTATCTGGACCCGTAGACTAAGTCTCAAAACCTGAAAGGTAGGAGGGAGGAGAGGTCAATACAGATATACTGGTACGCTGAGCATATCCAAAATAATCATTTATAAATTAACATAAATGAGAGAAATTTAAAATAGTTCATAAATATATAATATAGTAGGAATTCACATGGGCATTTTAAAGACTCTGTAAAAATCATCACAACTCTGAGAAATCTGTATTACTTCTGTGCTAGGTGGTATACCCTACAACTCTAAAAAATTCCATGGGATATATGGAAACTTCTATTAACTCAGCAACGAAGCCCCCAACCCAAGTGTGACACAAAGGTCGGAGTCTCTGAATCTACTACACCATACGACCGTCGCCAACATACAATAGTAATGTACCTGTATAGGCCAATATGGTTTCAGGCTAAGAGTTTCTTAATCTCACACCTTCTTTGGGTAACCACCTAACCCTCTTTAATTCCCATTTTAAAACTCTATCAAAACATGCAGTCTTTGAAAACATACTCTAAAAACATGCTATGAAAATGTACTCTAAAAATATACTCCGAAAACATACTGTGTTATGGCATAAATACATATGGTATCGTCATACCATTGACTTGTAAGTAACATCTCTGAGCCATTATAAATCTGTCGTAAATCTCTGTTTTTAAAACACAAGTTTTGGGACCATCATTTCAATAATTCAATTCACAAAAACTCTTTCTCAAACCTCATGTAAACACATACAAGGAACTCATCTTTGTCAAGCATTTCAGTAGTACAGTACAAGGTGGTCATGTCAAACTTCTCAATTCATATGCAATTCTTTCTCTTAAACACAAGAACACATTTATATCAAGAAACACCCTCTCAACAATTTCAAATCATGCTCAAATACTATAATATTATGAAAATATATTTCAAATCACAAAACCATAATATTTAATTCAATACACGAGAGGGAGTCCATAATTTATGCTCTCAACGATCTTAAATCTCAAATTCCATACATATACGTATACATGTAATTCAATTTAGGGTATAGGACCACAATGTCAAAACAATAATAACATTAAAACATTCGGAGTACGTAATTTAGAACATAGATTCCAAAACCCCTATTAAATTCATGCATAAAAATCTAAAAATCATGCTCTAATGGTTTTAAGCCCAGGTGGTTTTTAGGATAAATCCCACGTACCTCTATATAGAAATTTAAAGAATGCTTCTTGATGCCTACGGCTTGGGAATTCCAAATCTTCAATTTGTTTTGAAAACCCATGGTTGAATCTTGAGTTTCTTGGAGGAGAAGTATATGAACTAGGGTTTTTGTTTTGAGGAAAATCTTGAGAATGCCATATATTCTACTTGTAGAGGTATTAATCTACTGTTTGGACATTTTAAGAGTCTTGGAAAAAGTCCAAATTACCCTTGTTAACTTCTAAACGAAGCTAGAAAAATTAAACTGGGAACCCAATTTTATGGGCCATCACGAAGCGCCACTATCGCAGTGGCTGACTGGAAATTGACGAAGATCCTTCACGACGCACCACTATCGCAATATCCCACTAGAATTTGACAATTGCTAATTAAACCCTCTCCATAACGCACTAAACACCAGTATGACGTTGTTTTTTGACTAGCACATACAATACCCTAACTTCTTCACCGAGTGTCCATTTTGGACGAATCTTATTTCAACAAAAAGCTTATTCAGTCATCTACGTAATGAAGATTTAAAATCTAAGGGATTCCACCAGGAAAAATATAAACCATTCTAGAAGCCAATGCTTGATATTTTTGGGAAAAAATTTAGCTAAGAAAACCTTTGGGGTGTTACAAATATGGTGAAGGATTTTTTCGTGGTCAACAACTCCTAAGGTAACTCTAAAACACCCTAAACTTTGGCCCTTGCAAATTTCTTGAGTGTTGAACTTTTTTTTTATCATACGACTCACACCACAAGTCGTATGGTGTGGTGACGGGTTTAGGGACCCTAGTCGTATGTTAGTCAATGTGTTGTTTGCCAAATTTTGTCTTGGCTATGACAAACTCCATACGAGTTACATGGTCTTGTGATGAGAGGTTTAGGATCCAATCGTATGTTGTCCAGTTCTAGCCCATGATATTCTTCCTTGGATACTACTTGACGGTACCAGTCGTATGATATTATGATGAGTTAAGCTAACGAGTCGTATGTTGGACAGAATATGGTATTTAACCTTACGATCTAGTGATGACTTGAATTTACCACTCTTATGTTATGGTGACGAGTGGGGGGGTTAACTCGTATCCACCTATGAGTTTTCTACAGCTTTTAAGCTGAGGGTATTTTAGATATTTCCCACCCAGAATTCTTAAGACCCCACATCTTATAACACTTATTGGAAACTTATTCTACACTTTAGAAAATCAAACACTATCTAAAACCTCTTAAGAAGATTATGCTAGGGTTTCTTGAAGGTGGTCATCTAAGGCTTAAAGATCAAATTCTCTCCGTGAATTTTTGTAACTAAGGAATGTGACTCTTCCTTCATTGTTTAATCACAAAAATCATATGTTTTAAACATTGTTCATGAATCATTAATGGTGGTTTTGAAAACCATGGTTGAGGGTTTGAATGTATAGTATTGAGTATTATTTTCTCATGGTTTAAATTTTGATTATAAATGTTTGATAATGGTTTTTCATATGTGGGTGCTTGAGAATTGTGATTTAAAATAAAAGGTCAGGGTTAACCCTAACTTAATGGTTTTGGATTGAATAATAGTTTTATAATAGTATGCTCTCAACCGATTTATGAAATTGCCTGTGAGAATGATCTTGTCACATGTTGAATTGTGTTTTGAACTAAGGCACTGGCGTAATAATGTAAGTGGTTGGTAAATGGTTTTATGAAAGCCTTGTTGGCCATAAATTGGTTTAAATTGCTAAATGGATTTGATTCCCTAAATGTTGAATTAAATTGATGTCTTTGTTCAGATAATGGGTTCGAGTCCTAAAGTTGATTCATAACGATTATGGCATGTTATAAGCTTACAAATGGGGCTATTATGGTGATACCAATGGGATGACTTTGGTAAGTAATTGGATTAATGGTTGTGTATATGAGTAATGAATGTTTTAATTGGGCTTTAAAGAAGGATGTGTAGCTGGGTCATGAAAGTGAAGTTTCAAGGACTAACACTGCACTGCACTAGTCGGTACGAGTGTCTATATGACCAAGAGGTTCGAGTCCCCCATATTATATACATTGACGCTTAAGTTACCTGGATTATGCCAGGAGGTTCAAGTCCTCTATAAAAGGCATATACAGATATGGATATTCTCTAGCTCATGCAGCTACACGTACTGGGGACCATCCATCTAGGAAAGAGCTATCACAATCCAAACCAAGTCCCTGATCTCAATGAGCATCTTGAACCATGAAGGCTCAAGAAACCCCTTACCTTGTAATCATAAGCATAACTCATTCAATATAATAATGCGAAAGTAAACTGGAAACATGGTGGTTATATTATTTCAACTTAACAATATGGGACATAAGTCCCTAAGAAAACCCATAACTATCTATAACAAGTCTACAAAGTCTCTACTAACTGAACACAATAATCTGTCTGAAACCAGGACAATGCCCTCGGTCAGACCATGAACTAAAATCAAATAAAATCAATGCATAGGAGAAAGCCTTCCGAAATAAGGGAGGCTCACCAACTCTAAATATCTGACCACGATATACTGATTAGTGAGATCACGAGACTGGGCCTCAGAACCTGAAATATAAGGGGTTAATACACAAAGTACTGGTACGTAGAACAATCCAAGAAACCAAAATATTTTTATACAACATAAGTAAGAGCATTTCATTAAAATATGTCATCATAAAACATTTTAAAATACATGGGCATAATTTGACGAGATTCAAAATATCTTCTTGAAATCATGACTCAACTCTTCATTTCTCTACTGATCTAGATGGTACACCCTATAATCTATAATTCCATGAGCTATATGGAATCCACTATTGACTCGATGGACCAACCGCCAACCCGATTTTGTCGCGAGGTATGGAGTCTCTACATCTCTACTATTCGACAAGGCTGTCGCTAATATACGATCCCCTATTTTAGGGAAACATAATACCCGTGTTGGCAAATTATGATTTTGGGCAATGAGTTATTTGAACTCGTGCCTTCTTTGGGTAACCATCTAACTCTCTTTAAGCCCTATTTCAGACTCTTAAAAATCATGCTTTCTTCTTATGAACTATTTTTCTCTCCTTTTGTATAGGGTACATCATAATAGGGTATCATCATACCCAGACTTGAAAGACCTTCATTTTATGCCACAACATCTCTATTGCCCTTTTTATTTCAAAGCACATTATTGACTACCCAAAAGATTTAAAATTCACATGAGAATTTATATTTCAAAAGCACATAAAAACTTATGTCAAAAACTCTCTTCAACCCATTATCTATGGTGGTCATCTTTTTTTATCAATTATATGCAATTCTTTTTTAGGAACATGAGCCTTTATAATTCAAGGAAAAAAGACTCTCATTTAATCATAAAAATTGTATAATTCATACTTGACAATAATCCTTAAAATCAAGCATTTAGCTATC
The DNA here is from genome assembly GCA_030864225.1 of Capsicum baccatum var. pendulum. Lineage (NCBI taxonomy): Eukaryota > Viridiplantae > Streptophyta > Magnoliopsida > Solanales > Solanaceae > Capsicum > Capsicum baccatum. The sequence goes on along the minus strand of CM061558.1, from coordinate 45,918,120 downwards.
CATATAATCAACCCACAACATGTAAAAACAATGGGTTTCATAGTAATAGAGGGAATTACATAGATCATGCTCTTATTTAACTTCTTAAACTTAATATCACTAGAACACATGAAATTTTTTTGAGTTTAGGATATAACACAACAATTTCTATAAGACATCATCAGAAAATGGAAATTTCAATGCATGTTCATCAATACTTTTGAAACCCATTTCGTATGCATAAGTATATACTCCTTAGAGCTTGTTAAAAATAGTAAATATACGCCAATGAAGTTTAGGATAGTCCCTCATACCTTTTTGATGGAAAAGAATTTGAATTAGCTTAAAATCTAGCCTTGAAAGTATGAACCTTGGAAGAAACCCTAATCTTTCTTTCTCTTGAGAGTAAAAAGGATTATGAGATAGTTAAAACTGATTAGAGATGGGTATAATGCATATTAGATGATTTAAGTCATGGGGGGTAGAGCTTGGAGTGAGGATAAGACCAAAATACCCCTAAGAAACTGAATTAAAATTACATGAATTTTTAGTTGATGACTTAGTTGACAACTTGTCAACCTAGTCGTCAATTTCTTTTTATGTTCTGGTTATGGTTGACAACTTGGTTGATGGCTTGTCAACTAGTTGACAACTTGTCAACCTAGTCATCAACTCCTTCAGTGATGCTGGTGCTTCTGGTTAAGGCTGCCAAAGAGGTTGATGGCTTGTCAACTAGTTGACAGCTTGTCAACCTAATCTTCACCTTGATGACAGATGAACATGCTGAGGTAAAATGAACATAACTTTCTACTTCGATATCAGATAAAGGTGAAACTAGTTACGTTAGAAAGAAAACTCGAAGATATTTCATTTGGTATATAGTAGGAAATGTAACTTAGTATATACTATAAGTAATAATAGTTTGAAGTTGACCCAAGTTGAAACATTCACTAAAACTTAATCGATAGAAATGTTCTCAACTAGTCTTTGAGTTAGGAGATTTTTGTGACCTCAATTCACATTCAAAAGTATTCCCACACTATAGAATTAATAATCACATATATTAATAAGGAATCATTGGGTAGGACTATACATGTAGGAATGATGATTTAAGTGCTAGCTCAAAAATGCGTGGTGTTACATTATCTCCCCCTAGGAATCATTCGTTCTCGAATGATGGGTAAGAACTTGTTAAAGCTATAGAAGTATGCAATAAAGGATGTAACCTTACATTAAAAATTCTATTTTCCACAATATAACATACATAGGAATTCAAGAATATCTTCATGACATCACCAAGTAAATCATGTAAGCATAAATCATGAGATAACGAGACTTGACATAGACAGGATCTTGGCATGTGTTTTATGGCACATGATCATAACATTGTAAGACATGGATTTTCTTAAGAATGATCAACATAATTTATGTTGGTAAAATATATGAATATGTAACTAAGATTCTCGCGGGACATATGAATAAAATAGAAACAGTGGTCCATCCGACCATGCTGTATGGTGCAGAGTGTTGGCCAGTCAAGAACTTCCATATTTAAAAATTAAAGGTAGCTAAAATGAGAATGTTGTATTGGATGTGTGGACTTGCTAGAAGGTGTAGAGTTAGGAATGAGATTATTCGACCGAAGGTGGAGGTGGCTTCGGTGAAGGATAAAATGCGGGAAAGAAGGCTTAGATGGTTTAGGTATGTAATAAGGAGGGGCACGAATGTACCAGTTCATAGGTGTGAGAGGATAGCGTGGGATGGTTTTAGTAGAATTAAAGGTAGGCTAAAGAAATATTGGAGAGAAGTGATTAGATATGACATGGGGCTGTTACAGTTTACTGAGGATATGACCCTATATAGAAAGGTGTAAAGGTCGCAGATTAGGATAGAAGGTTAGTACGTGTGTGGGTTGTAGCTAGTATTTTGGGAGCTTTGGTGTAGCTGGGTTAGTAAGCCTACGACTGTGTCCAGTGGGAGGAGCCACTAGTGTATGGCTTATACTAGGGTGTGGCCTTTTCTTATTTCTTATTTCCTGTTTTTTAATTTCATATTGCTCTTAATTTTGTGGTTCCTTTAGCTCTATTTTTATTATCTCTCATTTCTTATTTTGGTTATACCACCCATTTTGTATCAGGTATTCCTATGACCTTGTTAACCATTCATTATCTTGAGCCAGGGGTTTATCAGAAACAACCTCTCTACTTCTTCGGAAGTAGCAGTATAGACTGCATATATTTTGCCCTCCCTAAACCCCACTTGGTGGGATTACACTGGGTTTATTGTTGATTTACTACCTCAAATGATACATCTAATAGACTTTAAATTTTTGCGACGCTTCTCCACTATTCTTTCAGCTATGACTATCATATTTAAGCATCTCAATCTTATAATTCTCTTGCTAAATACATAGCCAATAGAGCTTGAGTCTAACTACATCAAAATTCCTTGTTGAAGCCTAACCCAGAGTAAAAAAGTGATAGATTAAGCTATGGTAATCTATACTCTACATCCCTTTAAGCATACTTCTCCATATTATCACTATAATCTAATAGCCTCAGGCCATATATCGAAGAGTACTAACCACATAACACATCGGTTTGAGTATCTATCAATCACAACATTCAAGCCTATCTCTACTACACCTATTTTATAGGTCTCCGCACTAAAACCAACAACTTCAATCATTCTCACAAAGATTTTTGCCACATATCTCCTTCCTAACTATTTCACATAATGAAAGTTCATCTTATTCATCCCCCCTTCACCTATTACCTTAGCTCGAGAAATTACATCAAAATTTTTACATTCAATAACATCTACTACCCTACCTAAAACATTACTACTCTTCCACAACCACTACCATACTAACATACGGAGGGTCACTGAGGGACTTGAGAATAAGAATCATAAATAAGAGTACACTATTTGCTTATAACTTATACTTATTTTACTATTCAATATGGGACATGAGATGTAGATATGATACAATAGGCATGAAGTGCTTTATATATCAAATGTCTAGATCATAGATAAAGTCGTTCGGGTATATACATAGTATAATATGAGTTCATAGGGCTGGTATTTAGGTGAAAAACATGAGTGCATATATCATGAGTTGTATAACATAAGGCCAAAATTCATTAGGTCAATGATTGGGACAAGGGTTGACACTTAAAGCTATTGCTTCTCATTTTCAGATCTGAGATTGTCATGAGTTTGCATGAACCTTATCACTTTGGATAATCCCGATGTAAAATGAATTGGTAACATATAGAAAACATATTTTCTTAGAACCAAGCATGATTTGAGAAATGGATTTATGGATCATGATCATCATAATCATAGAGATTGCATACTAGGAAAAATTAGATTACTGAGACATCATTACTTCTAGTTTGGAGGTCGGAATATGACATGACTTACATAGAGAAATCAAACCTTAGACATAGGCAGTACTTGAATTGTAATGTCCCGAGTCTATACCTCGGACGCTACACAGTGCTTACAATAACGAAGGACCACAAGCTCACCCATGACTAATACTTGCTGTGAGCACTAAAACATGATATTGTTATAAATGTGGAAAATAGGGTGAAATTCCATAAGGTTCAAAATCTATAAATACTGACAAAGTGTATCAACTGAACTAACAATCTGTAAAACCGAACATTATCTAAAAACTAGTCTGAAAAGCCTCTAATCTAAAAATATCTAAAAGTGGAGTTAATGGGACAATACCCCAACTAACTCCATCTACTGAAATATTAAGTCCACTGTAATAATAAAATAAAAGAATATCCTCGATAGATGAGGACTTACTATTAAATCTATTGTTGGCTTAATCTGGATCTATCTATGCATAGTCAGGAACCTAAGCATCTGCACCTACGATATAAGACATCATAGCACAAAGAGGGAGAATGAGTTAGTACATGGAATATACTGGTATTCTAGATGAGGTAAGGCTGAATGTAAGGGTTCATATGCATGAACAGTAACTAACTGAATGATATAGAGAAACTGAATAGGAGAGTACATGGATAATCTAAACTACTATAAATATTGAGAATGAAATACTGTACATATAAATATATACTGTAACTGAGCTTTTCTGAAGCTAAGTACTGAGTTTTGATATAGCTGATAATCTGAGAGTTATAATAACTGAGTTACTGATACTGATTGACCATATCTAACAGTCCTAATTCTATAGAACTAAACTGAGTTTTATTTTGAAGATTGAAACTAAAACTAAAACCGTGGGAGGTGATCATCTAACCGACATGCTCCAAATAATATAAGATAACTGAGTTAGGGTCCAATTTGTAACCCCAATTAAAAGGGTGTTCGTACTGTGCCAGTGTAAAGATAAGCTAAAAGTTACCCTCATCTAGCAGTTACTCTAATGAGAATGGTGGAACCCTCATCTGGCAGGTTAAAACACCTCATCAACCCTCAATTAAAAGGTTGATGTCTCAACCTATGCTGGCTATATAGTTTTGGAATGCCAGGATTGCTTCTAAGGGTCACACCCTCTACTTAAAGGTGAGACTCCATCCATGAGTTCATTTAGTGATAAATCCTACTCCAAACTGAAAGATAATAAATTGAATATTTTGAATTGGACTGGACTGAGACCGAGTCCACTAAGTTTTCCTGATTTCTTTAACTGACTGAGTTCTATAACTGACTGAGAGTACTACTGATCGTGACATAATTGCTACTATTCTATAACTGAAACTGGCTCTAGGTAAACAGCTAAATTATCAGGTATTAAATACCCCCAGGACTCTATAGCACAAAAAGTAAAGCATAACATAATCTTGAAAACATAATAATGGCTACTTGATCACAATCCACTCATTGAGACATTTTAGCAAGCACTTGTAATGCATTTACTCATACATGAATGGAGAATACATGCTATTATGTTATAATGGCACTATTTCATTCATGTAAGCATTTTATCAAACACATGGGGAGCATGGTTAGATCATACAATAATTAACACATATAATGATTAATTTTATAAAAGCTTGTAATTTAATCATGAACTAAAACCCAACAATAGCGTGAACATGAATTCAATTCAATTCAAGCATAGAAGTTCATAATTCAGCAATCTTGTAGTTTGAAGATGGATTCGTGGACACTATGGGTGAAAGGAACCCATAGATGAACACCTAGCATACTTTGCAAAGTTAATTCTAGAAGGTTTTTGAGGAAATTCTTGAGTTTTAACCTTGATTCTTGAAGATAGGGTTTTTTTTCTTGAGAGAGAATGATTTGGGGAAAAATTTAATAATGAATGACTTTAAATGTTTTTAGGGATTAAATCCTATACCCAGACACATTAAAATCATGGGAAAAGACCAATTTAACCCTGGATGAAATATTTATTTTTCATCAAAATTTTTTGATTTGCACCCTTGATACGATATGCCATGATCGCGTTGGGACTTTGGAAATTGCCAACTAGGAATGCGGCTGGTGGTACGATGCGGTGGTATTGCCACCTTGGATGTGACCTAGAAGTTCACCGCGATGCAGTGGGATCGCATTGGTACACTAGAAATTGACAAATTTGAAAATAAGTTATTACGCGATGCCCCGGTATTGGGGTACCTCACTGGAAACTGACAATTGCCATTTTGACATACTCCACAATGCGTTGCTGGCCTGAATGACGATGTTTAATGACTGAAGCTTAAAATAACGATAACTTCTTACTCGGTTATCAAATTTAGGCAACTTTTATATCGTTGGAAAGCTAATTCAATTTCCTATGCAATGACAAGCTCTATACTATAAAATATTGTGTATTTCAAAAATTTTATGTTGGATAACTCATGGACTGAGACTTAATATTAAGCTAAAGAAATACAGGGTATTACATGAATACATAAGAAATTGATAGGATGGCCTCTTAAATTGAAGTAGGAGGAGTTTTCTTGAATAGGAATAGGTTTATCGTGACTCTTCCCTGCAACTTGCCATAATGGAAAAATTGGGAACTACCTTAACTCATCATCTCCCCCTAGAGAAAATTCACACTCCTAGGCTTTAGGACATATCATTCCACTAAATCTAGCCATAAATTTCAACACAAAAGGTGGTATTACCAACAGGAGTGGAAATAGACAAGGGTTCCGAAATGTTTTTGGGCTCAAAACCAAGACTAACTGCCACATAAGGGGTCATATAAGATAAGGTAGACCCAGGATCAAGTAACACATACACATTATAGAAAAAGATCTATAATATACCAGTAACCATATCAGGTGAAGCCTCTACTTCCTGGCAGATAGACAAAGCATACAACCGGTTGCGACCACCTCTAATAGCAGAATTAGTACCCTTAGGTGGTGGACCTGTGGAATTTTCATAGGACTTAACACCTCCAAAATTTCCTCCTGCTAAAGGGGAATAACTTTTGATATAGCATGGCTTTTTGAAGGTATAGTGCACATGACTACCAAATTGTTACCTTCTCAGGTGATCCCTTCCATACTTCCCAAAGTGTGGGTATGATTGGAAGGTTTGAGATACACTCCCCTGGAACTGAGTACCCTGCATCCCCGACTTACTGTTAGGCTGGAAATTATGAAACTACTGATCAACTGGAGGTCTGGGCATTGGGGCACTAGCTAAAGACTGAGCATTGCTCCAACATTTCTTCTTATACCAATTCTTATCCAATTTTCCACCTTGCTATTGATTGATATTTTGATCTATAGACCTAGCTATCTTAGCCTGTATTTCTCTCTCCCTTAACTCTACCTGCCTCTTATTTTTCTCCTCTACCTACTGTATATGCTCTGATAACCTAAAGAAATCTATGTCCTTGTTCAGCATTGCCCCATTACATTTTAACACCAAATCATCCGAGAGACCAGATGCAAACTTTCTTATACGATCCCTCATGTTGCCCACAAACTCTGGAGCATAACGGGATAGATGAGTGAATTTTAATATATACTCTTTGACATTCATCTTTCCTATTTCAAATTCATGAATTCCTCACTTTTTTATTCCCTCAATTCCTGGGGAAAGAAATGATCTAGGAAGGTCTTTAAAAATCCACCCCACACAGAAGGTTCAACATCTTCACCTATCAAATCTTTCCACTCATTGTACCACTGATTAGCTATGTCCTTCAGCTAACAGGCCATCAACTAAGCCCCTTCAACTTCATTCGTATGCATGACTCTAAAATTTTTCTCTATTTCGTTAATGAACCCTTGGGGCTCCTTCTAAACCTTTATGCAGTTAAGGTAGGTGGGTTCAATCTCATGAATAGTCCAACACGAGTAATTTCAGACAAACCAAACACAGAGTTCTCATCTTCTAACTGATGAGACTAAGAAACCACAAGTTGAGAAATCATATGGATGGACTGCCAAAACTCAGCATTCGAGACTTTAATCTGAGGAGGATGGGTACGGTTAACACCAGACCGAGAAGACCAAAGTGGACCATTTGAACTGGAGGAACTCCTATAGTATCAACAAATTCTGGAGTATGAGCTCTAATATGGGTCTGCATCCCATGACATCAACATGGGTGTATGCTTGTTTGATCTACGTAGAGGCATAATCAATCTCTGAAATACAGGAAATCATGAGTTAGGGGACATTCAGACTCTGTAGCATGAACTAGGACATGAACAAGAGAAACATTCATAAACACCTAGTAGCTTTCTTTTTATTAGTATAGAGCGACACCCAAAAAAAGGACTCTACTTGATGCGACTTCGTAGACACCTTGGGACCATGAAACTGGTTTTGATACCAATTTTGTCACGACCCAAACTAAGGCCTTGATTGCGATTGGCATCTCAAACCATGAAGGCCCGAGAGACCCCTTACTTTTTAATGATAAGCATAACTCACCAAGTATAATAATGTAGAAGAAAAGTGGAAACATGATATTTCTATTATTTCAACTTAACAATACGGGATGTAAGTCCCTAAGAAAATCCATAACCATCTATAACAAGTACACAAAGTCTCTACTAACTGAACATAATAATCTATCTAAAACTGGGACAAGGCCCCCGATCGGACCATGAACTAAATTCAAATGAAATCAACACATGGGAGAAAGCCTTACGAAATAAGGGAGGCTCACCAATTCCAAATATCTGATCGTGATATACTGATTTCCAGGATCACAAAATTAGGCCTTAAAACCTAAAATATAGGGGTTCAATACACAAAGTACTGGTACATAGAATAATCCAAAAAAATAAAATATTTTTATACAACATAAGTGAGAGAATTTCATAAAAATATGTCATCATAAAATATTTGAAAATACATGGGCATAATTTGACGAGCTTCAAAATATCTTCTTGAAATCATGACTCAACTCTTCATTTCTCTACTGATCTAGATGGTACACCCTATAATCTATAATTCCATGAGCTATATGGAATCCACTATTGACTCGATGGACCAACCCCCAACCCGATTTTGTCGCGAGGTATGGAGTCTCTGCATCTCTACTATGCCATAAAGCTGTCGCCAGTATACAATCCCCTATTTCAGGGAAACATAACACCCGTGTCATCAAATCATGATTCCGGGCAATGAGTTATCTAAACTTGTTCCTTCTTCAAGTAACTATCTAACTCTTTTTAAGCCCCATTTTAGACTTTTAAAAATCATGTTTTCTTGTTATAAACTGCTTCTCTCTAATTCTGTTTAGGGCACATCATAACAGGGTATCATCATACCTAAACTTGCAAGTCTTTTATTTCATACCACAATATCTCTGCTACAGTTTTTATTTCAAACCATATTATTGACCATCAAAAAGATTTAAAATACACGTGAGAATTTATATTTCAAAAGCACATGAAATCTAAGTCAAAAACCCTCTCTCTTCAACTCGTTATCTATAGTGGTCATATTTTTTTCATTGATTATATTCAATTCTCTATTAGGAACATGAGCCTTTATAATTCAAGGAAAACACCCTCTCATTTAATCATAAAAATAGTACAATTCATACATGACAATCATCCTTAAAATTCAAGCTTTTAGCTATTCGTATAATCAACCCACAACATGTAAAAATAATGGGTTTCATAATAATAGAGGGAATTATGTACATCATGCTCTTATTTAACTTCTCAAACTTAATTTAACTTGAACACATGAAAATATTTCAAATTCAAGGTACACCACTACAATTTCTATAAGACTTCATTATAAAATAGGAATTTCAATGCATGTTCATCAATACTTTTGAAACCCATTTCATATGTATATGTATATACTTCTTAAAGTTTGTTCAAAATAGTAAATCTATGCCCATGGGGTTTGGTTGATGGCTTGTCAACTAAGTCGTCCACCCCTTCAGTGATGTTGTTTCTTTTAGTTAAGACTGATGATGAGGTTGATAGATTGTCATCTAGTTGATAGCTTCTCATCCTAGTCGTCACCTTGATGATAGATGGATATACTGAGGTAAAATAAGAATAACTTCCTACTCCAATATAGGATTAAGATGAAACTAGTTGCTTTGGAAAGAGCACTCGAAGATTTTTCATTTGGTATATAGTAGAACATGTAACTCATTATAAACTAGATGTAATGATTGTTTGAATTTGAACCAAGTTGAAATATTCACTAAAACTTAATCGATAGAAATGTTCTCAACTCGTCTTTGAGTTAGGTGATTTTTGTGACCTCAGTTTATATTTAAAAGCATTCCTACACTATAGAATTTATCATCACACATATATTAAAAAGAAATCATTAGGTTTAGGACTAAACACATAGGAATGATGGTTTAAGTACTTGTCCAAAAATGCAGCATGTTACAAGAGTTGAGCCTATATATCCCGTGGGTGCCTTGTCTTATGATAGTTATGCTACACTACCTAGTTTAAGGTTATTGAAATGCATGCTAGAATCAATTCCCTTTCCTGATATGATATATATATATATATATATGTATATGATTTCATATGATAATTCAACTAGGTTTTGACTGATGGCATTATATTATTCCTCTATCCATGAGTTATATTCTAATGTTCCAACCTCTAACTATCTCCAAATCTTGTATTCCCATGCAATGTAGAAACCAAAACTTTTTTTACTTTTCTTTCATAATGATCAGGTGTTTGAGTTAGTTCATGAGTTGACATTGATGTAGTGAGCTTCTATACTTTGAAAGGCTTCATTTTATAGTCTTTATGACTTGTGTCTTAGACTTTGTTTCTGGCTACTTTCAGAGGCATGCCAGACATTTTATTGACTATAGTTTTATAGAGGTTTTATTAGATTACTGTAGACTTAGGTGTGTTGTTTTGGTGGATTAGCTTAGTGTCAGACGGTTGTCCGATCACCGATGATTGGTTTAGACTTTTCATGAAATAATTATTAGTCTTAGTTTACACTATCTTGTTATTGATTTGGAATTTATCCGACACTTGAGGTTGTTGAGCTGACTAGGTTAGGTGTACGTGGGGATCTCTAGTCCATGTAGGACTTGGGATACCCATCATGGCCAGGCCCTAGTTTGGGTTATGAAAAAGTTGGTATCAGAGACTAGGTTCATGGTCAATTGGGTGTCCACAAATCCATGTCAAGTAGATTCTCTTTTATAGGTGAGTAGCACACCACACTTGTAAGAGAGAGGCTATGAGACATTTAGAAATATTTCCCTTTCTTTTTGTCTTAATTTTAGGTTATTGAGTCTAAGGTCTTAGATCCTTCTTATTTTTATTTGCTCTCCTTTCAGATCATGCCTCCATGAAGATCTGATGTCCAGACCTGGTCAAGGTTCATGACATCTAACTGTCCATATGGGATCCCATTTGTCCCTATCGATCCTACTCTTGAAGGCGACACTCATACTCAGTCGCCTACTCGAAAGGTGACTAATGCTGAGTTTTGTTGCTCTATTATCCTATTGACTCAGTTGGTGACATCTCAGTCACAACAGTTGAGTTATAATGGTATTGCTATGGGCTACTAGAGTTGGCTAATTTATGAGGTTGTGTCCTCCAATAATTATCGGTATGAAAGTTGAGAAGGATTTTCAAAGTTTCATTAATAAGATAAAGAAGATCTTCTGAGTTATGCATGCTTTAGAGTTGAAGGTGTAGAGTTTACTGACTATCAATTGAATGATGTAGCATATCGATGGTATAAAGAGTGGGAATAGTTTAGAGGCAAAGATACTGGTTCTGCCTTATGGAATGATTTCTCTAGAGTATTTTTAGACCACTTCTTTCCCTAGAAGTTGAGAGAGACAAAGGCAGAAGATTTTGTTAACTTAAAGCAAGGAAGAATGATAGTCCAGGAGTATTTTTTTGAATTCCATTTGTTCTCCCGATATACGCCCGAGCTGGTATCTAATATGAGGGCCTGGATGAGAAAGTTTGGTTTGGGATTGTCTCATGAGTTGATTCTTGAGAGTAAAGCTACTTTGTTAAAAAAGGACATGGATATATCTATATTAGTTCTATATATGTAGTAGGTTAAAAAAGAGAAAAAGAATCATGGTAAGATTGGCGAGAGGTAGAGTAAGAAATTTGATCTTCAAAATAGGGTGGAAGGTAACAACTGAGTGGAACATGGTCTAAAAAAAGAGGTGGTGGATTCCTAACTCCTATTCGATCTTTAGTTCTCCCTACCCAAAGTCGTCTGGTGACTAATTTTTTCAGGGTGGTGATGCTTCTAGGGGACAGGGTGCCTAATCTTAGGCCAGTGGGGCCTAGTCTATACCATCCTACCCTTTCTACAGATTTTGTGGTTAGCACCATCATGGTTAATTCAAGAAGGGGAGGAACAAATATTTTATATGTGGTAATATTGGGAATATGTAGCGGGATTGTCCCTCTAGAGTTCATTTTGGGGCAAATAAGGTTCTTGTTGCCTCTTTATAACCTCCTGAACAAAGGGTGCTACTTCTGGCTCCTGCACTAATTAGAATAGTCTTTATGCTTTTGCTACTCGTTAGGATTCTGAGGTGTCTTCAGATATTTTTACTGGTATGTTGAAACTCTTTTCCCATAATGTGTACTATTTACTTGATCTGAGGTCCACTCTCTCTTATGTTACCCCATTTATGGTTGTGAGTTTTGGTTTTGGTCCTGAGTATCTGTCAGACCCTTTTTCTATTTCTACCCTAGTGGGTGACTCTGTGGTTATCAGAAGAGTCTATAGGGGTTGTGTGTTGTCTATTGGTAATTAAGAATCTCTGGTAAACTCGATAGATTTAGACATAATTAACTTTAATGTTATTTTGGGAATGGATTGGCTGCACTCATGCTATGCTTCTTTAGACTATCGAACTTGTAAGATCATGTTTAAATTCTCTAATGAGCCAATTATTAAGTGGGAGGGAGGTTCCCTAGCTTCTAAGGGAAGGTTTATATTATATCTTAAATCCTGAAGTTAATTTCCAAAGGTTGTCTCTATCATCTGGTTTGGGTAAAGGATTCTAACTTGGAGGGTCCTTTTTTATATTCTGTTCCTGTGGTGAATGAGTTTCCTGAAGTCTTCCTAAATGACTTACCTGGTATCCCACCCGATAGGGAGATTGATTTTGGTATTAATGTTGTTACGAACACTCATGTAATTCTATTCCCCCTATAGAATGGCTCCAATTGAGTTGAAAGATCTTAATGAGAAACTAAATGATGTTTTAGATAAGGGTTTTATCCATCCTAGTATATCCCTATGGGGTACACCGATATTATTTGTCGGAAGAAAGAAGGCTTCCTTCATATAAGTATTGATTATCAGCAGTTAAATAAGGTGATAGTACAGAATATGTATCCCCTTCTGAGAATTGATAATCTCTTTGATCAGCTTCATGGTGCTAAATTCTTATCTAGTATTGATCTTCAGTCTAGGTATCATAAACTAAAGGTAAAGGAGATGGATACCCCTAAGACAACTTTTTGTACCCAAAATGGACATTTTTTAGTTCTTGCTGATGTTATTTGGCTTGACCAATGCAGCTATGGTATTCATGGACTTGATGAATATGGTCTTTTGTTAGTTTCTAGATTTTTTTGTGATTGTTTTCATCGATGATATTATGGTGTACTCTAAGAGTAATAAAGATCATGACGATCACCTCTGCCTCAGATTATAGACCGTGAAAGATCAATAGTTATATGCTAAGTTTTGTAAATATAAATTCTAGTTAAATGTCATAACTTATCTGGGTCATTTTGTGTCTAGTGAAGGATCATGGTGGATCCACAGACAGTTGTTGTGGTTAAGAAGTGTCCTAGACCCATGATTCCAACCAATATTCAAAGCTTGTTGGGTTTAGCTAATTACTGTAGAAGGTTTTTAAAAGGCTTTTCTTCCATTGTTGCTCTATTGACAAAGTTGACTCAAAAGAAGGTGAAGTTCTGGTTTGCGTGGGTAGCTTTGAAAATCTAAAAGATAAGTTGACTTCAGCTTTAGTCTTAACTCTACCTGAGGGTACCGAGGGTTTTGTCATCTATTGTGATGCGTCTCGGGTTGGTTTGGGTTTTGTGTTGATATAGCATGGTAAGGTGATTGTGTATGCCTCTAGACAGTTGAAGGTTCATGAGAAAAACTATTCAACTCATGACTTGGAATTGTTAGCCGTAGTGTTCATATTAAAAATTTAGTGTCACTATCTGTGTGGGATCCATGTTGATATCTTGTCTGATTATCAGAGCCTGCAGTATGTGTTTACTCAGAAAGAGCTTAATCTCAGGAAAATAAGGTGGCTTAAGTTATTGAAGGACTATGATATGAGTCTTCACTATCACTCAGGTAAAGCTAATATGGTTGCTGATGCTCTTAGCAGGTTGTCCATGGGAAGGTTGTCCCGTGTGGATAAGGATAAGTGAGAATTGGTGAAGTATATTCACCATTTGGCTAACCTTGGAGTCGTCTGTTAGACTCTTAGGATGGTGGTGTATTTGTGCAATAGGTATCACAATCATCTCTTGGTTCAGAAATAAAGGAGAAATAGGTATTAGATCCTATTTTGATGATTATAAAGAATGATGTAGGTAAAAATAAAGTGATGGCCATTGAGATTGGCGGTGATCATATCTTGAGGTGCCAAGAAAGGTTGTATGTTCCCGACATGGATAGATTATGAGGAAGGATTTTGGACGAGGCCCATGAATTATGATATATGATTCATCCTCATTCAACAAAAATGTATCATGATCTCAAGAATATGTATTGGTGGAATAACATGAAACAAGATGTAGCTGACTTTGTGGCTAAGGGTATGGTGTGTCAACAAGTGAAGGTGGAACACATGAGGCCCGGTGGGTTACTTTAGGAAATTGAACTACTGATATGGAAATAAGAGGTAATTAATATGGATTTCATTGTTGGCCTTCCGTGGTCGCAGAATTAGTGTGACTCGATTTGGGTTATCGTGGATAGGATGGCTAAGTCGGCTCACTTTTTACCAGTGAAGACTAATTATACTATCAAGGATTCTATGAAGTTGTTCCTTTAGAAAGTTGTAAAGTTACATGGTGTACCTATTTAGTTCTCTTTTCAGTGTGGTACTTAGTTCTCATCGCATTTCTAGTGCTCTTTTCAGTGTGGTTTGGGGACTAAAGTGAGTCTTAGTATGACTTTTCACCCTCTTTCGGATGGGCAAGCTGAGATGACTATTCATACTTTGGAAGATATGCTGTGAGCCTGTGTGATTGACTTTGGTTATAGTTGGTTCGACCATTTACCACTCATTGTATTTGCTTATAATAATAGTTACCATTCTAGCATCGGTATGGCTCCATTTGAGGTATTGTATGGTAGGAGGTATATATCTCGTATTGGGTGGTTTGAGGTTTGTAAAGTGGAGATGTTTGGAATGGATTTAGTTCACCAAGCTATGGAAAAGTTAAAAGTAATTAGGGATAGGCTTAAGAACACCTAAAGTTGCCAAAAGTCCTATGCAGACGTGAGGTGAAGGGACTTGGAGTTTGATATTAGAGATTAGGTGTTCTTGAAAGTGTCTTCCATAAAGGGAGTAATGCGGTTTGGTAAGAAGAGAAAGCTCAGTCTCCGGTATATTGGCTCGTACTTGGTTTTGAGAAAGGTTGGTAGTGTTGCACAGGAGTAGGAATTTCCCTCTAGCATGAGTTCCATTCATCAGATATTCCATGTATCCATGTTACGGAAATGTATGGACGATCCTTCATTGGTTGTTCCCTTGTAGAGAATTTTCTAATTCTTTATCCTATGATGAGGTCTCGGTGAGGATCTTGGATCGGCAAGTTCCTCGGTTGCAAATAAAAGATGTGTCTTTGGTGAAGGTTCTATGGCGGAACCAAAAGTTCAAGAAAGCTACTTTGGAAGCTGAGGAGGACATAAAATCAAAGTATCCGTTCCTATTTATGATTCCAAAAATTCGTGCTTGAGGTATACATTGTTCTTAGTATCTTTCTTTTCTATTTTGTTAAAGGAAAAAGGGATGGTTCACTTGACATCTTTGTTTTCTAACTTGTTTAGAGGTAGGAGTAGAGGCATGTTGAGTCCAATCGTGCTTGTATTGCCTTGTCCCAACATTTGAGGATGAATGATCCTAAGGGGGGATACTGAAACACCCCAAACTTTAGCCCTTGAAATTTTTTTGAGTGTTGAACTTTCTATTCTTCATACGACTCACACCATAAGGCGTATGGTATGGTGACGGGTCTATAGACCCTAGTCATATGTTGGTCAGTGTATTATTGGCCAAATTCTGTCCTGTTTGTGAGAGACTCCATACGAGTTGTGTCGCTTTGTGATGATAGGTTTAGGGTCTAATCATAGTTGTCCAGTGTCTAGCCATTGATATTCTTCCTTGGATACAAATCGATGGTACTAGTCGTATGGTATTGTGACGAGTTAAGCAAGGGATTCATATGTTAGATAGAATATGGTGACCAGCCTTCTAATCTAGAGACGGCTTGAAGGTACCACTCGTATGTGTGGTGATAGGTGGGAGGGTCAACTCGTATCCACCTGCGAGTTTTATACAACTTTTAAGATCAGGTTATTTTAGACATTTCATACCCCAAACCCTTAAGACCCCATGTCTTATAACACATATTGGGCACTTATTATACACTTTAGAAGATCAAACATTCTCTAAACTCTCTCTAAAACCTCTCAAGAAGATTGGTTTAGTCCAATCATTGGTGATTGGTTTAGACTTTTCATGAAATAAATATTCATCTTATTTTACTCTATCTTTTTATATGTTTGGAATTCATCAGACACTTGAGGTTGTTGAGCTGACTAGGTTAGGTGAAGGGGGTGATCTCCGGTCCACGTAGGAATTCTGATACCCATATGGCCAGGCCCTAGTTCGGATCATGACAAAGTCATACTAATATGGTTCTCATTCCTAAAAAAGAGTAGGTTTAAACATTGAATATATGAGACCTATAAGCCTTAGAACATTTTCTAACAAAATAATCTCAAGACTGTTTCATGAAAAGATAATGGGGTTACTTCTAAGTATCATTTCCCCTTATCAAACTGGGTTTGTAAAGAGAAGGAGTATCACTAAGAATGTTTTTATAGCAAAAGAATAATAAGAGATATTAATTTGAGAAATAATGAGAAAAATGTATGATGATGTTGTATATGGAAAAGGCATATGATAGGGTCTTTTTGAAATTTCTTGTGATGGTTTTGAGAAGATTTGGATTTTTAGATAGAATTATTGACAAGGTTGTAAGGCTGATTAGCAGTAATTAGTATGCTGTGTTGGTAAATGGGAAATCTTTGGTTTTTGCAATCTTCAAGAGGATTAAAGAGGTAGATCGTTTGTCCCCCACTTTAGTAATTATTGTTTTAGAGGTTCTAGAAAGGAGCCTAAACAACTTATTTGAAGATACCATGTTCAAAGGATATGGAATGCCTAAATAGAATTCAAAAATTAAT
The DNA here is from genome assembly GCA_030864225.1 of Capsicum baccatum var. pendulum. Lineage (NCBI taxonomy): Eukaryota > Viridiplantae > Streptophyta > Magnoliopsida > Solanales > Solanaceae > Capsicum > Capsicum baccatum. Next base: position 45,901,228 of record CM061558.1, on the reverse strand, counting down.
CATCTTTCTTATGCAGATGATACAATTCTATTTTGTTCTGGCATCCAGGTTTAATAAAAAAGATGATTAAGATATTAAGGGAGTTTGAGAAGATCTCAGTTCAGTTGATCAATCTAGACAAATATTTATTCTATCTTCATGAAAAAACCCTAATAGGTATGTGTAATAAATTAAAAAAAAATCACAGGTATTGCTTTGGGATCCTTTCCTTTTACCTATTTAAGATGTATTGTGTTTTAAAGAAGAAAGAAGAAGAGCTATTTTGTGGAGTTGCTTATGAAAGTGATGAAAAGGTTGTATCTAGCAGAACAAGATATTACCCTTTGGGGGAATCCTTATAGCACATATGCTGCAATCTATTTCCATATATCTTTTATCAGCTATGAATCCCCCTGTGGGTGTTATTAATTACTTTAGAAATTATTTGCAAAGTTCTTCTGATAAAATACCACTAGAGCCAAAAACAAACATTAGGTATCTTGGGAGAACATTTGTTATACTAGGGAAGAAGGAGGTATTGGTTTCAGATGTTTACACATAGTTTTCGAAGCTTTGAGTGCAAAGCTACGGTAGAATTTTAAAACTTCCATATCATCATTGTGAAGTGAGTCTATGTGGAATAAGTATTGTAAGAAGTTGAATCTTATTCTAGAAGAGGCTTTGGGGAATCTCACAATTGGAGGAAATTAGTTGACATAAGGGAGAATATAGAGCATAATATCTGGTGGCAGGTTAAGTCAGGAAATTCTAGATTCTGGGTTGATAACTGGACTAGAAAAGGTGCTCTTTATTTTTTTGAAAGAGAGAATTCAATTGAGGAGGATATAAAGGTTAAGGAAATATCCTCTTCATGGTGGAATCAATGGATAAGATCAATATAAGGTGGAGGAATCAATGGACATCTTTTGCTAATAACCCCTATAGCTGAAAGGCTATAGAGGCAGTTTGCTATTTTTTCAGGTATAGACATTGAAGACATGGACCTACATCAACTAGTCTATACATGGTGAACAATGAAAAATCTTGCTAAGCTAAAGATTTTTTATATGAAGTTTTGATGATAAGAAGCTAAAATTCAAGAGACCAGGTCCCTGGATGTGCAACGTATAGTACAACTAGCACACGATATTTGCATAATTTTGTCTTCTTGTGTAACAAACTTGTAGGTGCTATTTTGTACTAACCTAGATAGATCGTCCAATGATATTTTATCCCTAATCATTACTGAGTTATAAAAGGAAAGAGAATCTTCTTCATCAAATAGTTTTTGCAAATTCTAAAGAGTGAAAAGAGAGGCAGCAAAACCCCATTTCTACACTGCTCAAGTTCTTAGCTATTTGTATAAGGTTAAATAGAATTTATTCTTGAGTGGGTGCTGAATTATAGTTGAACTACTCATGATATGATAAAAAACAACCCACAAACACAAGATAACAAGATGATAACAACGCCGAGAAACAAGCAACACAAGACGAACACAAGATAACAAGAACAACACTAACGATTTTGCAATAAAAGAAAGGATAGGTAGTGAGACATATACTACTACAAGAAGTAGGAACCAAAGGATGTATCAAATCCTAGGACCCCTAAGACTTACAATAGTAGCACCAAACTCTTACGTAGACACACGAGGGATGCCAATCTCCTCAAGCACTAACATTTCTAAGCCAAAATGCAACACAAGTGATTCCACACTATGTTCTACCATAGTTACGGTTTTCACTCTCTCTCAAGTGAAGAAAATGTGTTCTTCAATCATCCATATTCATAAAAGCTAACTAGAAAGACTTAATAAGAGACTATAGATAGACTAGCTTATTACATGATAAAATAACCTTAATGTCCTTAATGAGAGGGGTGCCTATGGAGTGTAATAAGGGGGCACAAAATAACCAAAACACCCTTAAGTATAGGGACGGTTTTGAAGTGTTTGAAAGATTTTCAAGGCTCCAAAGCGGTGGGTTTCATTTCACTCTCGGGTGGGAATCAACGACAAGCCTCCAAGCAACCCTCCACACATGGAATCGCTCTCTTAAATGTCCAAAATGGGTCCTCCATGCATGCTCTTGTGTCCTCGAGGTGACCAAAGCTTGAGTCTTTAAGTGTTGGCCTCCAAGGATGTCATCAAAAGCTATGTTGGGCGTTTGGATAGTATCATCCTCCCTTTCTTGAAAAGGATTCAACCTCGAATCCAAATCTTGCAAAGCCAAAGAAAGGACAAATGAATTCAAACTCCTCATGGCATGAGGGTTAGCACAACAAATCCTCTCAATATGCTAAGTTGCACATATTTGCAATATAACCAAGAATCCTTTGAATCAAATATTAAAAACTTATTAAAATATGCAAAAAAAATATTGTTATTGAAATCACCAAAAGATAAGGAAAAAAAAAGGTCCTAATGGCATCAAATAATCCACAAGGTATAACTACCTTCATCTTATGAGCCATAAGACACAATTGTCTCTTTATCTATTAAAGATACCACACCAAGGGTTGTGCTTCAATTGGTTCTAAAGTCTATAAGATCCATATAACATATCACTCACACAAGTGGACAAACCAACAAATTTTCTACCTCTATGTAGCATAAATCCAAGACTAGCATGGATGTCATCGTAAGCAAAAAGGTAGTATAGAAGCGAATCAAGTGTAAAGAAATACATGGATGAAGAAAAATCTTTTAAACACATTTACACTCTTCCTTTCAAACAAAGAGACAACTTGACATCCATAAGGTTGGACTCACTCAACTTAAGCACAAGTGTGTCAAGCAAGGATGCACATTTAGAAGAATTACCCCAAGGGGACAATGACACTTTTGCTCTCGGGTCAATATTAAAGGAAAAATCACCTATTGGGTGCCCTTAAATATTCAAGTAAATTAAATCTTCCATCACCCAATCATTTATTTTTTTCCAAGACTACACATTCGCTACCCTTAAGAGTACTCTCATTTTCTAAGAAGAGATTTCCATCTTTAGGAGGTATGTTATCATACCATAGAGGGTTATCATAGAGGCTATAGACTTCAAGATAAGATATACCCCCAACATCATTCTCACCACTAGGTTCATTAGGAGTGATTATACCATCTTCAAATAAGATATTATACCTAAAGAGCGAGTGATCTATACAGTGGGCTGATTTGGAACAAGCAAGTTCTTCACTCGCAAAAATATCATTATCAAGTTTCAAAGATGTTTCAATCACAAGATTATACCTATGACCCAAGAAAAAATTAGAATCTTTACCATAAGACAAGCTCACGGGTTCACTCCTATCCCTTGGAACAATATTTTCATTTACATGATTTCTATGAGTAAAACTAATAATAAGGATTTATCACACAATATGATTAATGAATCATCTCCAATATATTGATCAACTCTATCATCATCATCACTAACTTGAGCCTCATAAAACACATCATACACATGCTCAAGTAGCGGACTACGTTCATGAGTAAGTTTATCAACTAGTGCTTGCTTACTGAAAACAAAATTAGATCTTCTTGAAACCTAGCAATACTAAGATTATAAAAAGGGAAGGATCATGCAATCCTCTTTTAGGAAAACCACCAACTACATCCACTTGGCTACTACTAGCCCCATCACAACATTCTAAATTTAGAGGAGTGTTGAAGATAGTATTTTTACCTTGTAGCTCATATAAGGAGGGAATTTGGTTTCGAACTCCCTTGAATGGAACCCACTACCTTTCTCATATTTCAATGTCATGTGTGATAGATTCAAGATGAGCCAGGTCAGTAGGACTAAAGGGAGGAATTGGATTTGGGGAACTAAAAATTTGGTGTAGCCTTTCAAGGTTCCATTTGAATTCTTCAAAAGGGTCCTTGAAAGAATTATTATCCATGGTACCTAATAAAAGACAACAAAAAAGAATGACACACAAGTTATCTCAAAAGTATCCTTACCACACTCTCTTACATCTTTGGTTACCTCACACTTGGCTTCACAAGTGTTAAAAATTGGCTTGTAATCCGTGAAAAGTTGAGGGATGAGTTCTACTCTTGCCCGAAATAGATTTTCATTTGAAGACTCAAAGAAATATTGTTTGTACTTGATCCAAGAAAGTACAATGAATAAAAAATATAAAAAGCCCACAAGAAACAGAAATACGAACAATAACAGACTCAAAACTAACTTACAACCTAGTAGGTGATTACTTGCTTGTCAATTAGTACTAGAATCAATAAATGAAACTCAAGGAGCAAGAAAATGAAACTAACAAATCTGAAATTTTGATCTTAAGGTCGTTTTTGGAGGGTGACGATGTGACAGCCATGTGGCATCCTTGGATTGGGCATTGGAATTGTTGAAAATTTTGAAAAATTTTCTTGTCTCAAAGTTGAGTTGTTCAATCTTCAATTGGAGGAGTGAATTTTCAGCTATAGTAGAGAGAAAAACAAGAATTCAGAGCCCTTTTTCAAAATTCAAAGAACTTTCACTTTCTTGCACCTTTTTGGAAAGACACCTTTTTGAAAGGTTGTTGGCTTTTTCCTCTTTTGTTTTGTCTTGGTAGGTGTTCTTTCCCTCTTTTGGTAAGAAAATTTTTAAAACCCTTTTGTCTCCTTACTTATTTGGTATTTTCTTGGGATAGGTTTCAAGACTAACAAAGACCACACCTTATTTCTCCACTCATTAAGATCAAACAATACCCCTTTGAAGAATCTTCTTCAACACAACATAAAGATTGTAAAGAACACTAAGAACACAACTTTGGAAATTTGAAGTTCTAGGTTCTCTTTGGACCTCCAAACATCAACAAAAACACATTTTCAAGTTCAAATATTCAACAATAATATCAACAACATATTTTCAAGCCTCCAATCCTCAAAAAACAGCAACCTTCAAATTCCAAGAACAACTTGAAAATGGCTCAAAATTTAGATCTAGACTCAATTAGTGTTAGTGAAGAAGGGGATAACACTATCAACAAGAAAAACACATAAAAAGTTCCTAAATATAAGATACAATTTTGTCCTAGACACCAAAAATGATCCAAAATGTTTTTCTTTTGGACTTTCAGTTTTCAATACTATTTTATTTTTGATTTTTCAAGATAGAAAGCCCAAGATTGATTTCGTAGGAATGAAATCAAACTTGGATCTAATACCAAATGATACAAAGAAGCCCAAAAATACAAGATAACCAGATGATAACAATATTAAGAAACAAGCAACATAAAACGAACACAAGATAGGAAAAACAACACTAACAATTTTGCAATAAAAGAAAGGATAGGTAGTGAGACATACACTACTTCAAAAAGTACAAACCAAAGGATGTATAAAATATTAGGACCACTAAGACTTACAATAGTAGCACCACACTCTTACGTAGACACAAGAGGGATGTCAATCTTCTCAAGCACCAATATTTCTAAGCCAAAAATACAACACAAGCGATTCCACACTATGTGCCACCCTAGTTACAGTTTTCACTCTCTCTCAAGAGAAGAAAATATGTTCTTCAATCTGTAAATACCTAATAAAAGACTATATATAGGCAAAATTATTACATGATAAAATAACCTTGATGCCCTTAATAAGAGGGTTAGCTATGGAGTTTAAGGAGAGAGTCAGAAAATAACCAAAACACCCTTAAGTTAAGGGCCGGTTTTAGAGTATTTGAAAGCTCTTCAAGGATCCAAAGATGTGGGTTCCATTTTACTCTTGGGTGGGCATTAAATTCAAGCCTTTAATAAACTCTTCACACATGAAATTTCTCTCTTGAATGTCCTAAAGGGTCATCCATGCATGCTCTTGTGTCATCAAGGTAACCAATGCTTGAGTCTTTAAGTGTTGGCCTCCAAGTATGTCATCAAAAGCTATGTTGGCCATTTGGATCATATCATGCTATAAGAGTAGTGTTTTCTCTTTGAGTAGAGATTGCTTAAGTTGAGTTGCCTAAGCTTATCACTGGTTAGAGTTAACCAATTTTTGAGGGAAACTTGGAAAAGATGTTAAGGTGTGCTTGAAATAGAGGTATTGCATGTAGAAGGAACCTAGAGTTAGGTTCACACTTGAGTTTTTAATCAAGAGGTTGAATGTAGTGGACTATTTAGTGCTTGTGAGGGAAAACCATGGTTTTTCCAGCTTGGGTTTCCATGAAAAAGCCTTGTGTTTTTACTCTTCCTATATTTTCTTTAATTTTCCATCACCTTATAGTTGCTCTACTATTCTATTGCTCGATATTGACCATGAGGGACCTGGTCCCTTATTGTGTGGTGCAACCCCCAAGGATTTTTACTATTGGTATTAGAGTGGGTTCACTCTAACTGGTTCATACTTAGAGTATTATGGTTATCATTGCTTCTATAACTGAATTAGGAGCGGAAAGAATGGAAGCAAAAAGAATTATTAGAGCTATAAAAGGGATGATCAACTAAGAAAAAGAAGTTTTGTAAGATTGAGAGCCATCGTAAAAATAGTATTTTTGAAGAATTCATGAGATGTCACCAAATTCAAAAGGATGATCAGGTCCCTAAAAGGTAAAAAATATAAACTGCAGCTGAGTATTAAGTAAAACAAGTTTTGACAACATGACAAATATTTGAAACCAAAGAAATGTTTTCTAAATTTAAAACTGAGTATCTGAGTTGCATGAGTCCCCCAAAGAATAAAAGTGACTTAGATTACAAGGGAAATAGAGAAGCTTCTTAGTTTCAAATTGATCTTGAAGAAAGGTTGAAGGATTCTCAAGAACATCTTATGGCATCACTACACAGGAATAAAGAGTTAGGGAAGCACTTGGTCCACCTAAGAGAAAAATTGGACAAATCTCTTAAATGGACTACCTCCTCACAGAACCTCTCTAATTTGATCAGTCAAGATGTCAAGAATAGTAGAGATTTAGGCTATCAAGTAGACTTATAACATTTTGAGTTTAAAAGCAATGTTGCTTAGTATGCTGGAAGTAAAAGGCATAAACTCACGTGCACTCACTGTGGAAGAAATAGACATTTGAAAGAAAAATGTCAATCCTAGGTTAGGGGCAAATTAAAGAATACTGAATACATTCAACAGGAGAATGCATACCCTTAGGGCTTTGAGTTTTGAAAAAAGGTAAAAATAAATCAATCGTTGCCTAGATGGACTAAGAAGAATTTGATTACACCATTGTCCTACTACTGGGAACTAAGACTCAAGTAAGTTCCCAAATTTAACTTGTGATCATGATTCCAGGCATGAAAAAGTGATGGTAGTCAAGAATTGTGCGTCAGTTGAAAGGTTTCAAAGTTAAATTATGAAAGGACTGACTATGTTCTCTCTCTTAAGACACTTCATGATAAAGGTATTTTATTGTGAAAGAGATGATTTCATGGTACCTGGTTCTAAAAAAACTCATCTTAAAGAAAACTTGAGGTAGTATGAGAGAAGTAAAATTTTGAAGCAAATTGAAACTGAGCTTGATCAAAATATCCTGAACCAACATCTGAGTCAATATCACTCCTCAAAACTTGTCTGTGATCATGAGATAGGTATCTATAGTAATGTAGGTTCATGATTAATCTAACTTAGATCCATATCGTTATAGGTATATGGCACTATCCGAACTAGGGCCTTATCGTATTAGGCATCTTAAGTCCAACATGGGTCGGAGATCATCTCGCTACCCAATCAAACCAACCAAATTGTACCCTGAGTCGGGTGAGTTCTGGCTATATAACAAGATATAGTAATCTATAACCCAAAGACTCGGATAGGTCCTTGACCATGACCAACCTAAATAATTCAAACCATCTAATACCAAACCAACAACCATAACCTAACCAAATCCATATCCAATCTATAATATACCCAACTCCACAGTATGTCCATACAAAGACTAAAAAACAATCCAAGAATAGACAGTCGAGATATGACCCTGACCATAGCCAAAACCAATATCCACGTCTAAACAAATAAATATATAAGAAAACTCAAAGCAAGAAATGGAGCCTTCCGGAGTATGGAAGCTCACGACTTTAAGTCAACACAAGCTGTCCCCAAATCTAAGCCACTGAGTAAAATAGTACGACCAACACCTATATTGTGTGTAGATATAATGTTTGAGAATGGTTAGAGATTGGGGCACTAGCATGTAACTCAAGGATAAGGATAATGTAATGCTAATAGTTCAAAACCATTGGACCAATACAATACATATATATATACATATATACCCTAGTAGGATAGGGAAGACGGTTAGCATGAACTTTGAAAATATTAACCTGGGTTGTGTAATATAATTGTCATATATCAAGGCACCACGATCTATATGGGTCCAGCTCTTCCCTAGATAGAAGTGCCCAGTGTGTGTAGCCACATGAACCAGAGAATATCCATAATCATATATGCCTATATGGGGGACTCAAACATCCCAACATAATTAAGGTGACTTAAGCACCAATACATATTTTATGGGGGACTCGAACCTCCCATTCATATATTTATTCAGGGGATCAAACCACTGCATCACGAAGACACTCGTACCGACTAACACAATTTCTAATGTTAGTCCTTCGGACTCTACTTTCACGACCCAACTACACATCCCACTTTAAAGCCCAATTTAAAACCATTATTTCATATACACAAATATTAATACAATTACTAACTAAAGGCACTTTGTTGGTATCATCATACTAATACTATTTGCAAGCATATCGTATGCCATTACCATTATCAATCAATAATCAATCATTTGACTTTGGGACTCAAACCCATTATCTAACAAAGACACTAATTCAATTCAAAGTTTAGGGACTCTAACCTATTATCTAATAATGACATAAATCAATTTAATATTTAGGAATTCAAACCCTTTTAGCTAATTAAACCACTAAGGTTACCAGTTAAATCATTACATAGCCAACAAGGCCTTCACAAAACCATTTACTAACCATTCATATTCATTAGGCCAATGCGTTAGTTCAAAATGCTATTTAACATGTGACTAGTTTATTCTTTTAGACATTTTCACAAACATGTTGAGGGCATACCATTATCAAGAACAAAAACAAGGCAAAAACCATCAAGTTTAGGGTGAACCATGACCCAATTATTAAACTACAATTACTAAGCACCTACATGTGCAAAGCCATCATTAAAACATGCATAAACAAAATTAAAACCAAAAGTAAACAATACTCAACACTATGCAACAAAACCCTCACCATTGGTTTTTAAAACCACCATTAATGAATCATAAACAAAGCTTTAAGTACATGATTTTCATGAACTAAAAATATGGGAAGGTACACCTTCCTTATTCACAAAGATTCAGGGAAAAAACTTGACTTTTGAACCTCTAGATAAACACTTGAAGAAAATCCTAGACCAATCTTCTTGAGAGAGTTAAGAGAGAGTTTTAGGAGTGATTTGATCTTTCAAAGTGTGTTATAAGAGGCTAAAATATATTTTAATATGTGGGTTCTTAAGGGTTTTGGGATAGGAAATATCTAAAATGTCCTCATCTTAAAAGCTGAAAATGTGGATAGAAGGGTACGATTCCCCCACCAACTCGTACACATAACATACGAGTGGTACCCATGAATCATACCCTATATAGAAAGTTGGACTCCAATCCTATCCAACATACGACTTCATAGGATAACTCGTAGCCACAACATATGATTAGTACCCTAGGACCGTACCCTAGGCAGCCTACCAAGGGCTTGACATGCAACATTCAATTAATTTTGATCACTCATACCATCTATATTAAACTCGTGTGGTGTCCATTCATACCTTAGGTAGTAACCAACCAAAACCATACTAAGTAACATATGGACAAGACCCATAAACCATACTCACATCATATGATAATTAAGCATGAGTCTTATGATAATAAAAAATATCAAACTCAGGAAATTTTCTAAGGGTCAAAAGCTAAGGTATTTTAGTATACACCCATGGGGATAGCTTAAAAGGAGAACGACTTAAGCTGCACAAGTATAGAAGTCATTTATACTAAAAGGGACTTGGTCTTATCTCTCAGGTTAGTACATACAAGATGCCTTAGTAATCACAAAATTCTATCTGAAAAGCCATGTATCTTTCTCTTCTCTAAACTGTCAATTCTCTTGTAATGAAGAGTCACACTTATTAGAATTCAGATATATTAGTTTAAAAGGAAATGCTTTTAAAGACATTGGTCATTTTCAAAAGTGCTAAATCAGACCATCTCATCAAATGTACTTTAACTAATCCTATTCATCTTCCTAAATAAAAAATCATCCTTAAGATAAACTGGATTATCTGTCTTTCTCAAAACAAATGGACGATGTTATTACTTTCGGACCTTCTGTAAAAAATTAAAATCCTCAGTTGAGTTAAATTTTACTAAGACATCCTTAATCGTAGAATTTAAAGCTTAGTGAATCATAATAAATATTTCAAACCTTGAGTCTAGGTCATAAATAGAATAAAAAACCTTTTCACCAATAATCCCACAATTTCCCGTGTCATCTAAAAATTCCAAAAAATTTGAATTCTCTGAAACACAACAAGAACTAAATTCAACTACACACTCAAAAACAATATTTTTGATCAATTGTTTGACAAAGAAATTGTAATTAAAAGAGTTTATATTTCCTTCAGCGAAGATTGGGTAGCTGAGAACCTACTACTGCTTGCTTGTAACAAAATAGAAAACTTGGTTGATGAAGTAGAATAAGAAGTTTATGATATTGATAAAGTGAGTGGGATAAAATATATGTTGTTACCTCCAAAAAAAGAGAATGAAGAGATTGAGGATGAATTATCTCTGAGATGGTCTGTGAAGAAACCCAGGAGAAATACAAAAAGGCAAAATGAAAACATTAGAGGTGTAGAGATTGATATAGGAGAGAAATTGAATTTTGGGATATTATTTCCTTAAAAAAGGTTAGAAATAATGATCTTACAATTGAGAGGACCAGGTCCTCCATATCAAAGTCTAGTAGCTCCACTGGAAAGAGGTAGAAAGATATAGCTGTCAAGAAAAGGGAGGACTTTGAAGGACCAAGTCTAGTGAAAAGAACAACTAATAATAAAGGAGAAACAAATAGTGATCCCAAAAGAAAGAAAAAAATAAAGAAATAAATTACATGTGTAGAGAAAGAAGGATTGAGAACCTGAGAACACAAAAAGTGTTGTCAGGAATAATAAGTGATCCCAAAAAACCTGGGATGATTGAATTGGTTGAATATGTAAAGTATCAGGGATGGTTACACTTTTTTGAAGAATCAAATTTCATGGTTTTTAAGAATGAGGTTAGAGAATTTTACTATACCATAGAATTCTCAGAAGATGGGCTAAGCTTTTCTACACCGGTGCAAGGAAAGTCTATCTATTTGAATGAAGAATCACTGGGAAAAATCTTAGATGTATCGGCTATTGGATTTAGTTTTGATGTAAAGCAACAACCCAACACTAAGTTTATGATCAATACCTCCAAAATAAAAAGAATATCTAGAGCAGTTGTGAAAAATAAGTTCCTGAAATATGAGTTCCAACTTGTATTTAAGTTCATCAACAAAGTCCTATTTCCAAGATTAGGGAAAACTATAATTTTATTTGGTGCTGATCTATTCTTGATAAAATTCCTAAGAAGTTTTAAATTGATCATTTTGCCTGCTCTTATGATTGACCACATGAAAAAGTAATTCTTGAGAAAAATAAGAGACATGGAATTCCCTATGGGTACTTGCTGAAGAGTGTCTTCGAACATTTTAATGTGAGTGGAACTAAAGGAACACCTGGAACAGACAAATAAATTATCATTCTAACAACCCTTGTAGAGAATGAATATATTGAAGATAGAGCTGGTTTTATGTCTCAAATATCTGAGTTGTTAGCGGTTCAATAAAAGTTTGGAAAGAAAATGAAGGAATTAAGAATTATGTTAGGTGCCAAAGATGCTGAGATAATGCATATGAGGTCAAAGATTCAGAAGTTGTCATCTGAAGGACCAGGGGCCTGTGATGAACTTGTAATCGAAAATGTAAAACTCCAGGGTAAAGTGGCTGAACTGAGTGGTAAAGTTCAAGAATAGAATATTGAAGTGACGGATCTCACCAAGTAGTTGTTAGATGCTTATAATCCTGGAAATTCAAGAGTAGAGATGTTGCTCAAGTCTCTTTGCAAAAATCTCCCTATACCTGAAACCTATTATCCTTATGGGTGTTCATGGGTCGGTTTGGATCGGTTCTTGGTCAAAACCATAACCAAACCAACTTTGTCGATTTTTAAATTTCTAAAACCAAACCAACCAAACAAAAAAATAACCACCAGTTTCGTTCTTGTCAGTTTAGTTTGGTTTGGTTTGATTTTTTTGGTTTATAACTTTAGCTAAAGGTAAAAGTTGAAAATTTAAGAAAACAATTCCAATCTAACATATGAGATGTTAACCTAATGTTGTATCTCAACCTTAAAACTATGATGTCAACTGAGTGTTATACTTCAGCAAAGCTATAAACAACACCATATGAACACTTCTAAAAAAAATTTTAAAACTAAATTTAACAGAATGATATGACAAACCCCCCAAAAGGTGAACACATAAACTTCTTTTTCAACAAGGTTCAAAATGAATTATAAAATTAGTGATTGTCTATGGTCTAATGAATCTCAGCTATAAATTTCAATAGACAACAAGATATTATTTTCACAATTAGTACTATTTGTCATTCAAAGTGCGAAATTTATTTAGAATCTCATAAGATACTATAAACTGTATCAAGACATGACTTAATGTGTTACGACTAAAGTTAAATCGTGATTAAAACATAAAATGTAACAAATATTTATATTGTATTTATGAATAGTACATAAATAATTAATATATATATATATATATTGGTTCGGTTTGGTTATTTTGTCGGTATTTTAGAGTAAAACCAAACCAAACCAAACCAAATTAGTATTGGTTTTTAAAATTCAAAACCAAACAAAACCAAACCTAACCAAAAATCAGGTTTATTAATTATTTTAGTTTGAATCGTGGTTCGGTTTGGTTTAAAACCAAACCATGAACACCCCTAATTATCCCTATATCCAGGCCTATCTATTGTTGTTTATATCTTAATCATGCCTTTGGATTTGAAGACAATTATTTTGTATTTGTATGAAATAATTATACTAGTACTAATCACTAATTATGAATGAATGAATTCTATTTGTGTGCTTCACTTGTCTTCTTTACTTTAAGTTGTTCTTTATGTTAGTGTTGCCCAGTGGCCATGTGTTAATTAGCTTGCACTTATTTTTACTTATGGTTTACCATCACACTTTTTCAATGAGGCCAAAAGGAGGAATAATTACTTCGTGTGTAAGGACCAAGCATGATGAGTGTGATGTGTAGGGACCAGGTATCATTAAATGAGCTAAGAAGTATGTGTACTCATGTGGTACATACTGATAGGGGGAAGTCAGTATTGTGCTGAATAGATGAATAAAAGAAGTATGCAAATGACTATGAAGGTGAAAATGCACCAAATAAAGGTGCATAATGATAGGAGAAAGTTTTTGCTGCAAATAACAACAAGGGACCCTGTCCCTATGTGGCATGATGAAGGAGGAAGCATCATGATAGGGGAAACATTCATCTTCAGGTGGTAATCACTCTGATTAAATATGATGAATATACACTAATGCTTACATTATATGGTTTGTTTTGTCATCATCAAAAGGGGAAAGTTGCAATATGAAGTTTTGATGATGAGCAGATAAACTTTAAGGGACCAGGTCCCCTGGGTATACAATACAGCTGGCACACAGTATTTGCACAGTTTTGTCCTTTTTTGGAACAAACTTGTAGGTGCTATTTTATACTGACTTGGACAACTGGTATAATGATATTTCATCCCTAATCATCACTCAGCTATAAAACGAAAGAGAAACCTCTTCATCAAATGATTTTTGAAAATTCTAAAGTGTGAAAAGAGAGGTAGAAAAACCCCATTTCTACACTGCTCAAGTTCTTAGCTGTTTGTATATACTTGAATAGAATTTTTTCTTGAGTGAGTGCTAAATTGTAACTAAACTACTAATGCTATAAGAGTAGTGTTTTCTCCTTGAGTAGAGAGTGCTTAAGTAGAATTGCCTAAGCTTGTCGCTGGTTAGAGTTAACTAGTTTTTGAGAAACTTGGCAGAGGTGTCAAGGTATGCTTGCAATAGAGATATTGCAAGTAGGAGAAACCTAGAATTAGGTTCACAGCCGAGTATGCAATCACTAGGTTGATTATAGTAGACTTTTTTGTTCTTGTGAGGGCAAGTCGTTGTTTTTCCCATCTTGGGTTTCCACATACAAGTCCTTTTGTTTTTACTCTTACAATATTTTCTTTTATTTTCCTGCACCTTATAGTTTCTCTACTGTTCTATAGCTTGATATTGACCTTGAGGGACCTAGTCCCTCACTGTGTGGTGCAACCCCCAAGGGTTTTTACAAGATGGTTTTTGGAGTAATTATTACTTTAATCATGTGGTTCTTATGGAAAAGAATAAATGAAATAAAGCATGGGGGTTAGGTCACTTTTTGTACTTTGGTTTGACAAGTACAAGGCTTGGTTAGGAAACTAATCAAGTCAGTGTATCCTTGGTTGATGGTGGGAGTAGGAGATTGGCTCACCTTGGTAAACATGTCGAAACAATATAAATACATGGAGCCTAATCGATAGGGGTAAGATTTAATATAATACTGAAGGAGCATGCTGGGGAAACCTAGGTGTAGGTATTACTGCTTTCTACATCAGAAATAAGAAAGGAGTCTGGTTTTTTCTAAAGCCAGAGAGTTGGGGATACTACTAATATGGAGGTTGAAGCATTAGCCATCGTGGATGCTTTGACATACTATCAAGCACATAATATTGAAGGTGTGACTATTGAAAATAAATCTTTCATCCTTAAAAAGATGATAGAGAGTCAGTGGAAAGTTCCTTGGTAATTAGTTGAAATTATAGAAGAGATAAGATACAAATTGGGAGCAGTGCAAGTCAAAGTAATTCACACATTCAGAGAAGGAAACACTCTTGCACTAGATAATGAAGTAATGGAGGAAAAATAAAAAATGTACAATAATTTCATAGATATACTAGCTAAAGTGAGGAAACTAATCAACTTATTTAGAGAAGGAAACACTATAGCTGATGCACTAGCTAATAAAGTAATAGAAGAGCAATCTGAAAAAGAGTAATAACAGTTTCACCGATCTACCAACTAAAGTGAGGAAACTAATCAACATGGCTAAGTCATAAATTCCTAATGTAAGGATTAGGACACGTAAAATAATCATGCAATAATGAAAGGCAGAAAAAACAAAAATAATTAAAAGCAATCATTCATAAGAAGGAAACATCGCATAGGGAGTCCTAATAATTACAAAACCACAGGGATGCGACGAAGATACATGCACAATATAATTATTTATAAAGACAAGAATTTTGTGCCTAAAATAGCTAGTTCCTTACCTACCAAAAACCTTCACTAAAAAGGAGGGTACATAGAGACTCATGCCACAACTTTTCAGATCTGTTCAAACTAGTAGAGCCCTTACTGATTATCAGAACCTACAGGAAAGTTCAAGTTAACAAGATGAGAATAAGATGGGTAAAGCTGAAATATGGAGGTAGAGAAACTTACAAAAAAATGGTAAATCCAAGTGTTGGCATGTTACTTCAGAAATTGGAGGTGGTAGTCTCTCGATAACTTCAATCTTGGCTCGATCAACCTCAATTCCCTTTTTAGAGACTTTATGCCCAAGAACAATGCCTTCCTTAACCATAAAATGAGACTTCTCCCAATTTAGTACCAAGTTGAATTCAACACATCTCTGCAAATCCATACTCAGATTTGCCAAGCATGATTCAAATGACTCACCTACAATTGAAAAGTCATCCATAAACACCTCCAAGGTGTATTCAACCATATCAGAAAAGATGGATACTATACCCCGCTGAAAAGTGGTAGGTGCGTTACATATCTCAAATGGCATTCGTTTGAAGGAAAATGTACCATACGAACATGTAAAAGTGGTCTTCTCCTGATCTTCAGGAGCAATGCAAATCTGATTATATCCGGAATAACTATCTAAGAAATAGAACCATCCCTTCCCTGCCAATCGATCAAGCATTTGATCCATGAATGGCATTGGGAAGGGATCCTTTAACGTCCATGAATTCAGCTTCTGGTAGTCCATGCACACTCTCCACCCTGTGATAGGTCTGAGTGGAATTAGCTCATTCTTTTCGTTTGCAATTACTGTCATGCCCCCTTTCTTGGGCACACATTGGACCAGACTCACCCATTTACTGTCTGATATTGGGTACACCACCCCTGCATCTAACCACTTATTAATTTCTTTCTTCACTACCTCTTGCATAGGTGGATTAAAATGACGTTGATGCTCAATAGTGGGCACGCAATCTTCTTCGAGCTTAATCTTGTGCATACATATCCCAGGGGGATACCAATTATATCAGCAATAGTCCAACCAATGGCTCTCTTCTACCTCTTCAGAACAGTGATAGGAGCCTCTACTTGTTGTTCACCTAAATCAGCAGCAACAATAACTAGAAGTGTATCACCACTTCCCAAAAATATATACTTTAGACGACTGGGTAGATCTTTCAGTTCTAGTACTGGTGGCTCTTCAATGGATGGTTTGGCTGGTGGTGAAGGTTGATTCTTAAGGTCAAGGTCCAGCTTCTTAGGGGCATGAGAATAGGACCCCATTCCTGTTAGAGCACAAATAGTTTCTTCATACTCTTCAACATCTTCAGGGTCAAAGTTCAAAAGAACAGTAGCCAATGGGTCAACAATAAGCTGCTTCTCTACAGATAATTCTTTCTCATCCTCATAATAAACTTCAGTTACAGAGAACACATTCATATCTTTAGGCTGCTTCATTGATTTGCATACATCAAAACGGACCACTTCATCATTCATCTGAAATAAAAGCTCATTTGCTCGTAAATCAATAAGCACACTTTCTGTTGCAAGGAAAGGACGACCCAAGATTATGGGAACTTCAGAATCCACTTCGCAATCCAAAATAACAAAGTCTGTAGGAAATATAAAGGTAGAAACCTTCACCATTACATCATATAAGATACCAACAGGTCGTTTTACTGACCTATCGCCCAACCCCAACTGTCTGTAAATGGATAGCGGCATCAAATTGATGCTATCCCCCAAATCGCACAACGCCTTAGGAAAATCCAAAGATCCAACCGTGCAAGGAATGGTGAAAGCACCAGGATCTGCCTTCTTCTGTAATAAAGATCTCGTGGCAATTGCACTGGAATGATGAAAATTATCTGTCTGTTCTTAGCTTGCTGCCCTTTTCTTTGTCAACAGGTCCTTTATGAATTTGACGTACCCTGTCATATGCTCCAGTGCCTTCACCAAAGGCACATTAATAGTCAATTGCTTTAACATAGTCATGAATTTACTGAACCTGGTGTCATTAGCCTTCTTCTTCAGTCTCTAAGGAAAAGGTGGTGGTGGATTTGGAAGAGTTTTCTCCACCACTTCCTTTCTGTTTTGCTTCCCATTATCAATATTTTTAGATAGCTGACATCTAGGTGTAGTATCATGAACGTTCTCATTCTGGGTTTCAGCTTCTACAGAATCATCATAATCTACTTTAATAACATTCTCTTCTATATTATCAACCACTGGCTTACCCTTGGATGGATTTTCCAACACCTTACCACTCCTGGTAGTAATAGCCAAACATGATCCATCATTCCTTGGGTTTTACACAGTGTCACTAGGTAAAGTGATAGCTTTTCTTTGATTGAGTGCCGCTGATTATTGACTCAATTGTTGTTCCAGCTATTTTATTGAAGTGGAATGTGGGTCAACCAATTGATTTACTGAGGATAAATTATTTTTTACCTCAGTTACTCCCGTGCTGGTTGCCTCCACTCCTTTCAACAGCTTAGCCATCATATCTTCCATGGAAATCTTCCCATAGCCAGATGCCGCAGCCTCATGATTTCTAGGAGGAACGTAAAAACCACTCCTGTCAGTCTTATTCATCCAACTCCCTTGGTCTCAGTCCTTGTATTCGGATTTTTCATAATAGTTCCGACCTTGGTTTCCTTGGGCATTGCCTCAAAAATCCCTCTGATTATTCAAGTAATTTGCTTCCTCCTCAGAATCGAAGTCATCTCTTCCCTATGATACAATAGCCTTGACCTTTTCTGTCTTCCCTGATAATAAATGCTTGGTAAGAAGGTCCATCTGCATTTTCATGTGAGCCATATCTTGGTTACGTTCCTCTTCTGTTCATCTCTATTCTACAGTCATGCCAATAGATACAGTAGAGCTTGCTACCTTAGAATCCCTGGTATACCAAGCTCTACTCTGCTGTGTCATACGATCTAGCATATCACTTGCCTCAATAAAAGTAAGGTCCATGAATGACCCACCTGCAGCATTATCAACCACTGGCTTTGTCACCGAGTTCAAAGCCCTATATAATATTTCCATCAAGTGGATATTGGTCATCTGATGATTTGGGTACCGCATAAGCTTCTTCTTGAACCTCTCCCATGTTTCATGGAGAGCTTCAGTTGGAAGCTATCAAAAATTGCTGATCTCATCTCTTAATTGTGCTCTCTTGGATGACGGAAAGAATCTTTCTAGGAAAGCGTCTTTCAGTTGTCTCTAATTGGTAATAGAGTCAGGAGTTAGACCATTTAACCATAAAGTTGCTTCTCCAGATAGAGACAATGGAAATAAGCATAGCCGAATTGAATTCTGTCCAACTCCTGGATTGTCAAACGACTTGCATGTTGAGATAAAATTAATTAGATGCATATTCGGATCATCGCGTGCAAGTCTACCAAATAACCCTTTGAGTTGCAATAGTTGAATCATGGTGCTAGTGATATTGAACTTGGATCTAGGTGCCAAGGGTGGAGGAATAATAGCCCCTAAGGCACCAGCCCCATCCAAATCGTCGTCATCATCATCAAAAGGAGCCTGCACAGCTCGACGTTCAGGTCTCATTCTAGCTTGATAATCTTTCCTATTCACGCGTGCTGCCACCTCATCTGCATGCCTTAGATTTAGTAACTCATCATCACCCAGGTACTCATCATCCAGATTTATTGCCCGACTTGGGTTATAAATATTCTGTTGATGCACTTGAGCAGCTGCCAACGCAGCTAATCTAGCCTGCTCCTGTTGAGTAGCCATCCGTTCAAGGTTTTGTTGTGCATCCATTCTGACAATAAGATGTGGTTCAGGATTTATAGGTAATAATGGTTGACCAGAACTTCGTGTATTTGGCATGCACTCCACTAAACCTGAGCAAAACAAAAACAGCAAGCAAAACGTAAAATTTGAGAATCTTTGACCAAAGGGTCTATTAACTATCACAAACTTAGTTGACAACTGTATTCCCCGGCAAAGACGTCAAAATTTGATACGCCCAAATTACAACTCTCTTTAGAAAGTGTAAGCGGTCGCTGTCAAATATAGAACCCAATTTGGTTGGGTGTCGAATCCCACAGGGAATACTCTGGTCACTAAGTATTGCAATTATTAGTAGACTGTTGGTCAAAAATTCCAAGGAAAAGGGGGGTTTGGTTTAGGAATGAACTAATGTTATCAAAGTAACGATGGAATGATCTGTGTAGTAAGATTTGATCACAGAGAATGATAAGTTAGGGTTATGTCCACCTTGTAGTTGCTACTTCTCTATTGACTATGAACAATGCGGAATTTAGACATGCATGCACTTATAGAGAGTCGTATTCTAATTCTAAATCCAAGTGTTTTTCAACCATCAAGGATTATTTTACCTTAGTTCTCTCGAACCTAAAGTGTGTAAGAAATGGTACGAATTCTCCAAGAAATTAATCCGGTTAAGACATTAACGTGTAATTAGAGGTTGGAAACCCTATTTTCTTGTCACACTCTTTTTTCCAAACAAGTAACTTTTATCTCAAACAAGTTAATGCTATAATGGCGTATTCTCTATGTTCGCAACCATGAGAATTCAATCAAAATGAAGAGAGTAATGATATAAGTAGCATAACACATCAAGAATTCACAAACTCATAGCAATAGATAGTATCTTACAAGGTTTCCATAACCCTAACAGATAAGTTTAGCTACTCATGAATACAACGAAAATCAAAGTAGACATCATCATCATGCCAAAACTAGAACAATCTTCACGATGGAGATGGTTTAGAGTCAATAAGAGGAGAACGTCGTTCTCTCTCTCTCCGTTGCTCCAGCTTAGCCGTGTTCTGCTCTCCAAAACTATTACAGAATACTGAAAATTGAATAATGAATGAATTATGCTAAAAATTCAGCAATAATGTTTTTAATAATATCCTTGTCCAATAAGTTGATACTGCATCCTTAAGTATTTAAAAATACTGGGTTTGCCCGGGAAAAAGCTCCCATGCATCACTTTCAGTCCAAAAGTTGCCTTCCCTCTTATGTGAAGTTTTCCTTTGCTGCCCACAGGTCCACAAAGTGCTGAAATCTTCCTTATTAGTACCTGAAAAACATGCTAATCACATAGGTCAGCTCACTTAAAGGAAAATGGACTAAAAGTGCAAGAGTTATATATTTTATCCTCAAAACTTAGCTAAAACATGGGTAAATTATGGTGCTTAGACGTATAAATACGCCCCACATCATCCCCCCAAGGGAATCTTTAGAATTCCCACTGCTTAACTTTCAATTCGCCTCTGAACATCAAATGAAATGTGAATAACCCTTCATCCTTTCTTTGAAAGACGGGGTACTTTCGGTTCTGTCAGTGCTTGATACAATTTTTTATTCTCCATATTACTATATCTTTAGAGTCAATAATTTTATATGAGGAACTACTGAACTCAATCACTTACTGTCGTTACTCTTCAATTTTCTATTAAGTTCTATCTTGTAGAGGTACTCAAATTGGATCAATGATTGATTTCTAGGTTTTATTGTAAACCTAATTGGTTATTTCCAATTACATAAATTAATAATTCAAATTGCACTCAAGGGTAGGGCATTTCCTATTTTTATAGGAACTTTTGTACAAGAAACAATGGTATCTCCAATTATAGCCCCTTTGGGATGTAAAATATATCTCTTCTCACCATCCCCATAGTTTATGAGACAAATGTCTACATTTTAATTAGGGTGATATTCTATGGTTACGATTCTACCATATATGTCTTTTTTATTTCATTGAGAATCGATCTTATGGTATAGATGCTTATGACCTCCCCTCTATGCCTTGCAGTAATGATTCCTCTGGCATTATGACCTTTACCACAATGACACTATTCATATATCAAATTATTTCATGGATTGGATTGCACTTGACTATCTATGATTCCATTGCGTGTGCTCGGGGTAGAATTTTTGTATAAATGTATCGCCATGCTATTAAGTATTTTTATTTAAGTTCTTTTCTTTCTAATAGGTGGAATTGAATAACGCGGTTGAAGCATAATGATCATACATTTGCAATGCATTGTATGTCCCATAATAGGTCCCATTCTTCTACTATTTCCCGGAAGTCGATGACTATTCATAGCTATTGCCTTAACACCAAAGAAAAGTTCGACCCAGTGTTTTGTTTCTGTCCTAGTTGATCTTGATTCAACATTAGAAATATATTTAATTTTCTCTAATAACCAAATACTTTTATTTGTAAATACTGCATATTTGATTCCATCCATAAATCAATTTTCTTCCCTATGAGTTATAGTCTCAATAAGAATATTAGTTCTTACTATTTATATATTAAGATATGAATATACCACATCAATTCGTTATGTATGGATGATGCAATTCCATTGATACTAAACCAATTCCAATAGACTTATTAGAGGTTCCCATTGACGTGCATCCAATAGGACTTGAACATATGAATTTACCAATTATGAGTTAGATGCTTTAACCATTCAGCCATAGATACTTAGCGGGGATCCTCGTACATGGTAAATAACCAAATTTCCATTGAAATGAAACCTTTAGGATAAATAAATGCAGTTTAGGAGGAATCAATGTAGGATCCCTACATTTCTTTCGCAAAATAAAAATAAAATAGGAGGGTAGACAAAAATCTCAATTGAAATTGGAAAAATAAGTTGAATGGAATTTTTTTGATTCAACTATCATTATAGGCAGACAAAACTAACAAAGCTAAAGTGCCAGATATATAAAAGAAATTGATTCATTATCTGTAACATCTATCCATCCCGCAATTCTATCATAGGATTAATAATTTATTATTAAAATCAGCTCCGAATGTGTCCCTAAGCCATAATGTCTAAGCAACGCCGGTAGAAATTTAATCTAATTCCATTAAGTTTTTGGTTGAATAAAATTCTTTCAAAAACAAGTCTGTTTTTCATTTAAATGATAGTTTTCTACAACAAACACAAATCTATTTCCGTTTAAGTGAAAATTTTGACAATGAAATGAACATGCTTTTATTTAAGATGACAAATAATACTGCCATACTGTAGAATATTTCTAGGTGAACACATACTGTAGACTCTTATGATCAGAAAAGATATCCACATAGACACCATACAAATACTGCCACTATATTTTCAAAGCAAACACAACCACCAATAGCTCCAAATCATGAGTCGGATAATTTCTCTCTTATACCTTCAATTTCCTGGAAGCATAGGCAATCGCTTTCACATACTACATCAACATACAACTAAGATCTACTAGAGATGCATCACAATAAATCATGAACCCATCATTGCCTTTTGGCAAAGTCAAAATTAGAGCCGAAGTTAACTTATCCTTCAACTTCTCAAAACTCTCTTTAAAAGCATCCGACTATTAAAACTTAACCTTTTTCCGAGTTAACTTAGTCAAATGAGCAGCTATTGATGAAATGTCTTCCACAAACCGCCTGTAATACCTGACTAAACCTAAGAAGCTCCGAATATAGGATAGAGTAGTAAGTCTAGGCCACATCTTCACCACATCAACCTTTTGCGGTTCCACTATGATCCCTTCACTAGAAATAATATAACCCAAGAAAGTCACAACATTCAACCACAACTTATACTTAGAGAACTTGGCATACAACTGTTGTTCCTTTAAGGTCTGCAACACTATACAAAGGTGATTAACATGATCTACCTCACTCTTCGAATAAACCAGAATGTCATCGATGAACATAGTGATGATAAAATCCAAATATTGCCTGAATACCCTATTCATCAGATCAATAAATGCCATCGTAGCATCAGTCAACCCAAATGATATCACCAAAAACTCAAAGTGCCCATACCGAGTACGAAAAATTGTCTTAGGGACACTAGAAAAAGCACTTAGCAATGAAATTTAATGACAGAACAGTTTTCGTCGCTGGGTAGCGATGGATCAGCAACAAAATATTTATTTTTGTTGAGAACATAGCAAGTCCCTTTTTAATTTATGATATAGCAACGGATCAATGACAAATTTCTTTTTTCGTCACCAAATATTAGTGCTAAATTTGGTGCCTTAATTTTGTGATGAATTTAGCAACAAATATGTGTCATTATTTTAATTAATTGATAGTAATAGATTTAGTAACAAAATTTTTCGTCACTAACCATTATAAATTTTTTATTTATTATTAGCGATGGAAAAATTCATTGCAACAGTTTATAATTTTTAATAAGTTATATTTCTAGGGTTTATTCTCATTATATCGACTTTCTTTTCTCTCTCTAAATATGCGGCTCCTGCTTCTCTCTACAAAAATCCTTCAAATCAGTTACAAAAGTATGCAAATTAGTAACATTATTTCCATTTTAGACATCAAATCAAGTAAGAAAAATGTTTTATCTCTCCAAAATGTCTTGAATTTGGAATATTTGAAGAAAATTATTCTCTCTCTCTTTTCTTGGGACTATTTTAAGGGAGGACTTGTCAGTCAGAACGAGAGAAAACCATCTAATTGGCTCCAGAGAGATGGCTATGAAAGACCATCCAAAATGGTAAACATACATGGACACATTTGGTGGCCCATATATACTTTTTGTTAGTCCTTATTCTCTTTATAAAGATAATGGTGTATTTCTTCACCTTGGAGACATTGATATTTGATTCAAATAAATTGTAGGATTTTGATATACCTCAACCGAATCCTGTGCCTAGAATGTTGCCCAAAAACGAGGATCCTAATTTGGTTAGTAGGAATAAGATAATATTGGGACATCTATTGGTGACCTTGGAGGTGAGTGCATCATTTTTTTTTCATGGTTCCGATCTATGTATTTTGAACCTATAACAGGTTCATAGGTGTCAATTTGGCTCCTTTAATAATTGACCTGCCATAAATTCTATTTCCTGGTATATGTTTGTGCTTAATTTCTCAAGTTGAAGAACAAGGAATCCATTAAATAATTTCAATGCAACATCAAAATAGTGCTTAATCACCTAACCAGAAAAATGGTATTATAATTCTTTCCTCTAGAAAGTTGTCGAGAATTGCACAACTAAAAGAAGTGCTTCTGGCACATAGTAAATAAATCTATTCTCCATCACTGAAACAAGGTATAGATATGGTGTTATGTCTTAAAAATCTCCTGGATATTATCACTTAAGCTTGAATAGGCAGCTAAAGACTAACTAAAACAGTTGTAGGGATAATCACCAGAAATTCAAAGCTGAAGGGACTCATCCAAAATTTTATTTCTACAAAAGTAAAAGAAGGGGAGAAGTTCTTTCAAGATCAGTTATGATAAGGGATTCAATAATTAATGCCAATTGAATATATGATATTATGGAAGTGTAATGTTGTGCAGATAGAGAAGAGAAGAAGCTTTTTTTTTAAATAGGTAACTTTAAAGAGAAGTATTTTTTGAGATGAACAAAAAAAAAATAATGTTTACACATGTTCAAACTCTGATACTATGCAGAAGAAAAGCTATATAAAGAGAAAAACTTAATATTCAAACTCAAATGCTTTCAATTACTTGGCAAACCATCTCAGTGATTTCATACTTGTTTAGTGTTGATCCTCATATGTGTCTAGGTCCTCTAAGTGAACATAACTTTTGGAATTAGTGAACAAACCATTTAAAAACATTTTCCCATTCTCAATTTATCATGATAATATCTCCTTGCAAAGATAATTTTCAATTTAGAGCCCTCAGTATTTTAATTGTACAATTGTTAATTTCTATTTGGTGTGGTGACTATTAGCTCACCTACCTTTGATCCAAGTGTATATGTGGAATGTTTTCAGAAATTACAAAAAGAAGACATGAAGCTTTCAGGGACCGAGTCTTACATGCGAAGGTCAGATTCTTTGGAAAGGGTGAGTACTTAGATCTTATGTCCTTTCTACTAACTTTGCTTGAATGTTTTTTTCTTTTAAAAAATAACTTATAATAGAGGTTGTTCTTTTTATTTGTATTGTACTTTTTTGTTTATATTTATTTTGTATAATATTGACTTAAGATAATCTTAAATAGAGTGACATGCTCCCCGAGGATTTATACAACCAACCACAACTTAAGTTTAAGATTGAGGTGTAGTATTTGCAACTTTATTGAAGGATAAAAATTATCGGGTAATGAAATTATATGAGTTTGAGTGTGTGCGTAATGATTTACTGGGAGCTTGAGTGATAAAATTTAAAGAATTTCCTAATGAATTTGGTTTATATGTTTTGCAATATTTGAATATTTCAATCTTTATGAATCTCCAAGAGTCCTGACATTTAAATATATCTTACTTGTGGATGGGGGCTCTGGTGTATCATATCTTTTAAGATGATTTTTTTTTCTCATACAATCTACATAAGTTTTTTCTAAGGATCATCAACCTTGGCCTAAAGAAGTATTTTTGACATCAAAATAATGCCAGAGCGTGCGAATAAAGTGAAAAGCCGAGACAACAAGAGTGTGAAAAACTTAATGAAAACCTAAAAACAGATCTGATATATCTCAGTTTAACATTTTAGAAATTCTTGCAATGAACTTCTACGGTAAATCCTAAGATGTGAAATCTAACTTGCAAATTTTTTCTTTGCTTTTACTATTAAGACTCTTCATGCATGACTTGTTGCTAAAGCTGAAGAGAAGAAGTTGGAATTACTGTTTCTTCAGTTGAGTCACCACCACAAAAAACTGGCAATTGTATAAGGTATGTTAAGTTAGCCACGCCAAATATCAATTCTTGATGTAACCAGCAATGAAGCTTATTCTACACGACATGCCTGAGAAAGCACCTGTATAGTGTATTCCATTTTCTCTGCACCTGTAAGTTCTTATTAGACATGAAAATAAAAGAAGAAATAGGAAGTTGAGTCTATTTTAATATCTTCACTTGTTAATCATAGAAAAAGTATGTAGAAATTATATGGAAAAAAAGACAGACTGGATCTGAAATTGATCAGTTGGAATCATATTATGAAGCTGCCGGAGGAGTAAAGAAGAAAAGATTTCTTGGTCTCAGATCTGAAGCTGAAAGTTTCTTTGGGAAAAATATTTGAGCCTGTAATGCCTCCACATCATCAGTACCATCTTTGGTTTCATTAGCGACAAAAAATTTGGAGGAGTTTGTGAAGCAATTGATTCCGACACTTGCTACTCACTTTCTTCTGATAGCTATTGAGCATGTTGGTGGTATTAAGGTACAAGAAGGGGCTATGCTTGATCCTCCTCCTACTAATTATAATTACGCTGATTTGTAGCTTTATAGTATTCATAGCCCTTCATCATTGCATTGTTTTTAGATAGACTATTTTGTGTGGAAGTACAAAATAGTTGTGTAGTAACAAATACTAATTTTGATGGATGTGTGTTTGAGACTAGTTTATTTAGACAAAATACTTGAACTTTTGGATGTTTATTGTGCATTTTTCTATCTATATGAATGTTAGTTATTTTAATTATTCAATAATATACGTGTTTCAATAATTTTCTTAGATAATTATTAGCGACAAAAAATTAGTGACTAACTTTTGTTGTTGCTACTGAAGAACTTTAGCGATGGATAAATTTGATTGCAAAAGACGGCTGCTCAATCGACCAAACTATGTTGCAATGGATAAACAACAAAATATTCTATCATATTTAGCCAATACGAAAATGAATTTTGGAAATAGAAATGGTATAGCAACGTAATATTCCATCGGTAACATCAACAACCGATAAATTTCATTGCTAAGCAATCACAAGTTTTGCAACAAAAATATTTTTTCATTGCTAAGAGGCTAGCAATGAGAAATATAGTGACAGACACAAATCCAAAGATGTGTAACAAGAGTGTAACCAGTCCATACCCAGAATAATACGAAAATCCACTATATCCAACTTAAACTGATCCACCAAGGTCTGCTTGCCACCAACAGATTCCACCCCCCCCCCCATAGACTCTCTTAGCAATATCTGAGTCACCTATCAGGGTAGAAATAGAAAAAGGATTCGAAATAACTTCCAGTTTGAAATCAAAAGATACAACCACATAAAGGATTCACACAAGAGAGAGTAGACCCCGGATCAAGCAAACAATATACATCAAAAGAGAAAAGTTGTAATGTACCAGTAACAACATTAGGTGATGTCTCAGATTGTTTTCGGGATACCAAAACATACAACCTATTGATCAAACAATCTCTGAGATGATGGCCTGTCTGGCCGCACTTAAAGTACTTATCCTTTCTTTTATCGCAATAACCCTATAAGGACGACCACAGAATCAACAATAAGGACATAAAGAAACTAACTGACCTCTACTCCCCCGAGATTGGGCAACCTGTGCCTGAGAATTATCACCACCATGATGACACTTGTTGCTCGACTGACAAGGAGCACTAGTAGAAGAGTAGGAACCAGAAATCCTCCACATATTTTCTAACATTTGGCACCATCTCTACTACCATGAGACTGAGCACTTCCCTGATTAAAAACTTTCTCCTCTTACCTTGTCTATCCCCAAACTCCGCCTACCTCTTTTTTCATTCTATACCTGCTACATATGAACAATAAACCTAGAGATATCCATGTCTTTAATCAAAAAGGCAGTCTTGCTCTCCAAAATAAGGTCCTAATTCAACCCAGAACCAAATTTCCTCATTCTTTCCCGTATGTCAGCCACTAAATCAGGAGCATACCTTGACAATTGGTAAAACTTCTTGGCATATTGCTTGATAGACATCTTCCCCTGCTTGAGGTTTACAAACTTCTCTATCATTGTTTCCCTCAACTCCTGGGGAACGAACCAATCCAAGAAGACGTTAAAAAAAGACTCCTACAAATTTTTCTCTTTCATATTACTTCTAACCTCATCCCACTCCTCATACCACTGATATGAAACATCTTTGAGCTAATAAGATGCAAAGTTTACCCCCTCCATATTAGTTGCCTACATCCCCTAAAATATTTTTTATATCTCATCCAAGAAGCCTTGTAGATCTTCCCCCACCTTTACTCCAGAAAAAGTGGGAAGATCCATCTTTCTAAATTAGCCAACCCTTGTGGCCTTAGAATAAAAAACATCAGACTCATACCACTCAGCTTGAGCAACAATGAATTTACCAAGTTTAAAATATGCAAGAGTTCCATTAAAAGAAGTCATTGCAATAAACATATCTTTATAAACATTTTATCAAACACATCGGGGGCATAATATAATGAAAACCAATTAAATTACTAATTAAACCATTCTCAGTCAATCCAATTATCTAAAACCACCAATAATGCATATAAAAGCATAACTAAAACTATAGGAAACCATAACTGAGCAATTAACACCAATCCCCCCTCCCAAATCATATTTGAAAGCCAAAGACATTCAATAGTAAAACCATGAAAAAATTTATATAAACCATTTCTTTAATTAAATTAACAATGAAGGAAGAGAAACATACCTTAAACCAAGATGATGATGGAGTAAAATCTCTAAGTAAGCCCCAAATTGATACCTTATTTGAAACCCTAGCTCCCCTTGCCCAATAGCTCTTAAGAGAATTATAAAGTGTTTAGGAAGATTTTCTAAGTGTTAAGGAATAGAACAATACGGTAAATAGCCTTCCAAGTAGGTTAGAAGTCGTGGGACCATAGTAGGATAAGTAGGTAAATATTCAGAATACCCTCACTTAAGTTGCACAAAATCCTGTCATAAGGATACGACTGGCTCTCACAAGTCATACCATGCCAATATGATTGGTATCCACCCCTCGTATCCAAGCCTCAACCCTTGGATTAAACACTGTCCAATATATGACTCATCTAACCAATGACTCATCCAATCAAGTCATAACCACAGGATATAATCCATATCCATGACCCGTATCCTTGGAAAAATAAAATACCTGGGGAATTGAATACTGTTTACCATACGAGTTCTTGGTATGATTTGTACCCTAGCTTAAGGCTCATGGTGAGCCACTCGTACTCAGATACAACCTAAGTAACCAAGTCTAAGATTAAGTTAAGGAACTAAACGACCCATAACCACCAAAACAACTCGTACCCCTAAGTCATATCCATTGCATACCAAAATCCATCCTACCAACCAACACTGGTTAGTATACGACCAGACCATATCATCCATACCCCATCATACGGCTCATAGCCATGAGTCATATTGGGACCAGAGATTGGAATTCCAAAAAATTTTATAAGGTCCAAAAACTAGGGTGTTTCATACACTGCGTATACCCAACTAAGAACACAATAAAAAAGAAAATCTAAAACCTATAATAATTTCAAATCACAAATCAACACTGTATTCCTAGGCAATGATGCCAAAATTTGGTGATGTCCTAGCTATACCACCTCTCAGAAGATGATACAGTTGCTACTAAATATAAAAAAACAAAAAAAATTTGGTGTTAAATCCCAAGGGAATATGTGGATTCATAACTCTCAGTTGTTGTAATCAATGGGCTGACCTAGAAAAGTAAAGGGGGGGTTTTGAGTATCAATGTCGAACTAGTATCAAATATCAACTTCAGTTGTAATCAGTTATTAGTGAACACTAGGATTCTGTTCCCCCTGGATTCTCAACTTCGTAGGCTTATTGTGCTTTGTTGAACCAACCCGATACCTTGCATGTAGAATTGATAAGTTATGTCCCTTCTATACTCTTTTGGACGAGTAGAAGCATTTCACCCTTTCACCCTTTACCTTTTGAGTCTCAAGATGTCACCTTACTAATACTTATATTGATTCCAATTAACTATTACCTTTTGAGTCTCTAGTTATTAGATGAAACCTAACCATCTTACTAAAATACACCCTAGAAGGGAAGATTGACTGTTAAACTTTAAATTACTATTGTCAATATCTTTTCCTAGTCACTACTCCTCTTTTGAAGTAAGTAGCAATAATTTAGGTGGGATCCTAACATTTACTATTGCTAAGAAATATATTATAGTGAATATGTTGCAATGTATGCCCTGGTTATAGATTCAATTCAACAATCGCACTTCCCCTACTTCATCAATCCACCAGGGTTTCCACAACCACAGCTATGATTTTCATGCCACTCATGCTTATGAAGAATTCAACAACATTCATAATCAAAAGCGTAGATGAAATCATAATAATAAGAGGTAGAAAAACCCACAACCGTAATTGAATTAATGAACCAAAGTCAATACAAGATAATCCTAAGATCAAAATCAAATCTTGGAATCAAAATATATTTTTGAGTATCAAAAGTGTATAACTCCAACTAAAAATAAATAAAGGGTATTTATAGTACATGAGGAAACCCTAAAACCAATCCCAAAACAAAATAGGAGAAAAGAGGGTAGGTGGTCACTTATGGCCACTAATTTTACCCTGACCCTGGGTGCGGTCAGTACCTGTCGCCGGTAGAGTGGGCACAAATACCAGGATAAAAAAATTCTACAGGTTAATTGTCAGGATTTTGTACTTTCGGCACTTACTTTTCCTACTTGTAGTCCATAAGTCCTACTTGCTGTCCACATGTTGACTTATTAAGTGTCAGGTCTCTTTTTCAATTTCCTAACATTCTTCGATCACGAATAAGCCGAAAAATGTCTCGAACATCCATAATTGCTCCAAAAAGTAACCAAAACCACCCTTTTTAATCCTTTTCATGAACTTTGCATCCAAAACATGATTTCCTATAAAACATACCCAAAACACATCATATCTAACAAAAAAACCTCTAAAAACTTGTATTTTTTTTCCTTATTTTAAGCATCAAAAGTGCTATATTTCTATAGCACATCAGATGAAAATTATGAAGACTAAATCTTAGTAACATGCTAGAATTTTGGAATATGAAAATTTTGAGATATAAGCTGACTGCCCAAGCTATGACTCACCTAATGAGTCGTGACGTTTCCTTATGAGTCCTAGGGCTCGAGTCATAGGATAACCTGTGAGGTTATCCATGTCTACAGTACTGACCATGACTCCCATTTAACGAGTTGTGAAGACTTAGTACGAGTCATATAGGTTCCATCCATAACCAAACTAGCATAATATCTGAGGTTTTTGTTGTGACTACGACTGGGATATCACCAATCATAATGACTCTTTACGAGTAATCGAGTGATTTTTGTAGTCAACCTAGTGAGGAGGTCCCATGTTTCTACCAAGACTAAAAGTCTTCATGACAACTCGTAACGTGTCCTCACAAGACGTAAGGTGACCCGTAGTCACTAGTGATAATTTTCTAGTGTTTTATTAAGGGTACTTTAGACATTTTTCGTTTTCCCTAATTGTGACCCATAACTTTAAAACCCTTTGGGGTCCCATTATCACCCATAAAAAATCAAATATAATCTCTCTTCTCTCTCAAAATTCCTAAGTCAAGAACAAGCTAGAGCTTCTCATGATTAAATATTTAGAGCTTCCTAGTGGTGATTTCTCTCCATAATTGTGATGCTTTTAGGCATATACCTCTCCCCTTAAACTTGTTTTACTTAAATCATGTGTTTAAATAGTTATTCATATAGATTTGATTATGGATTTTGAATTGAGTTGAGGGTTTTGGAAGGATTGTTACTTGATTTATATTCCTATGGTTTTAATCCAAGTGTTCATGTTTTATTAGTGTATTTTGAAACCTGTTGGGGTGCATGGGTATGGTGAATGGGATGGGGGTTGAGGTATTCCCCCAATTTGATGATTTTGGTTTGGAGTTTGTTTTTTTTTTTCAATTATGTTCTCTCAACCCATTTGCATAATTGGATTTGAATTATGGTTAATCACATAATTTGTCTCACTTCTCTAAACTATTACATTGCATAAATGGTTAAATGGATAAAAAGAGTTTTGAAGTCCTTGTTGGCCATGTTTTTTATTTTAAACTTTATTTGATGAACAAAGGGGTCCGTGGCATTCCCCCAACTTGTTTAATAAACAAAAGGGGTCATGACATTCCCCCAAATTGATTTAATAAACAAAGAGGTTTGTGGCATTTCCCCAAGTTGATGAAATTGACATGACATAATTATAAGCTTGCAAGTGTAATGGAATGATGATACTTATGGTTGATGCCTTAATGGATAATTCCTTGGCTGAATGGATGGGTTATGTGAAACTTGTTTTAATTAGGCTTAAAAGGGATTGTGTATCTCATCGTGGAAGGTGGAGGTCTAAGGGGCAATACTGGAAATCACATTTGTTCGTGTGGTGGTCTTTATGTCACAACCAAAACTAGGACTTGGTTGTGATGGGTATATTGAGTCCTCCATGGATCCGTGACTACCCCCTTATCCTAATCAATAGAGCATACACACCAACAGAGACTAAATTCCAAATATATAATGAGATAAAAAAGGTAAAATTCAAGACATCTATATTATGCGCCAATACCCAAGTCCGCAATAATATCCACAAAGTCTCTAATAATAAAATACCAATAAAAAGTCAGTACATGATCCCAAAAATAGCCAAATAAGTTTAAAGAAGAGTATGTGACATAAGGAACGATACATGAAATGAGGGTCTTTCGGAGTATTGAAGCTCACCTCTTCAAGTCAACTCTCAATTGATTGAGATGCCACCTAATCACTATGCAAGAAAACTAGATGTGTATTCGTGCCCTACATCACATGGATATACAACATTCGAAGATGGTTAACAGGTTGATCACTATTATGTAATCAGGGATAAGAGGATAATGTAATGCCATGATCAATAATTCAAAACTAGTCAAAATCTTAGACACATAACCATATGTTAATACATATATATATCACATGGTGGGGTAGGGAACAAATCTTAGCATGAATTTTAAGAATCTTCACCTGGGTTGTGTAAGGCACCCACAGGCTATATGAGTATAGCTCTCCCCTAGATGAAAGGGCCTTAGTGCGTGAAGCTGCACGAATAAGAGGATAATCATATGTATAAATGCACCATGGGTGACTCGAACCTCCCAAAATATATCAAAGGTAACTTAAGCTCATAGTTGTTTAACACAGAGGACTCAAAATGCCCTATTATTTAGACCTCCACATCCGCAATTATGATTTCCAGTATTGGTCCCCAGGACCTCCACTTTTACGGCTCGGATACACATGTTTTTTTAAGCCCAATTAAAACACTTTTCACACATTCCTATTCATTAAGCCACCATACACCTTATGATATACACTGTTGGTATCGTCATACCAACTAAAATTGTAAGGTAACATCATCATGCTATTTTAATTCTATTAACTTAGGGAAAATAACCCTCTTTGTTCTGCAATACGAGGTGGGGGAACACTAAATCCCTTTGATCATTAGATTAAACCATCATGTTTCAACAACCTCTTTACATCATGTAATTGTTCCAAAAGTAGTTCATTTTAACTAAACCCATACTCAAAACTATTTACACAAAAATTAGGTTGGGGTTATTACCAATTCAATTGTCAATATTCACAAAATTTGGGGAAATCACAATTACCTAGTTTATTCACCCCACCCATGCACCCCAAACGTTTTAAACCGTATATAAAGCATGAAAAATGCATAATAAATCACGGGAAAACAATTTAAGAAACATTCATTTCAAAACCCTCAACCTATATCAAAATCCATGTTCAAATTTACATAAATTATCATAATTTTTTAAATAAAATAATTTTGAGGGTAGAGTCACATGCTTGAAATATAAAAAATTATGGAGAGAATTTTCCCTTGGAAGACCTACTTGAGAGAATTTGAGAGATCTTTGAGAGTGTTTTGATTTTCTAAAGGATTAAAATAAAGCCCCAAAGGTGTTTTATGGATGGGTTTTTTAATTGGGGAGCAACGGAAATGACCAAAGTGCCAATTTAAATAAATCTAAAAATCATCCCCAGTTGTTAAGGGTGACTCTATGACTCATAGGGTCACCGTGCGACTCATGAGATCTATTCATATGCTGGACAGTGTCCATTGGCACCCATACTGGTCTGGTTATGAGCAATACCATACAACCCATAGACATACACTTTTATTCGTAAGCTTCACTCGTAATCAAGATAAAAACTATTATGGCATACACTGAACACCCTATGATTTCCACCTTACGACTCGTATAGAGTCATTACAACTTATGACCTCAAGTCATTACCAAGGTAGTAAATCAGGAAAATATCACTGAACACCTTACAACTTGGGTACTATAACCCATTAAGATACCCTACAACTCATAGGGAGAGTCGTAGTC
Organism: Capsicum baccatum var. pendulum; assembly: GCA_030864225.1. NCBI lineage: Eukaryota > Viridiplantae > Streptophyta > Magnoliopsida > Solanales > Solanaceae > Capsicum > Capsicum baccatum. The sequence continues at coordinate 45,866,619 of CM061558.1, read as the reverse complement.
TGGGTATAGGTCAAGGAACTTTCAAGGAATAATCTCTACTGGAGAGAATTTAAGAGATATTTGTGAGTATTTTGATTTGATAAAGGATAAAAATAAAGCCCCAAAGGTGTTTTATGGATGGGGCTTTTAATTGGGGAGTAAGGGAAATGACCAAAGTGCCACTTTAAACAAATTTGAAAATCACCGCCAGTCATTACGGGTGACCTTATGACTCATAGGGTCACCCTACGCTCATGAGATCCATTTGTAGGCTGGAAAGTGTCCATGGGTACCCACACTGGTCTGGTTACTAGTCTTACCATATGAATCGTAGCCATACATTATGACTAGCAAGCTCCACTCATAATCAAGATAGAAACTATTATGGCATACACTGAACACCTTATGATTTCAACCTTATGACTCGTATAGAGGCATTACGACTTATGACCTCAAGTCGTGACCAAGGCATTAACTTAGGAAAATCTCACTGAACACCTTACAAATTGGGTCCTATGACCTGTTAAGACACTCTGTGACTCGTAGAGAGAGTCATAGTTTGGGCAGTAAGCTAGAAGGTCAAGGAATTTTTAAGGACTAAAATTTGGGGTGTTTTACTTTATGAACATATGCATGGTTCAAACTTATATATATTTGGATTGGCTGGGGTCGAGGAATCCTTGCCTCATCTTTGTATTTTCTTGATTCATATAGTGAACACGTACTGGCACCCTTTCAGTAGGGGGAGATGAACCTATATAACCCGTGGGTGCTTTTATGACAGTTAGAGCTATAGAGTTCAGGTTAATGGTATTAAATATCATGATAAACCTTGTTCCCTATCCCGGTATCTTATATATATATATATATATGCATGTGAACATATACATTTAGTTTGGACTTGATTTTGAATTGGCATTATTTTATCCCTATCCAGAGTGACATGCTAGTGCTCGCCCTAAAAACAGTCTCCAACCATTGTATCGACATATGATATAGGGAACAGAGACACTTTTGCTTTTTCTCCATAGTGATTAGGTAATTTTAAAATCTATCGTGAGTCAGTTTGAAGTGGCGAGCTTCCATTATTCAGAAAACCCTCATTTCATATTTTGATTTTACTATTTCATAGACTATCTTTTGATATTTTTTTGTCTATTGTCAGGGGCAAGTCCCAACTTAGATTGTTCTTGGTTACTGAAGGCTCTATGTATTAGTGTGGATTGGGATGAATGTTAGTATTCTTAGATTTCTTTCTGAACTAGTTGCTTAACTATCTTGTTATATATTCAAAATTCATTCGCTGATAGTTGTATTATGTTTTGTTTAGCTAGGCAAAAGGGTGGTCTTCAGTCGTCGATGGACTTGAGATACCCATCATGTCCAGGCCCTGGTTTGGGTTGTGACAAGCTTGGTATCAGAGCCTAGGTTCATGGTCATTGGGTGTCCACAAAGTCGTGTCAAGTAGAGTCTCTTTTATGGGTGTGTAGCTTGCTATACTTATACGGGAGAATCTATAGGGCACTTAGGAATGTTTCTTGATAATGCTCAACTTACACGTAAATTTACGGCAGGGCGGTCATCATCAATATATTTACCCAACTTTGAGGCAGGGTCAAATCCGCAAGAAACAATGTGAGTGGCAGTTGAGTAAGTTTTAAATAAAAGTTGCTTTCTAAGTTCAACCCTATAGTACAAGATGGTTAGAGGTTTTTAATGTATTTGAGTGTGAAAGTAATTATTGGGCTTTTAAAGGACTAACTCAAGACTAAGAATAATTAAAGTGTAATTAATTAGGCATGGATCTTGGGATTACGCTATCCTAGGGGAAATATATGCATGGGTACATGATATTTTGTTGCAAAATCTAATCGTTGATAATGTGGTAGTCTTGGTTGAGAGTCCTCGAGGCTAGTTTGTCAACAAAGTCTCAAAGATATCACTCATTGACCCTTTTGAGTACCTAACGAGTGTTTTAATTAAAGCCACCCAATACCTCAACTAGGTATCCCTATTTCTAGGATGATACCCATGGTACTCACCCTTATGTCTAAGATAGTGAGAATTAGCAAACTATGCCCATAAATTATCTACACTTGCCTTGGTTCCCACATTATTTTTTCAAGAATAATGTGGGTTCCAAAATTTCACCCAAAACTTCCTTTCAAGGATGATTTTAGATTTCAAGAGATTGGGATTTTCACCCATCAAAACCATTTGGGTATGTCGGGTTGATGTTGGGTGTATTAATGCATACTAGCATTACTATTCTAGCCTTTTTAGCGTTGTTTTAAGGATAATTCTTATGCTATATATGTTAATAATGATATAAATGAGTATTTATGTTTTTACGATGTTTAATGGTGGTTTCACATGAGTTTTGATTCAAGTTTATCATTTAGAGTTCAACCTAGAAAACTTGTTTAACTAGCTTGAGCTAGGTGTTTTTCTAGTCTATTGTGTTGGGTTATAATGTGTTTTAATGAGTTAATAAGGTTTTTATTATGTATTTACATGTGAAATAACTTATTTATAATGTTCAAGGTTCAATGGGATGAAGAAAAGAGTCAAAACAATAAGTTAAAGCTCAACGTGAATTTAGTCTATGCTTAGCTCGTGTTTCTAGTTTGTTGTTAAGGATGTTGTATTGTTTTGAGCTCTAAATAATTGTGTTTAATGCTATAGTATGCTTTTTAAATGGATTATTATGATATATTAAGGATATACAAGCTTCAAATCAAGTGTAAACAACTTAATAAGGCTCGAAATGGCTCAATGAAAGCACAAGATGCAAGCGACCCCTGAAATGTATGGGCGCTGTGAACTGTGAAGGTAGCCAATGGATAAGTTTAAAATATAACTGGATTCATAAGAGGCCCAAGTGTTTGAAACATAGGCACGTGTATCATATAATTGGGTTTAAAGAGGCCCCGTGACGCGTTGAAATTGTGACTAGGTATTGGAATTTGATAGATTTTTTGACAATTATGACCTAGAACTATGGCACGATGCGGGGAGCACCAAAATCGGGAAAATGTCACCCATATGAAGGAAAAAAATATGTAAACCTAATCCAACTTCGTATATAACTTGTCTACTATATAAATATAATGTCCAAAAAATGTTTTTAGCATCTTGGGACATCTTGGAACAACCTAGATCACTTGGGACATTATTGGAGGCTAGCACAACTTCTTTTTAGGTTTTATCATTCTTTAATTTAGTTTTTTTATGGTTTGTATCATTATTCCAAGTGATTGGATGATGAGTATTTCCATTCAAGGATAAACCCTCTTTCCGGGGGTTAAAGCCAAGAATTGTTTTGAATTAATTTCGTTTAATTCCCTTATCATTATTGGTTGTTTGTTTAATCTTGTTTTGATTATTTTATAGATTGATCACCCATAAAATACATATATTGTTGACATTTTGATCTTGGAGGAGGGAATAGGAAGATAGAACATAGGAATAAACAAAGTTTGAGTTTTTATTCTTTTACAAAATAAAGAATTGAACTTAGCGTCTAGGACAGGGATGTATTTAGATGCCTTACTTGATTCAAACGTATGATGATAGCTTTAATTAACTTAATTGGATTATTGCATCCCCTCTCAATAATGTAGTTGTAATGTCCATATTAGGTAAAATATTAGAGGTTAGGAAACCATGATAACGCAATTAACTCTACGAATCAATGACCAATAAGAGCAAGTTGACCAATGAAGTTCAACACATACTATGACTGTTCGAAATGCTTTAACACTGAGTTTTTATCCATTGATTTTCCCAAGAGTTTTATTTTTCTTCATGATTTATTTTATTTAAAAAATTACAAACACTCTTCTTGTTTATTTTTTCTCAATTAGTTAGACTAGAATTAGATAGGCGGCGAACGCAAGTCCCTGTTAGATCGATACTTGGGTTTTCTTGAAGTCACTTTACTACTTGATAAGACCACGTACACTTGCGTGTGCGCTTGGTCGCTGTCGTGGGTTTTCACCAACAAATCCCAACCAATTTAATCAATCAATAGTAGAACCCATTATCAATAAACTAGAATCTACACAAATACATCACAACCCATACATAATTACGCCCTAATCAAGAATAACCCCAAGAGGTAGATCTTGAACATGATAAGGATAATGAAAACTGATATACCAAAATGTTCATCAAAGATATTCATTAGAAAAATAAAGAGAGGAAAAACCACACTTTAGACTCAAATGAATCTTCAATAGACAAAGTCAAATCTACAATTTAGAGTTCCTCTAATTAAATCTTGCCTCAAATTAGTGTAAATTTAAGCTCCAAGCTCCAAGGAATTATAAAAACCCTAAACAAAGTATGGGCGGTAGACTTGTGGAATGATGGTGATGCCTTATAATGAATGAGTTTTGAGCCTTAAATGGAATTTGGAGTCGGCTGGCCAAAATGTCATAATTTTCTACCACGATCGTGTTAATCGTAAACACATTAAGATCACTGCGATCATGGTCCATTGACCTATCTTGATTGACCACAATCGCAACCGTAGTAACTGCAATCGTGTTCTGCTTCAGGTTTACTAGCTTTACTTCTTCTCTTTATTTTGATCATTTTCAGCTTGTATCCACATCTTTCCTTCGTATAGCCTGTATGCCTGTAAATTATGGATATTAGTGCATTTAATCACAAGTATGTCTCACTTACTCATTCAAAACATGGTAATGTGCACGAATGTTGAGTACAAATGAGTGGTAAATTCACTACTTATCAACACCCCCCCAACTTAAAGCCTTAATTTTCCTAAAACAACACTGTCTTTTACCATGAGACAATGCCATGTATGCCCAAATTATATGCCCCAATGATCACAATGACTTCAATCTTAGGTACTACCATAAATAGTTCTTCAAACATGGGTAAAGCTATTCTCAAAGCACTCCTCAACTTAAAATGCAATTCACAAGGCTGTAAAAAACTTCAAAGAGCAAACATGTAAAAGTCGCTAGTACTCTAGAAATGACTCCTCTTTTACCTCAATGAAATTATATCCATTTTGCCTCATTTTTTGGGAGATGAAAAATCGCCCACCTCAACTTGTTTACATGCCTCCTCAGAAGAAAGAAAATTCCACATACCAAGTTATCAAATATGGAACAAGGAATTTAAGTGCAAAAATCTCTCTCTCTGAAGAACTTTAAATGTTAACAAGTACCATGCCATAGGGTTGCCCCTATTTTCAATTGCCTCTATAATGAATCCACTTGGTTGGATATCTTGAAGGGATTTTTGAGCTTGTAACGTAGGGTTTAGGGTAGGATAGGATATCATTTAGGAACGTATGGATACATCCTTATTTAACATCTACCTCACACTCTTTCATCCAACATTTGACCATGGTCCACTTCTTTACTTCACAAAAGTTCCTACTTTTATTTCCCTAGTTCACCCATTTTATTTTCATTTCTTTTTCTTGTACACTTCATGCTTTTCTTTCCTTTGTTGGATCTATTTTTTTCTTATACATTTGTTCTCAATGATTGAGCTATTAAGCAATGATGTACGACTTTATGGTCCAAAGTTACCTCTTCCAATCTTCACCACCCCCAACTTAGGCTTTTAGCCTCAATTTTCATTTCTAAGTCCACGGAGTATAGGGTTCAAAAGAGGGATAAGAATTGAAAGGCTCACGGCTTGCAATATGTTTGCCAAAGAAGGGTCTAAAGGCTCAAAGTGGGTGACTAGGGGTAACATCTCTATATGGGTAGGCTTTTTAGGCTAGAGTGGACTTCTAAGTTCACAAATATTGCCTAAGATTATCATACCAACAAAGTATAATAAAAAATTATCCTTGAAATACTAATGGGACAAGTTCACGATGGTATAAGTATACATGAGATTTAGACAATTAATCTCACCGCATATGGCATGTAGACTTGCCAAGAAAGTTCAATTGCCTCTCATGTTAGAGACAAAAATGGAGTATCTAGCAATATTTACAAGTCAAAAATTTTGGCGTCACAAAAAAGAAAAAGTTTTGTTACAAAGTTCCTCACATCCATGCCCTTTATTTTTGGAAATTTTGAATGGAGGAAGGTGTTTGCTTTGCATTTGCACCATGCACAATTTGCTAACAATGGAACCAATCCAAGCCTTTGTCTCACATTTTTTCTTAATATGGTTAAACTAACCATATGGCTACTCATACTTAATCAATGACATGCATGCAGTACAAAATCCATAATGCAACAGGTACTCAGACTTCCCCTATATCCATGACTCAAAACCCAATCATGACACTTTTTTCTTAAGAATGTCATCAATCAATCTATCATAGCAAAAGGATCATCCAACATCATTATTAAATGAATTAGAGGACTAAAATATTAAAACAATCATTTTCATAAAATTTCCATGCTTCGCGTCAACTAAGTTCAAGTATTGCAAGTCAATTGTGAACTCACACAAGGGCATGACCATACCTCCCCAAGTAAAATACTTGTATTGATATCACTACATGATACAAAATCATAAGGAGGATAAAAAAGGCTCCCTGAAACCACATTGATAGCTTTGTTGAGAGTTGGGCATAGTGGCTTGATCGCGACATGACTGGTGCGATTGCAGTACCGTGATCACAACCCTCAGTCTTCGATTGCAATAACTGAGTATATCTTCTTCTCTATTTATCCCTATTTTTATGTATAGCTGCTACACTTCTAAGATTGGTTTTCCGTTATTTTTGTCCTCCAACCTGTCTAAAGTATTTGTAAAGCATTAAAATTGTGACTTAGTTAAAAATAGATAATGTAGACATGAAAATGATGGGTTTCCTCCCATAATGCGCTTAATTTAATGTCATGGCACAATGCCTCTGGTGCAATCACAGTACCGTGATCGCAACCCTCAGTCTGCGATCGCGACAACTGAGGCTATCTTCTCTTCTGTTTTACCCTATTTTTCTGCATGGCTGCTACACTTCTAAGCTTGTTTTTCCCCCTATTTTTGTCCTCCAACCTATCTAAAGTATCTATAAAGTATTAAAATTTTGTGACTTATTCAAAAATAGATAATGTAAACATAAAAATGATAGGTTACCTCCCATCAAGCGCTTAATTTAACGTCAGGGCACAATGTCTCTTTAACCCTAATTTATGTCTCTACTTAGAGAATTTAAATTTCCTTCCTAATTTTTGATCAATACATCTTTGAAGTGCGTTGGGAAAATGCAAGGGCACACCAAAACATGTTCTATCACGTCACTTTAAGGACTTGAACCTTTTACCTAATTTTCCATCAACTTTCTGAGTAGGCTCATTGGGTATTGGTGAGAACATAAAGAATCCACTTGCTACACCTTGAATTTGGCATTTATTAAGTAGTGGGCTTTATTTTGCCCTCTTGGGATGGAAAACTCCAAAATATAGGGATTTTCCTCCTCATCTCCAAAATTCATCATTTTCTTAGTTGGTTCAACTTTCATCACATCCACCAAGCATAATGTTGAAAAGTGGTTTGAGTAAGGTCTTACTTCTAATTCTGGATTTGCATCCTTCTCGATATTATCACCCCAAAATGAACTATAGCCTTCACAAAGGATTTCTTTTAGCTCTAGTGCCATATTCTTAATCTCGGCATCATCTCTCATGTTTAGTTTGGTTGGTTGGGAAACCATTGACGGTTCTTCACTATCAAGCTCTCCATAATCCATGTGGCTTGACATCTTTTCTTCTTTAAACTCATTTTGAAGAGTGGGAACATTCATGGTTTTTGAGATGTTAAACTTATTACCCATTTCTTCTATCCTTTTGATTTCCTTTTTACATGCCCCTAAGATTTGATGCATGAGATGAATGTTATACCCTTTTGTTTCTACCTGGTCCAAGATAAGTTAAAGTATTGCTTCAACACCATTGTATCCGACATATTGTTCTTCCTTTTTCTCATCATAAGACCTATCAAACTCAAAAGTAAAACTAGCATTTGGGTTAGTATAACGAGGGGAGGGGCATTTAGATAATCACTCTAATGTCTATCTCAACCACCACATAAATAAAAATCATACCCCCAATAGGATCGAGATGGTGCACACATCTCTTTCAAGGGAGCATATCTACAATTTTGCCAAAAGTGGGGTCCAGCATAATATGGACAGGATTATCAAGGTAAGATTTTCGACCACCAAACTCATATTTATTCCACGATGCCATAGTAACAAATAAACAAAAATAAAAATTTACCTAACACAAGGAATAAAAGAAAATCATAAACAAATATTTACAAGTTTGAACCAAAGCAAGTAAGCTAAAATTTCAAACTAACTCAATCCCAAAAAACTCTCATGCAATTACCAAAAAACTCTTCCACTCTCACTTAATTACATATCATGCCCCAATATATAATAATTCCATTGTTTCATCATAATGATTTAAATATTTAATATATTCTATTAATTTATATTAATTGACTGTAACTATATGTTGGAAGTAAAATTTATTTATTTATTTAATTGGCTATCATGTTCAAAACTAATTTGTTACCAAGAATCATAATAATTAATAACTTAAAATATGTTAGACATATATAAATTTTATTGACTCTCATTATTTTAGTAATGCCACATAAATTGAGATAAAAGAAAAAGTATTGCAAATTATAATGATTAACAATTTAAAATATTTAAAAGATATATAAAATTTTAGTTAATTCTCAAAATTGTATCGAAGCCACATAAATTGGGACTTAAGGAGTAAATATATTATTTGATAATTACGTAAAAATTATTATAAATCGCAATAATTAATAAGTTAAAATACTTTTTTAAAAATAGATAAAAGTTCTATTCAACTCTCAAAATTTTATCGGTGCACCATAAATCATGAAAAAATAAAAAACTATCTTAATTAATTACAATTAAATATTTAAAGTAAATCAATTTTATTATTTTAATTAACTTTTATATAAAAAATTAATATTTTTATTTATTTATTTATATTAGTAAATTTAAATTTTAAAATTATTTTTTCTTATATAGAAATACTAATATTTAAAATTAACTTTAAATTTTTAAAGTTCAAAATTAATAAATTTAATTTAATAAAATAAATTTATAATGAATATTTTCTTAGAATTTGTGTTGGGTCAGTATGTATCAAGTTGAACAGAAATAAAGAAAAATATATAGTAAAATTTTATTATTGTGAAAGATAAATATAATGCACTATCCAATAATGTTTAATAATATCATATTTTTCATATGCAAATATAACATTCCGTATTTGATTAATATACTATTTCGATGAATTATCGACGATTACTATTGGATATGATAAAATTATATTAATTTTTATAGTAATAACATAATCAATCGCTCTTAATTAATAATTATGAGTCATCTAGGTATTCAGAAAATAAATAATATTTAATAAAAAATAAAAAAGACATAAAATGCAAAATTAGCTCTTAATGTTTTAAATTAAATTTTCGTCTTTCGAATGATGATTTTACTATATCACTCCTTATTATAAGTCATTTATGTACTAGAAAAATAAGAATAACAAAATGATATGTCAACATAAAATATTTGATTGGCTATCAAAATTATATTAGTGCCACAGAAATTGGGACAAGATAAAAGAAGATATAATTTTTCAAAATTGACTGATTCCTTCTACTTCAATCGTAATTTTAATGTATCACCCGCAATTAATTTTTATAAGTCACTTGAGAAAATTGAAGGAAATGTGTCTTTAAGTCTTGAATGAAGGATTGGTGACATTGATCAACAGATAGGGTCAAACATCATTAGAATACTTGATTAAGTTAATTGTGGACTTGATTAATATTTTCAAAACTTTCTAATATTTTCAAAAATATAAATCAACCCAACCCACACCACTCTTCAATCCAAATCAACCACTCTCTCTTCTTTCTCCATCTTCTATCAACTCTCTCCCAACTAACAGTTCTGCAAAATTTCTCCCTTCAACCTCTGGCGAAAAATTGTTGGGCGAGTTTCTTATTGACTTTCAACCATCAATCAACGTGAATACTTCTCCAGCGACAACAACTTTGAGTTTTTCATCCTCCCATTTTCTTTTTCACAGGCAAAAAATTATGAAGAAACGGTGGAACTTGAGCCAACTACTTTTCTGGTACTGAAATGTGGACTGAATAAAATCCTAATTTCTGGCATTTCTGTATTTCTTATTCTTATTGTCGTACTGTTGATTTAAATTTGTTGGTGATTTTTGGTCACAGTTGATGTTTCTTAATGTGTGTGTATGTGTGATGTGTTGGTGTTGTTGGGCTGATTTGTTGTTTGTCTTTATAAAAATGGTATTGCAACAGTTGAAACATCTGATGTAATAGATGAATTATATGGTGCAATAGATGAAAATCTAATGCAACAGATAAAAAATGTGATACAACTATGAAAATCTGATGCAACAGGTGAATAATCTAACAAATCATTCATCTATTGCGACAGAAGAATCTTCTATTTGGACGAAATCTAAACAATATTAGTCCAACAAATAATTTATTAGTGATATATTTTTATTCTTTCTAATGGTTTACTCTTCATTTTATAACAGATTAGGACTATTTTTATTCTTTCCAACGGTTTACTCATCCGTTGTAACAGGTCGGTTATCTGTTGCAACAGATAACATACCTGGTATAATAAATTAGTGATCCATTTTTATTCTTTCCAATGGTTTACTCATCCATTACAACAGTTCAGTTATATGTTACAATAGATAAAATGCATGGTGCAATCGATTAATGATCTATTTTTATGGTTTCCAACAGATTACTCATCCGTTACAAAGGGTCAGTTATGTGTTGCATCAGATAAAATACCAGGTGCAACAGATAATGCTATTTTTATGGTTCCCATGGATTACTCATCCATTACAATAGGTCGGTTATATGTTGCAACATATAACATACCTGGTGCAACAGATTAGTTGTCTGTTAGAACTGTTATATTACTGTTATGTATTAATCAATTATAATCTATGTTATATTTCTGTTAATTTAAGATAACATGGCTCCCAAAAGAAAAAAAATTGAATTAAGTCCAAGTAAAGAAACAAGTGCAGCAGCTTAGCTACATCCACCACTCTATAAGCTTGCTTTACAAGTGTTATCTCAATCAGGAGCAGAAGATAATAGACACGGGGAGGAGAAATCTTTCAAAAGAGATGATCTAAATTCTAATAGCCCTTCCACTGAAGATTTGGTCAAAATCTTTATCATTGATTGTTATTCTGTGAGAATGCAGTGCGATGGTGCCACAGATTTAACGGGTGATCTCGTGGTTAAGTCAGTCATGGGAAAATCTTTCGACGCCTTCAGAAAAATACTTCGAGAACAAAAATTAGATTCTTATTTTAGGGTAAGCTGCTTGGGCAATATCTTGATTTACCATAGGACAACAATACTCATTTCTAGATGAAAATGGTATATGATCTTCTCAAGCGCACGTTCATGTATGAAAACAAAGATAAGATGGATGAGGTGTAGATAAATTACTATGGCATGCCTATTTATTTTGGTTGGGAGGAGTTTGCCATATTTACCAAACTAAAATGTTATCATCGTTCTCCTTCTTAAGTTATATCTACAATGACCCAAAAAAAGTACCCCGCATACTAAAAAAGAAAAGGCAAGTCGAGTGGTCGTGATGAATTGGTGTCTATTGTTGGTCCAAGATTTTAAAAAAAATCTTGTTGAAGCATTGAAAGGTAAAGAACTTTCAAAGAAATACAAAAAATCATTGTTCTTGGTTTGGTTTGTACATAATGTTCTTTGGGCGAGAGACGTTAACAACAACATAAGCCTCGGTTTAATAAATCTCTCTGAGGATCTTGAGGCATTTAACAACTATCCTTGGAGTTATGAAAGCTTCAAAATGACTGTCGAATATTTGTTGACTCCGTTAATGCCAAAAACAGTCAACTTATATGGATTTCCATGGGCCTCCATGGTAAATATTTATTTTATCATGATATGATTCATCATTTTTTATTCAATAATGCTTTTGATTTATTGGCGTTATGTTATAGGATTGGGCATACGAAAGCATTCCTTATTTGAGAAAACAAGTGAACTACCAGGAAGAAATATCCTGTCCAGAACTTCTGAGATGGTTGTCGGCCGAAACCTATAAAAATATAAAATTTCTTGATCTTTTCAATCCCTCCAAGAAAGTAGTAAGTCCAATTCTAATCAAATTTTTGTTTTAACTAATGATTAAATGATTTCATCATCATTCTTAATATATGTACTGATTTATTTTAGATTGTCCATCCGTGGCTTGTTCCGACCAACCGAGATTTGAAGATCCCATATTTTCTTACTTTATGGTTTGTGCAAACTTTATTAGACCGTAAGGTCATTGATGGAATAAAAATGGAATTGTTTGGAGCAACAACCATCACAAGAAAATCAATTTTGGAGGCTGGGGCTAATGATACTCCTCTTACAGTTTTTGAAACAACAAGCCATTATGATTATGAGCATAATGGTTGTATAGATTTTTCTCTAGATTTTGCCGCATCTAGAGAAAGTTCTTCATGCAAATCTCAAGACTGCAAGGAGAAAAATGATGGAGTGATTAGTGCTATTAATGCACTAACTTCTTCTGTAAAGGAAATGACATCTAAGAGGTGTGTCATTCCATCAAAGAGGTTTTCATATTCTGACACTCCACTAGAGGTCAAGGCGGCTAAGAGGAGAAGGAAAGGCACTTCCAAGGCATCATCAATCATAAAAAAAAAAAAGCAAGACTGCAATGCCTCTATATTTGTTTTGCATCGATGTTCAGTGTGCAAAGGCCACAAAAAAGCAACATGAGCTAAAGAAGGTGAATGTACATCATCTGTTCCAAAAAATAAATAGGCACATATCTGTTTCAACAAATGATACATCTACTAAAAATTATCAAACAGATATATACATCTATTGCAACTTTTATCTAACCTATTGCATCAGATTCATTATCTTTTTCAATAGATGAGTCTTATGTTGTAACAGATGGGTTATCTGTTCTAAATTATCATACTGCTCTAATTTACCTATTTGAATTTGTCCCAACAGATGAAAATTTGTTGTATATCTCTACTTAGTATTGACAATTCTGGTTTTCCAGGTGAATCTCACAGCTACTGCCAAAGAAAATAATATAACAGTTGATAATCCATCAACTGCTTTCAAAGATGAAGAAAAAGTAGAGCCTGTCAGTTTGGGAGAACAGAAGAATTACCCATTTGAAGGGTTCAAAATATCAAACGAGGATCCAAAAAAACTAACACAGTTGATCAACGACTATTCAGAATGGACTGCCGATGGACTGTTAAAGCATCATGCGGCAGGTACATAAATCAAGTTTATGGATATTGGTTTATACAATTCTTGTTGTAAGAACCTGACATTAACACATATAAATCATCATGTAGAAAACAAAATGACGAGCACTATAAAGTGAATGAATCAAGTCTTGGTTTTGATATATTCGACTTTGTTGCTGCATATCTCAAAATTAAGAATTGGTTCTATTTGATATCACAGCCCCAAACTTGCTAGAATGATGTGGTTTAAATACCATACATATTACTATTAATTAATACTTTATTTAATTGCATCTGTGTATTGATTTTTTTGTCACGTAATTTGAAATGTTTGATAATATGTGCAGCACATCGATGTAATTTTTTACTACCTCCAAAAGAAGGCCAAGTTGCAAACACAAGAACAATACAAATACACAACAGTCAATTATTTGTACAAAATTTACATCAATAATGCTTACGATAGGTATCATCAACAGCATCCGGAAGTTTCACAAAATGAGGAATGCTTAATCAATATTATCAAAGGTTTTAGCATTTTGGATGACTTACCTTGGGATTTGTCGACGAAGTGTACATCCCAATCAATTGTGGTGATGAATTCTATTGGATGTTGGCTTTCATCGTTCTAAAAGAGAGGTGCATCCGAGTTTATGACTCAATGTCACAAAGGAGACGTTCCGGTCAGTCGTTTGAGATATAAAAGCTGACAAAAATATTGCCTACTTACCTTGATATGAGTGGCTTTTTGGATCAAAAGGTTCGTACTGATTGGTCGACGATTGAAGCATGCTGGGATAAAATTACTAATCCATTTGATGTACAATATGTTGACAGAATTGCTCAACAAACCATTGGTAGCCTATAAGTTTAAGTGTCATTATTTAGTTTTATTTCACAAATTTCACAATGCTTGCATAAACTGCAAGATATGGATTATCTATTTTTTTATAACACAGGAATTGCGGTCCTTTTGTTGCCACCTATGCCAAGTATTTGAGCGATGGATTACAAGTACCAAATGATGGACTTGATGTCGGATTACTCCTCAAAAGATATGCTGCTCTTTTATGGAAATATGGAGAAGCGAAAGCCTAGAAGCCGTACGCAACCGAAGTTAAAGATCCACGACGACCAAAGTCAAATTCCGTAGCACTGGGTAAAGAACAACTTGTCCATATTGATTAGATCTTTATAGCTTGAGTCCATCAATGTAATAACCTATCCTCCTTGGTTTAAATTGTTGATTTATTTGTAGAGTACATTGTTTGTACCTATAATAATTTTTTTACATTTCATTTATTTATTGAGTTATTTCATATAATTTTCGAAGGCTTCGATTTATTTTATTCTGTCTATAAATATAATTAATTTTAAGTTTTTAACATGTTAATTGAAATGGAGTACTAGATTCAAATATCACAACAGATAATACATCTGCTGAAGCAGACGACATATCTTATCAGACAGATTTAGACATATGTTGCAACATGAGATGCAACACGTAGGTCATCTACTGGAAATTATATAATAGGTCTACCCACATTTTTTATTTGCTCTAACAAATTACCGATCAATTGCAATAGATAAGTTATATGTTGCAACAGATCATAAATCTATTGCAACAGACAGATGGGGAACATCTACATAACACAAGAGATGACCAACCTATTCCAACATATAATCAATCTATCACAATAGGTACTATATCTATTACGACAGATATAAAATCTATTTGATTATAAAAATTCAACTTTGCCAGACATAAAAATTACTGCCCCTATATGTATAGTGAATTGGCTTGAAATAAAAATTTGTTATCGTGTTCGTCTCTATCTCTGTACATGTAGTACCCTATATGACCAGACCCATTGCATCTTTCTCACAATGGTGTCGTACATACTGGTCATTTGTGTGCTGGTCAGCAAACACTCGATGTATGCAAGCGAATATGGCCCGCACGCTGCACCGGTTGTATTATTTGGGAGATGGATTTTCTTATTTCGACCTTAAAAAACCCATGATTCCTTCGTCAAGACTTTATCTGATAAATGATCCATTATCTTACTCTGCGTCAACAACTTGGTCAACAACTTCAAGAGTGGCTGCATGTGGGTTAAAAACGTCTTCTCGCTGAACATAGGTAAGTTTCAGTCATAAATATTAATATTTCCCTCGTCTAGTAGTATATTAACAGTGAGAAAATGGGTGACATCCATATTCATGACTACAAGGATTCTCTTTGCCTTGGTCCAGCTCTTGCCGTGTGGATATGGCCTTTTTTCTCTAACATATTTAATCGTTTTTTCATCCCATTGGAATGTAGAAACTAACTGATCAAATCCTGGGCCACCAGAATTAGGTATCTTATAGAGTTTAGCATACCTATCCTTGAAATTATTATAGAAGTTGAGGTCCATTATCCTATCAGCAGTATCATAAGCATCCGGGTATGCTAATTGCCTGCCCCTCATGAGGTAGAGAATTTCATCAACATACGGTGGTATAAGAAGAAAGATTTTAAATAGGTTAGTAATTTTAAAGAATAAAAACATAGTTGAAAGAATCTGATGTAGAGGGTTCTCTGAATCAGTTCACAGATTACCCAGCCAACTCAACTTATGAAACAGATGTGTATTATGTTACAACAGAATACCAAGTTTTCGCAACAGATTACACATCTACTGCGTAGATTCTTCTTCATGGAGTAGATTGGAAAGGTAGCTTAGCAAAAGTAAACTTACCTTGTCCTTGTACCACACCTACATATTTTTCATATTCTAGAAGTCTTTGGCGGCAAATGAATGCATGGTGTATTTTTTTTTGGAACCTTCATTCTGATGAATTCTTCCAGTTTCTTCCTCTTATCCTTTCCAAGCACCGCGAATATATCCACCTTCTTTTGCAGCCCCTGAACTTCAACAACTATTGAAGCGGGGGTGGGGGGGTTGCAGTTTTTGCTGATTTAAGAACGAAGAGAATTTGTCTATTTTTTCTTCTTTTCCTCCTAACCTCCACTGTAGGAGTGCATGGCTTTCTCACCTTATTGGATGGTATGACACCCCTCTTGGATTTTAACTCCTTGGTAACTTCAGCAATAGACTCTAGCTTGTCGAGGAGTTTATCCTCTCTGTCCTTGCACACTTTGTATTTTTAATAAGAACATGAGAGTGAGGAGGGGTGAAAGGGACCACTATAAGGGTGGGAGGGACCGATGTAGGGGTAAGAGGGAGGACCTATGCAAGGGGTGTTTTGAAATATATTTATTTTTTGTTGAGCACCAACATGCTCATAATCATGACTGGCAGCTGAAGCAGTAGCATGATGACTACCACCATCACAAACAACTCCACCAGCATCACCCCCAGAAGAAACACCCAGATCTGTTGCAGTTTGAGTTTAGTTGTGAAGATCTTCAACATTATATTGACTTTGCCTAATTGATCTTCTTATGGATGTTGCTCCATCCAATTCCTTGTTTATTAACTCCACCGTTGGGTCTTATTTTGTATCAACAAGACCTAGAGTAAGAAAAGAAGTCATCCACAGCTCATCAGTGGTAGGCACAATCCAAGGATGCACAACTTATAAAAAATGATAAGAGAAATTTAAATCATATAATAATAATTTGCATTCAGTTGGGTTACATGGGGATCAGGTTATGTTAGCACAACCAACTTATGTAAAAAATAATCTAGATACCGCAACAGCTGATCTGCATGTTTAAACAGATTGATAATAGTTGCATCAGAATACCCATCTATTGCATAATTTATAGTAGATGGGTAATCTGTTAAGTAGGGTTCAGAGAATAGAACAATATATGGTTAATCTATTACGAAATATGGATCGTCTGTTGCAATAGATTACCCATATGTTGCTCCAGTTGTAGTTGATGTGTAGTCTGTTGCAACAAATGGAACATCTATTTTAGTATCTTTCTTTGAGGTAAATTATTTTAGTTGAAAGAAGACGTACAACATCATCCAAAGGGTTAAAGGCATCAACCTCGTTAATATTTTTTCTGCTCTCTATTGTAGCCAACCACTTAAGGATCCTTAGATGAGAAACCTTGTTCGGGTAATCCATGAAATGCTTTCGGAGAGGAGGAATGGCTTCACATGACCAAGCCTAAAAATTGTAAACAGGAAGCAAGCAAAAAAAAGTCACAAGTATATTCAATTTAAATTAATGAATAAGTAAAAATAGTGATCAGTTTTACCATTAAAGCCCAAGGAAAGCCGTATAATATGGTTGTCTTTGGCTTTAGCTCTTTCAGTAAATATTTGACAGTCAAGTAGTAGCTGTCATAGCCCCAAGGATAATTGTTGAATTTCCCAAAATCATCAGCAAGCACCAACAAATCACGTTCTAAGATTTTCTTGACGTCTCTTGCCAATAAAACGGAATGGGTAAACCAAACTAAGGACAATTTCTCCCTGTAGTGCTTTGGTATGTCTTTATTCTTGAGATCCGCTATAAAATCCTTTACTTTGTAGCTAGGTCCAACAACGCCCAACAACCCATATTTTTTTACCTTGCATTTGTTGGACCCTTTGGGGGTGTTTTCTTGATGGCAATTTCTTTTGGACGATCGCATCTCAAGCTCGTCATAATGGTAAACTCTTTCCATCCAAAACAAACTGGCATGCCACAGTAGTTGATCCAAACTTCATACATCTTATTTCTTCCCTCCTTCGAACCTCCATCATCCCCCACATACATGATCCTGCGCTTGAGAAGTCCATATACCATACATTTCAAGAAAGTGTGCAAAACAGCTCTTCTTAAAAAGTCTATCTATGTTTTCCTTCTTCATAATACTCCTAAGTTTGTCAAAAGGTTTCCCTAACTGACATTTAAGTACAAAATCACCAAATACTGCATTAGGGTTATTCATCGGCATCACAACTTAAAAATTATCAATACTAATGGTTTTGATATAATCATGTTGGAATTTTGATATTATCTCACGCTCCATTGGTCAGGAGGAGTTATCACTTTTCTCGACTTTATTTTGCCCTAACTAAGATTGTTCTGTAAGTTTATCCGAATCTATCTGTACTCTAGCCTTTTTTGTTTGGTAATCGGAAGTTGATCCACTTTCTCCACTTTCAGTTTATTTTCTTTTGGAAGACATCTTTTAACTACAAACAAAACAAAAACAAAAAATACATTGCATTTGATGTCTGCATAATTTTTTTAAAAAGGTGAGACAAATTTCAATAAATTATTCTTACCATATAACATAAAAAAATACTCCAACGGACAACCCATCAGTTGGAATAGATGGGGAACCCGAATCTGTTTGAAGTTCTATTTAATATATCCCCACAGATATTCCACCTATTGCAGCAGGTGGAGAAATTTCAATAATTATTCTATGCCACATTACAAGAAAATACTCCAACGGATAACCCATCAGTTAGAACAGATGGGGAATCTTTTCGAAGACCTATTTAATATCTCCCAATAGATCTTTCGCCCATTGCAACAGATGGACCACCACCACCACAACCAATGTCACAACCAATGCCACCAAGACCACCGCCAATGCCATCAATACCAATACCAATACCACTGACACCACCGCCAAAGAACACAAATACCACCACCAACAACAACTACCACCAAGAATACCACAAACACCATAAAACAATACCATAATAGTTAAAAAATACTGAGAGAAAAACTAGTGTTTTCTCGGGAGCTTCCTACTTTTTAGCATCAAAACTCAAAATTTTTAACCCATTCTCGAAGATAATACAACTAAAAGTCTTCTTTTTTATCATTAACTAAAAAGCCCTATTTTTTAGAATAAAGAATAAACTTATAACTCTTCTCGAACTCTGTTAGATGCGAAGATAGAGAAAAAATGGATACAAGCGAGAATGAAGTTGAAAAAACAAGTATATATAGTTGTAAATAAGAAGAAAATTGACCTGTTTTGAAGGGTTGAGAAATATGTTGAGTAGTTATTGTTTGTATTGTTGAGAGATAGAGGACACCTCTCTCTCTCGAGAGAAGAGAGAACTTAAGATTTGAAATAAAAAGTTTTTCATGAAAATGGATGATTTGTATGGGTTGATTTATAATTTTGGAAAAGAATGACAAGTTTTGAAATTGCTGATTTGGTCCGAATTGATCTTAATTAATTTTAAAATTTTTAAAAGATATAGTTTTTAAAATATTGAGTTGATGAGAACTCATTTCAAACCAGATTGATCCATCGACAACTTGGGTCGGGATGAATGCAATATCAACGTCATACAATTGCAAAGACTCGATTGGTTTTGTAGTTGACCCTGCGAGCTCATTCATTCATTTCTAATTCCACATAAATCAACTTAGGTACTATCACTATCCTAACATTGAGTTGATGAGAACTCATTTCAACTCAGAGTGATCGATCAATGACTTGGGTCGAGATGAATGCAATACCAGCGCCATCCAATTGTAAAGACTCAATTGGATTTGTAGTTGAACCTGCGCTCATTTATTCATCCCAAGTTCTACTTAAATCAACTTAGGTACTATCACTATCCTAACATTGAGTTAACAATAACTCATTTTAACTCAGAATTATCGATCGATGACTCAGGTCGGGATGAACACAATACCAACGCTATACAAGTGCAAAGACTTGATTAGATTTGTAGTTGACCCTACGGTCTCATTCATTCATCCCTAGTTATACCTAAATAAACTTAGGTACTATCACTATCCTAACATTGAGTTTATGATAAATTATTTTAACTCAGACTGATTGATGGACGACTCAGGTCGGGATGAAATACAAGCGCCATGCAATTGTAAAGACTCGATCAGATTTGTAGTTGACCTTGCAAGCTCATTCATTCATCCCTAGTTCCACCTAAATCAACTTAGGTAATATCACTATCCTAACATTGAGTTGATTAAAACTCATTTCAACTCAGAGTGATCGATCGATGACTCAGGTCGGGATGAACTAATGCCAATGCCATGCGATTGCAAAGACTCAATTGGATTTGTAGTTGACCCTTAGATCTTATTCATTCATCCCTAGTTCCACCTAAATCAACTTAGGTACTATCATTATCTTAACATTGAGTTGATAAGAGCTCATTTCAACTCAAAGTGATCGTTCAATAACTCGGGTCAGTATGAACGCAATACCAACGCCATGCAATTGTAAAGACTCAATTAGATTTATAGTTGACCTTGGGAGCTCATTCATTCATCCCTAGTTCCACCTAAATCAAATTAGGTACTATCACTATCCTAACATTGAGTTGATGAGAACTTATTTTAACTCAGAGTGATCGATCAACGACTAAGGTCGGGATGAATGCAATACCAATGCCATACAATTATAGAGACTCGATTGAATTTATAGTTGACCCTGCAAGCTCATTCATTCATCCCTAGTTCCACCTAAATCAATTGCAATAAAATCCTTTGCAACAAATGACTAAGCTATTGAAAATTTTCAAACAGGTACATATATCTTGCAATAGATGACATATCTGATTTAATTATTAAATATATATTTGCATCTATTATGACAGATGACTGAGCTGTTGGAAATCTTCGAACAGATATTTATATTTGTTGTAATAGATGACATATCTGATTTTATTAATTATCAAATGAACATTTTCATTTGTTGTCACAGATGACTGAGTTGTTCAGATTCTTAAAAAGATATTTGTATCTATTGTAACAGATGACTGAGCTTTTCGGATTTCTAAACAGATATTTATATATGTTGTAACAGATGACATATGTGTTTGAAAATCTTTTTTTCTCTTTTAATTTTAAAGCAAGAAGCTTCTGGTTCGAGTAGATAATATCAAGTAGTAGTGCTTACTATTAAAGACGGTAAAAAATATTTCTTGAATATCTCAAAAGTGAGTTCATTGATCAGTCCTGTCTTATCTTTTAATGCCAGTAGTCTTAGTATTCCTCGTGCTCCTCAAATTATTAATGAAATTAATGAATATTGAAAATCACCACGTCTACGTACACAATACATCTATAGAAACTATCTCATCTCTTCCTTCAGCTACAGTTTATTTTATTCAACTCTCATCTTTTTCTCTTTCCTTTTTAGGGCCACAAACTTTTTTTTTCTCTTTTCTCTTCTCTTCTTATAAAGATCTTTTTGGATCTAAACCCATCGATATCTTTTCTAGACTTAAATATCTATTTTGATCCCCTTTTTGTTATAAAGGTATGGTTCATGATTGCTCTTTCTTTCTTGTCTTCTTTTCTCCAAGTTATTTACATCTATTTTTTTTATTTAATTACTATTTAACCATATCATATTTATTTAAATTTTTTTAAGGAACTTGTAAGTGTCAAATAAACAATTCGAGAATTTTTATTACAATATGAGAAAAAAATCATCTGTTGGGAGAAGTTTAAAATCCTTGTTGGCAGTATTATTTTTTTATGTATATTTTATTTGTTTCATTATTATTGATGCAGTTATTGATGTTGTTGGTGGGGTTGATATTGTTGGAACTTGTGGTATGGTGTTGTTGATGGTTCTGAAACAAAGGATATTACTTATTTGTTGTTGATGTTGTTGTTGGAAAAAATATTGTTGTTTCTTTTTTGTTGATGTTGAAATAGATGGAGAAACTATTGGAACAAATAAAACCACCATAAAAGATGGTTTGATGTATTCCATTAAACTCCATATCTGTTACAACAGACTTCACATCTTCTGCAACAGATAGATAATGTTCTTTTTATGACATAAAATTTTTTCCTCTTCTTTGTAGATATAAGGAACTGACAGTTGATCAACTTTGGAAGGACTATTGTAAGAGGCTGCAGTAATGATGAGATCGGAGGAATAAGCTTTTTGCAGATGGAACCACTTCATATGTGGGAGATATGTATTACTGATAATGTTATTGTAGAAACACAAATAGAGTGCACTGATTTTGTGAATGATGTTTTTACTAATTAGTCATAGATCGTTCAAATAAGATGTCTGTAATTTTATAGTTAAGTTTAGTAGGTCCAAAATGATAAGGCTGAGGGACCATGAATATGGTTCTGATAGACTGTTAAGATTTAATGTCGGTTTTTCCTCATTTTTATTTGTCAAGCATTGTGAATAGATCTAGTTTTTGTGTCATTGTAAAGAGATTAAATAGCGATTGGACTAACTTTTAAGGTGCATTGGACCCTTAAAGGGCCTTCAAAGTTTACCACTGAACTAACAAGAATGAAAAACTAGTATAGTTATTGCCCTGGCTAAAATTTATATGGCTGGGTTGTGCGCATGGGGTGATGATTATAAGCCAGAATGTGCGGTAGGAGAATTCTTTCGAAGGAAAATAGGTGGTTGATGGAAGACTATATCATCTGAGAGCTCTTTGAAGAAGAAACATAGGGTAGATATAACTTTTTTATGAATATGGCTGGTGGATTTATCTTAAAAGATGTGAGATCAGAATCAAGTGCAAATATGAAAGTGTATCCAGTAATGTAATTTCATATGTTGTGTCTCTTAAAGAAAAATAATGCATCTGAACACTTTGCTAGGGAGCTGCATGGTTGGGATTATAGCCTAGATAGAAAATAGAAGAAGACCAACAAAGAAGCCTTACGGGCATCAAGGGTTGAAATGATGTACAACAAGTCTAAAAAACTTATTCCAGCAGCAACTGCAGCTAAAATAAGGAAGCTAAGCGAAGGCAACAAATTTCTAAATTTTAAATTTCATCCCATGCTTTCTTGTTTGTGTTTTCGATCAGGTCCACTGTCATTGACCTGATCGAAATCACTAACGAGATTGATAGAAAAATAGAGTATCATTGCTTCCTTAGCAATATGGTTATAATTAATTGTGTTTTCTTGCCTTGACATGCTTTCAACATTCCTTGGAGAAGATCAGATGCTTGCTATAGTATGTGAATCCCGAAAATTTTTAAGCTTGCCTCTAGTTTGTTGAGTCTATATTCAAGCTGGTCGTTGCTGTCTTCAAAGTTGGTAAGGAGTTCCTCGTCTCTTGTGATCTTGATCAGGAACACAACCTCCAAAGTTGTGGCATTCTAGAAGCCCTTCAGAACACTTTCTTCAGAAGCCTTAATGGGTACATTGAGGGTCTCTGTGTTTGTTTTAGGTCAAAATGTGTTGATGCACGTTGAAGATGTGGTATCAACAGTTGAACAACACACTTTTATCGAGCGTTGCTCTATGCATCTTGCTTAACCAATTTTATAAATTAGTAAGCATGGAGTTACGTAGGGTGTGATCTAAATCAACTCTACCAAGCCTATCAAATGTTACATAACTCTAAGCTCATTACTCTATCAAAAAAATATGACCAAGTTAGTGCACAAATCAAATGAGCTCAATCTCTCAGCCTTTCTGTTGATCGCTCTTCTCTAATATAGATGACAAGATATTTGCTATGCAAAAGTCTACACCATCGCCAGACATGTTTGCCTGGGAGCAATTTTTCTGAAGATATCTGTTGATGTATTCTGAAGAATTGCTCTTAGGAAAGCATGCCTGGCGATGGTGTAGACTTTTGGAAAGGAAATATCTTATCATCTATATTGGAGAAGAGTGATCAGTAGAAAGACTGATAGATTGGGATTTTTTAATTTTTGCACTAACTTGAGCATATTGTTTTGATAGGTTAATGAGCTCGGAGTTACGTAACATTTGATAGGCTTGGTAGAGCCGGTTTAAATCACATGCTACGTAACTCCATGCTTACTAATTTATCAAATTGGTTGAGCAAGATGCATGGAGCAATGCTCGATAAAAGTTTGTTGTTCAACTATTGGGACGACATCTTCAACGTGCATCTACACATTTTGACCCAAAACAAATACAAGGACCCTCTATGTACACTTTAAGACTTCTGAAGAAAGTGTTCTGAAGGGCTTTTAGAATGCCGCAACTTTGAAGGTAGTGTTCCTGATCGAGCTCACAAGAGATGAGAAAATCCTTACAAACTTCGAAGACTACAATGACCAACTTGAATACAGAATGAACAAGCTGGAGGCAAGCTTAAAAATTATTGGGATTCACTTACTACAACGAACATCTGATCTTCTCCAAGGAATGTTGAAAGCATGCTAAGGCAAGAAAACACAATCAGTTAATCCATATTGCAAAAGAAGTAATTATACTCTATTTGACTTTCAATGTCATCTGTGGTTCCGATTAGGTCAACGGCAACGGACCTCATCAGAAACACAAACAAGAAGGCATGAGATGAAATTTAAAATTCAGAAATTACCGACTTCTCTTAGTTTCCTTATTTTGACTACAGTTGTTGTTGGCGTAAGTTTTCTAGACTTGCTAAAAATCATTTCTACCCTCGATGCCCGTGAGGCTGCTTTGTTGGTCTTCTCCTATTTTCTACCTAAGTTATAATCTCAACCATGCATCTCCCTAGCAAAGTTTCCATCTGTATTATTTTTCTTTCAGAGACACAACCGATGTAATTACATTATCGGATACACCTTCATATTTGTACTTGATTCAGATTTCGCATCTGCTATGATAATTCCATTGGCCAAATTCATTAGAAGTTAATTTCTACCATATGTCTCTTCTTCAATTAGCTCTCAGATAATATAGTCTTTCATCAACCACATATTTTCCCTCGAAAGCATTCTCCTACCGCACCTTCTGGCATATAATCATCACCCCGAGTGAGCAACCCATCCATATAAATTATGGCCATGGTAATAACTATATTGGTTTTCCATTCTTATTTGATGCAGTGCGAGGCTTAGAGAGCCCTCTAAATGTCTAATGTAAACTTAATGCTAATTCCAATCATTATTGGTTCTCTGCAGCGATGACAAATATTAATCCCTTCTGAAAACTTGATACGCATAAACATGAGCACCAACCATCAATAATTTGTAACAGGGTATCTGCACCATCTTCGTGAGGTCCTCAGACTTATCAATTTTGAACACATCAAACATAATGGTACAATTCAGGATCTTGTTTAAATGATCAATGCCTAATCGATTAAAAACTGCATTCATAAAAATATTGTACTTTGTGTGTGTTTTCCTGGTAAGCTTATCAGTAATAAATACTTAACTCCCATACATATGATAGTGGATCCATCTGCACGCACCTTATTCTTCCTAGCTCATCTATTGCTTAAATTGAATAAATAGATGACTAGCTTATTGCAATAGATGACACATATGTTTATATTGTCAAAAAATTGGAGACATCTTTTATGACAGTTGATCAACCTGTTGCAGAAATCAAACAGATAAATACATCTGTTGCATAAGATTGCCAGTATGTTATAAGTTATCTAATAGAAAGAATATATTTTGCAATAGATTACCCATCTGTTAGATTTATTTTAAAGCAATTTTGTTTTCTTTCTAAGATACAATAATTTATAAATAGGTCCCTCCTTACAAATATGGATGATCCAGATTGGTAAAAAAATATTCATATCGAGTCCTTGCGTGAACTTCAAAGGCAGTTTGAGGAACTCCAGAGAAATTTGGTTGACTTCAGAGCAAGGCTGCCGGATAAAAAATGTCTGATTGACAATAATAATAATAGTCGTAATAATAATTAGGTAGTATTTTTTATTTTAGTGATTATTTTTCTCCTTTTGTATATCAAATCTACCTAAGGGATTCAAAAATCTATGAACTTTCATTTCACCTTGTTTTCGACTTTAAATTTTTAATTCTTATTTAGTATTTAATAATAATCATTCTGTTTATTCCTTGTTCTCAACATGTTCACGGTTGGGGTAAGGATTGAGCAGAAATTTGTGTCAACAGTTAGAGGTTAATTTGGTATGAAAGATCGATTATATGTTGCACCTGACAATTATTAATAAAAAAAAGTTATTGTTATTGAGAGGGTGAAAAGAAAAAGACATGACTTTCCGTTTCGATTATTCAATATGAAAAATATTTCGAAAATAAATAATAAGGAAATAAATGATAAACAAAATTTATAACCACAATTTTAATAATTGATCATGACTTTTCACCATTTTTTGTGAATTTATTTTTAAATTATTATTTATATAATAAAATGGTTAGTATTTTATTATGGAATTTGAAAAGGTATTTTTTTTATTTGTAAAATAAAAAAGTAAGCAAATTTGGATTAATGATATGATGATAGTTATTTTTTTTAAAAAAAGTAGATTATCTGTTTCAATAATTAAATTATCTGATGCAACAGGTTCACTATGATTGCAACAGATGATATATCTGTTGTCAAGATAATTTATCTGATACAACCTATATCGAGTCAGAACTCAATAAAAGTGGTTCTTGAAAAGAAGTAATTAATAATAATAATCTGAAAAGTCATGACTTATCACAATATTTCTTAATTTAATTAATTCATTACTTTTCACATTGATAAAAAATGTAATTAATAAATGGAGGTGAACAATTAGATTATATGTTGCAACAGATATGTTATATGATGCAACATATATTATATTTGTTGCAATAAATAATATATCTATTGTCACAGATGTGTTATCTGATGCAACAGATATAGAATTTGTTGTCACAACTCAATAAAAATGGTTCTTCGAAAGAACTAATTAATAATAATAATATAAAAAGTCATGACTTATATCACAATATTTATTTTCTTAATTTAATAAAAAAATATAATTAATGTATGGAGGTGAATAGTGGTGCCTTTTTGCCTCTCATTCAAATTCAATCCTCTATAAATAGGTCCCTCCTTACTTAATCGT
Organism: Capsicum baccatum var. pendulum; assembly: GCA_030864225.1. NCBI lineage: Eukaryota > Viridiplantae > Streptophyta > Magnoliopsida > Solanales > Solanaceae > Capsicum > Capsicum baccatum. The sequence goes on along the minus strand of CM061558.1, from coordinate 45,839,568 downwards.
TCATTCAAATACACTCTATTTATTTATTGCATCTTATTTTTCATATTACACTCTAAAAGATAAGATTATGGATGACCTAGTGTGGGACGTTGCTTTTCTGCAAGATGCCGTGAATAAACTTTGGAATCAAGTTCATGATCTGCAATGGGAACTGGAAGGAGTTAGATCAAGAATGCTCCACGAGATACGCAGGCTGAAGAGGGCCTTGCTAGTTCCGGTTGAAGATTGGTTGGCTGACAATGATGATGTTGATAATAATAATAATAATTAGACTATTATTTTTATTTTAGTCCATTATATGCATTTTTATTTGTTTTTGTTTGATAAATAAATTATGTTTGATATTTGACATTTTAATCCATATTTAATTTTCATCCCGTCTATTATCTTCTCAACAAATATGTCGACGATTTGACGTAAAAAGGAATAATTTAGAATCCAGTAGCAATAGCAATATTTACCTGTTAGGTTTGTGGCAGGGGTTGATGTGTTGTTCAAAATAGATTACTCATGTTGCAACAGATAAGAAGTTTATGCAACAGATAAACAGTCTCTTTCAACAGATGACTAGTTTTTTGCTTTGCTTGGCTCTGACGTTTTAATTCGTACTTCCTCCATCTCAAATTATTCGTCCCAAATTGAGATGCCGCATTGAATAAGAAAAATAATTAATAATATATCTAGTTTAACATAACCCACTGATCAGTTGGTGAGACATTAGACGTGTTTAAAATAACCATTGTTTGCTATTCAATCAAAATTTTATAAGAGAAGAAAGCTTTTAACGTCGGTCGGCGTATAGTTCCCCTATTAAATGATGTTTCCATTTTAATTTGAATAAAAAGTTATTAATGCAAAGGGTAAAACATGAATTTTTTTAATCTTTTCTTGATTAATGAAAAAGAAAAGTAAAATGAGAAATCGAATTAGGAAATTTGGGATGGGTAATTGGACGTAAGGAATAATTTTGAATCCAGTAGCAATAGAAAGTGTTAAAAATATATTGGTTATCTATTGGGTTTGTGGTAGGGGTTGATTTGTGATGTTTCAAACAGATTAATCATTCATTGCAATAGATAATTAGTCTGGTGCGACAGATAAACATTCTGATGCAATAAATAATTAGTCTGGTACAATAGATAAACATCTTGATACAACAGATAGTACGTCTTATGAAATAGATAATACGATGATGCAACAGATAAACAGTATGATGCAACAGATAAATCTTCTAAAGCAACAAATTACTCATCTGATGCACCAGATATTGATTTGCTTAAATTGTTTGCACTTATGCTAGATTCATAATCGGGGTTCTATCCATTGTTGGAAAAACAAAAGTGTACCCAAATGACAAATATGAATAAAAATCATAATTTTACTTACCAAAGTCACCTATGAAGTAATGCCAAAGTTGAAAGTGATGTAGTAAATAAACTTTGACCTAAGAAATTGGTCAGATCGCAGCAGTAGCGTTGTACCGACAACAACAACAACAACAACAAATGGTCGACAAGAAGAAGATGATAATGAAGTAGAAGATGATGATAATGAAGTAGAAGATGATGAATAAAGTTGCAGAAATAGAAACAATTAACAACAAAAATCGCTAAGAGAGAAAAAACAACAATGGATGAGAAGAGAGAGAAATACGCCTTCTTTTTCCTCTGTTTCCCATTATTTTAGGTATACATTGGGATCAAAGTGTAAATTTAAAAAGTTGTGGATTATTTTCAAACTTCCCCAAATTTCTTAATCCATAATAAAGTAATTGTCACCTCCAACTAATAATTAAGACTTGTGTCACCTACACCTCATTTTAAAACCCTTTTATCACCTGTTGCCAAAAACCCCAAGTCACTTATGTATTGAAGAATTAATAATATTGAATCCATCATTTTACTATATATATATATATATATATATATATATATATATATATATATATATACATATATATATATATATATACATATACTCAAAGAGCTAGAGAGTAAAAACACACAAGAGATAAATGTAGAGAAATCAAGAAGCATCAAATGGATTATTAACATTTGTAGCATTCAACACATTTCTAAATGTTTCCAAATTCTTCTTGAATCAACACATACACATAATAAAAACAATAAATAATAAATAATAATTATATTTTACTATATCACCCATAATTAATTATTATGGTCATTTAAGCATTGTGCCACATAAGTTGAAATAGAAAAAATATTATAAATCTCAACGATCAAAAATTTAAATTATTTTAAAAAATATAATTGGCTATCGTCGATACAAAACTCTGGACAAAGAGAGTAACATATATTATTAAAGAATTACATAAAAGGTATTATAAATTACAATAGTTAAAAACTTAAAATATCTAAAAAAAAATTAATATGTTATGTATTTCAAAAAAATTACGTGAAAAATACTAGAAATCACAATAATTAACAACTTAAAAATTTTTAAATATATAAAATATTTGGTCGACTCTTAAAATTACATTAGTGTCACTAAAATTGGAATAGAATAAAAGTATTATAAATCACTTTAATTAAAAACTTAAATTATTTTTAAAATATAATTGACAATCAATGCCACAAAAATTTGGACAAGAAAAGTAATGTATATTAATTTAAAAATTACATAAAAATATTATAAATTACAATATTTAACAACTTAAATTATCTAAATACATATTAAAATAACATATGTTGAACTCATGCAAGATTCCGGATGAATTCTAGAAAACATATGCAATTCTTTTATTAAAAGTTTTTATTTAAATATATTAAGATTGAAAAGATAAATAAATATCTTAATGTTGGACCCGTGCTGACACGGGCCATTCTTCTCTAGTAAATATATATAATACCATTTGTAGGAGGGTGCGGATAACTAGGCTAATAAATAGATTTAATATAACTAATGAATCTATTCCTTTTAGTGCGTAGATATTTTTTTGATTTTGTTTTAATAAATTATTCTTTTTGAAAGATGTATTCATTAATTTATTTGGTATATTATTTTATCCTGTAGTAACTGCTGAGTTACAAATTTTTGTGTAATAATTTATTCTATCTGTACTATAGTATATATCTAATTCTAGATTTTCTATGTCATTTATTATCTTGTGTTGTTCTTCTCGTAGTGAGTTTTTTATATTATATAAACTGTCGCATGTGTTTTTTTCTAAATTTTCTAAGGTTTTTCTATCCATATTAACTTTTCTTTTAGATCTTCCATTATTTTTCTAATTCGGTTTCTATAATTAATTTTGTTATTTAAATTATCTTGGTTTTCTCTAGTTTTTCTAATATATTCTGACATCCACAATCTTGGTCTGAATAATATCCTTCTGGGTAAATGTCTTCTTATATTTGTTCTAAGGCATTTATTATTTCAATTTCGTAGTTTATTACCTCTTCTAATATCATTTTCTTAATATCTATTATTTCTATATCTTTAAGTATATATAAGATTAGAACTCTAAGGTAGTCTAAATGAGCTATTTTCTAAAATTGATATTTTATAGTTATTTGTTTTAGACTTAGTAGTTTTTGCATATTTTTATTAAGAGATTTTATATATTTTTTATTTTCCATGTATTTGACTATATTTATTTTTATTTGTTTTTCTAGTAACTGCATATTTGGCGTATCTTTAAAAATTCTACGTAATCTTAACATAATAAATGTTTATAAGAGTAGTTAGGTATGTGTGGTATATAACTTATTCTATCCATATAATTTTCTCCAAATGCTTTTTCTAATATAATTTTTCTTATATCTGCAACATTTATATCTCTAAGTGCATACAAAATAAGTTTCTTAAATTTATCTACCATGACATCAGATATATTATCATTCATTATCATAAAATTGCTTTTTTTCAAAATATTTCCTTCAACCATGTACATAATAAAATATAGTCATCTCAGATTACTATATACTAGATTATTCTTAAATAATATGTTATTCGGTCACTATTAGCATGGTAATTCGGATACTTTTTCCCTTAAACAGCGCCTCGACTCTGGTTACTCCCTACCACGGCTTCTTGCCTCATTGGTTTCACCTTTAGGATGGCATAGTTCTTTGGAATTTTTCTCCGTTTCCACTTTGCTAATAAACTTCTTAACATATTATTTTTCGAATAATTCTACTATAAAGTAACTAATATGAATTTATTTTATCATATCATGATTGTTGGGAATTATGAATTTAGCTATTCATAATTATAAATAGATATACTTGTTCCGGTAGCTTTGATATTTCTGAGGTTTGTTGTTCCATAGCTTTTTCCATTACAGTGTATATATTTAATTAACTGGGCTAAATATTTTTGAACGGAGAGAATTTTGGTTTGAATGTGAGAAGGCTTGCCTTTTGAAATGCCTTCTGAGCTTTTATTTATAGAAAGAATACCTCTTTACATTGATTTACACCTGTCCGCTAAAAACAAACAAAACTATTAAAGAAAGACTAAACTATTAAAGACTTAAAAGTCTTTACCTACCCTAAAAAATTTCAAACTTTACATAAATGCTACATAAATGCTAACTACTTTTACTATTTTTTCTTTTACGTAAAAACCTTCTAAAGACTATGACTTTTACAAATTTGTACAATATATTAAATATCTTGTCTTCCGTTTATTTTGTCATATCTGTTGTATCTCCATTATTGCTCTGGTCTTATCTTTCCAGCTGGCGTTCTTATCTTCTTTTATTCTAGCTGAACTGTTGGGACGTCATTATCTCCTCCATTACATTTTGAACATTTGTGGTCTGGATATTTGTGTCCAATAGTCTTGCAATATCTGGTCAATAATTCCTCTGAAATAAATTTTTCTCTGATAGCTCTAGCGATAGGTTCTGTTTCTGGTTTAAGCAACGTGATAATCCATTGCCTAATGGTTTCCATATCTGTTTCTCGCAACTCTTTTGAATTTGAATATATTAATACATGATTTCTTGAATAGTAGCTCCATATAGGATTTTGGTTGCAATATGTATTTGCTAGCTCTTCTAAAATTGTAGATAGTCCGATAATTCTTTTATTCGCATAAAATTTTGGTATCTCAATTCTGGGTATCTCTGGCTGTGAAATTATATCTTGTGGTATAATCATATCTCGTGTCATTCCTATATTTACAACTTGTATGGTTTTTTTAACCTCATCAAATAATATCTCTGCTGGTGCCGTGTAAATTTTTATAAAAAATAAAGTACCTTTGGTTATTCTTTTAAAAGTGATAAATGCTTCATATATATCTGGTATAGTGGATATCTCAGTTCCGTCCGTGGTATATACAGTACTAAGTAGTCTATATTCGTAGCAAGTTTTGACTAAGCTTGGTTTGGTTTTAGGTAAGACAATTAGCTTATTGTATCCGGTCAATCTTTGGGTTATATAGTTTGTATCTGGTTCTTGAATATTTGTAGCTTTGGGGTTTCTATTTAAAAAGATTTGTACATTGTAGATATTTTCAATGTATGTACGGGTTGTGTAGTTGTAAGTCTTTTTGTCTTGGTTTAAACTATCTCGGTATGTAGTAACTTGTGGGGGTATAAACATGGGGTCTTTTGATGTATTTGGTGTATATGATTTGTCAAATAGATTGTTTAGGTTCATATTTTTTCTAACTCCTTTGCTTGTACCTGCAGAAGTAGATTAATACACGTTATGAGTTTTATGGAGTATCCCAACATTGATAACGCTCAATCTACAGCTCTCGTTTGAGTGTAAAGCGGTCGTTAGCAAATATAGAACCCAACCTGGGTTGGGTGTCGATCCCACAGGGAATAGCTCGGCCAACAAGTAAGCAACGGTTACTAGACTTTTGGTGCAAGTCTCGTAAAAAGGGGGGATTGTAATATATAACCAAAACAATAAAGTAAAAGCTGAAAATAGCAAAGTAAAAAGCGGAAGATTGTCACGTTGGTTGTAGAAAATGAGAATTGAGGCGTTGGGGGTATGTCCACCTTCTGAGGTATACGTCTCTATTGGCTATGAGTGTGTAGAGTCTTGACATGCAATTGCTTATAGAGAATTATAGTCGATGGTAAATCCAAGCGTCTCTCGACCTAAACAAGGACTATTTCACTTTAACTCTCTCGAGCTTTAAAGCGTGTCTAACGGTACGAATTCTCCAAGAGGTTAGTCCAGTTACGACACTAGCTTTTTAATAGGAAAGGGTGTCCTACTACCTTGACATTATCTCTTTTCCAGACAAATAACCTTTCTCTCGAACAAGTTAAATGTTAGACTGGCGTTATTCTATACGTCTGCAGCCACAAGAATTTGCATTAAGATGAAGAGAATAATGATATAACCAATATACGTGTCTCGAACTTACAAACTCATAGCTATAGATAGTAACTCATTCGGCTTCCATAACCCCAACTAAGAGGTTTAGTTACCCATGAATGCGAAGGATATCACGATTTGCATGGTTGATGGCGTGAGAAGTAGGTGATAGGCGTGTGGTTTTGGTGATTCCCTAGCAAGTAACGATTCTCTTGTTGTGGAATTTAAGAATAGAAGAATAGATTAGAAGTGTTTGTGGTGGAAGATGAGAGAGATGGAAGAAAATTAATAGTTTAAGAATGAATTTCTTGAATTAAGGGAGGAGTTGCCTCCACTAAGGGAGGACTTAATTAAAATCTCTAGCATGATAGGGTATTTATAATACTCCTATCCTACTCCTACTATGCTAATGAAATAAATAACCAAATCCTACTAAACTAAGGAAATACTTAACCCATTTGTACGAGGTTAATGTAACATTCTCCTAATCCAAATAAACTAATGAAATACATAACCCAATTGTACTAGGTTAATGTATCATTGTCAAAATCCAGCTTTGTGTCTGTAAATCCCCAAAGTCTTCAGAATTGTTGTTTTAGCCCGGGACAGATTTTCCATGCAGCAGTTTTGGTCCAGGTCCCCAAAGTCTTCAGAAATGCTGTTTTAGCCCGGGACAGATTTTCCATGCAGCAGTTTTGGTCCTTAGGCGTCCAAACTTCCTTCCCTTCCTTTGTGAGCTTTCTTTTGCGTCAAGTAAGCCATAAAATGCTGAATTTTACATCATTTATACCTGAAACTTTACTAATCATGTTCGTTAGCTCATTTAAAGGAAAAAGGACTAAAAGTGCATGAAATATATAATTTGTTCTCAAAACTAAGCTAAAATATGGGCAAAATATATTGATATAGGCGTGTAAATTCGCCTATCATCAACACCCCACACTTGCAGCTTTGTTCGTCCTCGAACAAAATATCATGTCCTTCTAACATCAACTTAGGGTTTTTACAGCCACAACACAAAACATTCTTCAAGACAAGCACAACAACTATCAACAAAGAGTAGCTTTCCGATTATAAGTAGAAACAATTTAACCTCTAGTATAGACTCGTGATGGTGATCAACTCGCATGCAAACATTAAGGTGCATAGAATCATATACAACTATCCAAAGCTCATCAACCATGTGTGTCTCACAATATAGTACCCATAATTACTCACACATATAGCATATTTTTCAAACATGGGTATCAAAATGTCTTTGCTCTCACTCTCACAAAGAATTCATATGTAGCAACTGATGACCATAGGCTTGCCCGTAATGTAGTACTCCACTAAATGTCGGAGTGTTAAGATTAGGATCAAGTAGGTCTTTTGATGGTTGTAATGTAGGCTAAGGGACGGGTAGGACTATTTTGGCCAAGAATAGTGACTAGGTTCCTAAGCACTTTAATACATCACATTGTATCATTGACACTTTTTTCTTTCAACCTTTCTTCTTTCCTTTTTATTCTACCACCCTTGTTCTCCTCTTTTGTTTTTCATTTTTAAGCATAACTTACTTTTCAGCTTTCTTTTCCTTTTTTTTCTTTTCACAACATACCTCTTATGATAGCACTTTATTTTTCGTAACACATTCAAGCACCTTTGCCATTTAAAGCATCATTCTTACCCAATTTCCTCTTTATGTTTGTCAGATGACTTTTTCTCTTTAAAGCACTTAGGAATTTGGATCAAAATTGTGGTCTTGAAAGAAATGGATTAGGCTTACATACAAGGTAGTCAAAGAAATAGGCTAAAGGCTCAAAAGGGTTTTACGAGGATGATGTCAATGGGTAGGTAAAACTGAAGGTAAACAAATAAAGGTTGCCAAAGAAATGCCTAAATCATATCCTAAACTTACACTCCTTATTTTCGCTTTGCATACATACCAGGCAAGTTCTAGCATCAGCCACAAGCATAGAATATACTATTATCTCACACACACACGGCACATGGTCGACTTGATTGGAAGTAATATAGACTCTCGACCCAACAAGTGAAGGAATTAAATCACACAATATCACATAATGAGTCACAACTAGAGCCTAAACGTCTCAATAGTCACAATTGTAGCACATACTCTTGTTATAATCTCATGCTGCCTATCAAAATGATTTCATGCGAAGCTAGAAAAGATTTGACTCCTAAAAAAACTTAAAAAAAATGCCAAACGAAAAAAAAAATGAAAAAAGATGGACTAAAAAATGGACTAAAATAAACAAAGTAAACAAACATAGGTGCAAACAAAGAAGTATAGCATGCGATACCGCCACCCCACACTTAGTCGGGACACTGTCCTCAGTGGAAAATAAATACGAGGAACCTGGTTAGTCGGACTTATCCTCTATGTCTGGGGTCATACCCCTTTGCATTGGAATCATCATCAGAGTTGTCATCCTCAGACGTTCCTCATAAGTATCCCACTTAATTCCAAGCGTGAGTTGAGGTATTTGCTGTGAGGAGGGTTCTCCTTGGTCCTTGCGACTTCTCTTTTTGCCCTTTAGGGAGGTGGTAGCCTTCTCCTTGCCTTGTCTCGCTTTAGGTGCCATTGTACCTGGGACTAGAAATAATGTTAGTTGCAGCACAATCTCACTTGATACAATCTATATGCAAGTACTAGGGGTACCACCCCACGCTTAGTTTTGTTGCACAAATCAGCGAGGTGAACGTAGTCGATTTACTCAGATTTCGTCGACATACGTTTTAGGATTGTATTCCAACAAGAAAATCAGCATTGTATCACTTATTTGCAGCCATTGGACTACTTTCATGGTAGATATAGCAACACTACGACATAGGGGTTACCACATGGAATCGTTATTCTTACAACAAGCACAACCTCCTAAGTCGATAGGCACTATAATCTTATCCCGATGGCCGGGATAGTCTAACATGTAAGCATCCAAACAACACTCTTAAGCAATATTCATAGCCATATCAATTCAGCAAATATCATAACAATGCTATTGAAACCAAATTCAAGTCGGAAATAAGTCAAGAATTCCCTACGTATATGTTCACTCACATGATTATGCAACAACAATTCAAACACATGAACATCACCAACAATCTTATATGATTTAGCAATTTATAATAAGCATAGCAACGTAGTACTTACGATAAATAAATTAAGAATAAGAGAGTACTTACTTGCTTGAAGCTTGTGGAGACGGTGTTGTGAATTGGAAGAGCAAAAGAAGAAAATTTTGAGATGATTTGGAGAGGGAATGCGGTGCCTTTAGGTCAATTTTTAGTGTGGTTATGTTTCAAGACTAAGTCCCCTTTATATAAGAAGAGAATGGGTCGGGTTATGACCCATTTACAATCGATTTTGGAGACAAAAATGCTACATATGCGGCGCATAATGCTTGGCATAGTCATGACATATGCGGCGCATTGTCTATGGCATAATGGGACATATGCGCCGCATAGTCTATGGCATTTGTAGACATATGCGCCGCATAGTCTATGGCACATGAGATACTGAGACCAAATGCCATAGCATAGGCGGCGCATAGTCAAAAGCATACCTAGGAATAGGCGGCGCATAGTGTATAGCACACTAGATTCCGAGACCTTAGGCTATAGGATAGGTTGTGCATCGTTCGTGGCCTAGTTTTACCAAGGCCTAGCCTTTCTCGATGCCTATTTTGACAAAGAAAAGGCTCAATCCATAACCTTATGCATCACCATTCCTAACTCACCAACTTTACCATACAATGCGTCCAAATCGTCAATTGAAATCAATCTCCTCGTTGAATACTTCTTGCACCTATTTTTGCTCAAAACCAAACGAAAACGATTAGTACGATGGGTTGCCTCCCACCTAGCGCCTTAGTTTTGGTCGTGGCACGACTCTTATTTTTGGATTTTTCATAAAACAAAACAAGTACTAGAATGAAAGAAAACGAAAAAATGATAAAACGATGGGTTGCCTCCCATCTAGCGCCTTATTTATTGTCGTGGCTCGACGTAGTTACCTCGAGTACTCATACTTCGTCGAGGTAAGTGATGGATCATTTTCTGAAAGGATTTAGACGACAATGAGGCTTACCTGTGGTCATGCGATCTTTTTCGAGCTGGCTCATACGTTTCTCCGGAGAGTCACCAATTATATCATCAATAGTCCAACCCATAGCTCTCTTGTATCTCCTCAGAGCAGAGATGAGAGCTTCTACGTGCTGTTCACTTAAATCATATGCTCTCTCAGGAAGTATATTTCTACTTTCCAGGAACACATACTTTAGATAATCGGGAAGCTCTTGCGATTCTAGCATTGGTGGCTCGTCAAAGGGAGTATTCGTTGTTGGTTGATTCTTGAGTTCACAATCCGATTTCTTAGGAGTATAAGACTCTATTTCTGTTAGAGCACTCATAAGTTCTTCATAACCTTCATTATCTTCATGCTCAACTTTCAGTGGCACAACAGACAATGGCTCAACAGTAGGTTGTTTCTCTATAGATAATGCTTTCGTATCCTCATAATGAACATCAGCTACAGATGACTCATTCATATCGCTGGGCTGCTTCATTGTTTTGCATATATCAAACTGTACCACTTCGTCAACCACTTGCTTGCCTTTTGCTGAAGTTTCCAGCACCTTACCACTTCTGGTAGTTATGGCCATGCATGACCCATCATTCCTTGGGTTTTGCACAGTATCGCTAGGTAAAGTGCCAGCCTTTCTTTGATTAAATGCTGCTGAAAGTTGGCTCAATTGCTGCTCTATTTGCTTGATAGAAGTGAAATGAGAATCAACTAGTTTCTTCATGGAGGACAAATCATCAATCACCTCCTTAACTCCTGCGCTCGTTGCTTCCACTCCTTTCAATAACTTAGCCATCATGTCTTCCATACTCCCAGAATTAGATGTGGTGGTATCACGTCTACCAGGGGGAACGTACAAACCACCTTTTTCATTATTTTTCCTCCAACTACCTTGGTCTTTGCTTCCTGATTTATCATAATAGTTCCGACCTTGGTTTCCTTGGGCATTCCCACGGAAACCCCCCTGATTGTTCAAGTAGTTGGCCTCCTCTTCTGAATTAGATTCGTCTCTTCCTTTTTGCGCTACAGCTTTCACTTTTTCGGTCTTCCCTGATAATAAGTGCTTTGTCAGAAGATCCAATTGTGTTTTCATGTGCGCCATGTCTTGATCACGCTCTTCTTCTCTTCTTCTTTGGTCTGCAGACATGACAATAGATAAAGTGGGGCTTGCTACCTCAGAATCCCTGGTATGCTAAGCTCTACTTTGCTTTGTCATGCGATCTAGCATATTGCTTGCTTGACCAAAGGTGAGGTCCATGAAAGAACCTCCATCCGCATTATCAACCACTGGCTTAGTCACCGAATTCAAAGCTCTGTATAATATCTCCATCAAGTGGTCATTGGTCATATGGTGATTTGGGCACCGCATAAGCTTCATCTTGAACCTCTCCCATGTTTCGTGGAGGGCTTCAGTTGGAAGCTGTCAAAAATTTATGATCTCATCTCTCAACTGTGCTCTTTTGGATGGCGGAAAGAATCTTTCTAGGAAAGCGTCTTTCAATTGCCTCCAATTAGTAATAGAATCAGGAGTCAGCCCATTCAACCACATAGTTGCCTCCCCAGACAGAGACAATGGAAATAAACGTAATCGAATTGCATTCTGTCCAACTCCAGGATTGTCGAATAACTTGCATATAGAAATAAAGTTGATCAGATGCATATTCGGATCATCGCCTGCTAGTCCACCAAATAATCCCTTGAGTTGCAAAAGCTGAATCATGGCGCTAGTGATATTGAACTTTTCTCCCGGTGCCAATGACGGAAGAATAATAGCTCCTGTGGCACCAGCTCCATCAAGATCATCATCATCATCATCAAACGGTATGTGCACAGCTCGGCGTTCGGGCCTAAATCGCGCTTGACGATCTCTCCTTTGCATGGGTGCCGTCATTTCATCAGTATGCCACGGGTTTAATAGCTCTTCATCGCCCAGATCATCATCGTCAGGATTTGTTGCTCGCCTACGGTTATCAATATTTTGTTGATGCACTTGAGCAGCCATCCTTTCAATTTCTCGTTGTGCCTCTATTGATGCACTGAATAAACCTAAAAAAAAAAAAACAACAACTAAAAGTAAAAGTACGAGAATCTTTGACCAAAGGGTCTAGTAATTATCACGAACTTGATTGACACTCGTATTCCCCGGCAACGGCGTCAATTTTTGATAACGCTCAATCTACAGCTCTCGTTTGAGTGTAAAGCGGTCGTTAGCAAATATAGAACCCAACCTGGGTTGGGTGTCGATCCCACAGGGAATAGCTCGGCCAACAAGTAAGCAACGGTTACTAGACTTTTGGTGCAAGTCTCGTAAAAAGGGGGGATTGTAATATGTAACCAAAACAATAAAGTAAAAGCTGAAAATAGCAAAGTAAAAAGAGGAAGATTGTCACGTTGGTTGTAGAAAATGAGAATTGAGGCGTTGGGGGTATGTCCACCTTCTGAGGTATACGTCTCTATTGGCTATGAGTGTGTAGAGTCTTGACATGCAATTGCTTATAGAGAATTGTAGTCGATGGTAAATCCAAGCGTCTCTCGACCTAAACAAGGACTATTTCACTTTAACTCTCTCGAGCTTTAAAGCGTGTCTAACGGTATGAATTCTCCAAGAGGTTAGTCCAGTTACGGCACTAGCTTTTTAATAGGAAAGGGTGTCCTACTACCTTGACATTATCTCTTTTCCAGACAAATAACCTTTCTCTCGAACAAGTTAAATGTTAGACTGGCATTATTCTATGCGTCTGCAGCCACAACAATTTGCATTAAGATGAAGAGAATAATGATATAAGCAATATACGTGTCTCAAACTTACAAACTCATAGCTATAGATAGTAACTCATTCGGCTTCCATAACCCCAACTAAGAGGTTTAGTTACCCATGAATGCGAAGGATATCACGATTTGCATGGTTGATGGCGTGAGAAGTAGGTGATAGGCGTGTGGTTTTGGTGATTCCCTAGCAAGTAACGATTCTCTTGTTGTGGAATTTAAGAATAGAAGAATAGATTAGAAGTGTTTGTGGTGGAAGATGAGAGAGATGGAAGAAAATTAATAGTTTAAGAATGAATTTCTTGAATTAAGGGAGGAGTTGCCTCCACTAAGGGAGGACTTAATTAAAATCTCTAGCATGATAGGGTATTTATAATACTCCTATCCTACTCCTACTATGCTAATGAAATAAATAACCAAATCCTACTAAACTAAGGAAATACTTAACCCATTTGTACGAGGTTAATGTAACATTCTCCTAATCCAAATAAACTAATGAAATACATAACCCAATTGTACTAGGTTAATGTATCATTGTCAAAATCCAGCTTTGTGTCTGTAAATCCCCAAAGTCTTCAGAATTGCTGTTTTAGCCCGGGACAGATTTTCCATGCAGCAGTTTTGGTCCAGGTCCCCAAAGTCTTCAGCAATGCTGTTTTAGCCCGGGACAGATTTTCCATGCAGCAGTTTTGGTCCTTAGGCGTCCAAACTTCCTTCCCTTCCTTTGTGAGCTTTCTTTTGCGTCAAGTAAGCCATAAAATGCTGAATTTTACATCATTTATACCTGAAACTTTACTAATCATGTTCGTTAGCTCATTTATAGGAAAAAGGACTAAAAGTGCATGAAATATATAATTTGTTCTCAAAACTAAGCTAAAATATGGGCAAAATATATTGATATAGGCGTGTAAATTCGCCTATCATCAAACATCTCCTTCTAGCTCTGGAATTTTATTGTCTTCCGATCGACATAGCTCTGCGCATTGCTGAGTTAGCTGATTCATAGCTATAGACTTCAGTTTACCTTCACTAGTCTTTAGCTTTAGCTTTTCTATCTCAGTACCCATACTGTCCACTTTCAATGAAAGCGTAGTTAGGGCGTTGAGTATCTTTTCAAGAGTATTTTCTTCTATCATTTCAGTTTGTGTAGCTTTGTCTTGATATGTAATCTGCAATAACATTTTTGTTAGTACTGATTACTTTTATTACAAATGTAAAATTTAATATGTTTAAAACTAGTCTCCGAATCTCTTTTGTTGTAACTGAGTTTTGTATTTTCTTTGTTATCCACCAGCGTACCTGTGTATTATCTGTTCGCACAATAAATTTGTTATATACAATATATGGCTCAAATGCTAACAAACATTTATATAATGAACATAATTCTTTTCTATTTATTTCCCGTTTTATTTCTGTCTCGTTGAACGTACCTGAGTAGTATCTACAATAGTGTTCTATTTTTTCTGCTTCATATCTATATTTAAGTACTCCTTCGTAACTATATTCACTGGCATTTGCTTCTACTATATATGTAAATTTTCTATTTTCATCCGGAAATTGTAATTTTGGTAATTCCTTGCAAAGTAATTTTATTTTTTGAACTTGTTTTTTGTCTTCTTCATTATAATTATATTCTATATCCTTTTTTAATTTTTTCTGTAGTGGTTTTAGGTTTTCTGCTAATTTTGGAATATATTCTCTTACTTGGTTTACTAATCCTAAAAATGATTGTAATTTCTTTTTTTGTATCTAATTCTTCTTTCGAATTTATTATTTTTTTTACTATATATTGTTGCATTTTTACTCCACTTTTATCTATTTGTATTCCTAAAAATTCTATATGATTTTTCATAATTTCATCTTTCTTTTCACTTAGACTTATTCCTGATTTTTCTATTATATCCGTAAATTGTTCTAATAATTTTAAATGTT
The DNA here is from genome assembly GCA_030864225.1 of Capsicum baccatum var. pendulum. Lineage (NCBI taxonomy): Eukaryota > Viridiplantae > Streptophyta > Magnoliopsida > Solanales > Solanaceae > Capsicum > Capsicum baccatum. The sequence continues at coordinate 45,824,478 of CM061558.1, read as the reverse complement.
CTTCTTTAGTTTTTGTATATAATAATATATCATCTATGTATACTATGCAATTAGGTAATTGTTTAAAATAATTATCCATAAAATGTTGATATCTACCTGGTGCATTTTTATATCCAAAGGGTAATACATTCCACTCATAAAATCCTTGTGGTACTGTAAATGCGGTTAATTCTTTAGATTCTTCTTCTAGCTTTAGATGGTAAAATCCCGATTTACAATCGAATTCGCTAAAATAATTATATCCTTGTATCTGTCTTATTTTTAATATCTTATTTGGTATCGGATAATTATATGTTATAGTTTTTGCATTTCAATTTCTATAATCAATAACCATTCTACTTTTTCCTCTTTTTTGTTCACTATGTTTATTTACTATAAATGCTGGACTATTATGTTTACTATTACTTTTTTGTATATATTGTTTTTCTAATAATTCATCTATATGCATTTTAAATTCTTTTAAATCGTCAAAATTATATGTTAATGGTTTTTGGGTTATTATACTATTTTTGTCTATTAATTCAATTTTTATGGTAGTTTTATGTTTTTCCCATCCTTTTAATGGATCTTCACTATATAATAGTTCTAATTTTTTCTTTTAACAATTTCTATCTTATTTATTGAAAATATAGTTAATTTTATTTTATTTATCGAAAATACTACTAATTCTATTGTATCTTCAGTGGTTTTTATATTTTCTAACTTTTGTGTAATTTTTTCACTTCCTTTTATTCAATCAGTTTTCTTTCTTATTTTATTGTTAACTCTTTTTGCTCTTACTTTTTGTTTATATGGTGTTGTAAAACACCAATCGTTTTTAGTTATTATATGTGGGTATAATTTATCTAAAAATGGCATTCCTAAAAGTATATCTTTTGATGTTAGTTCATAATTATAAATTTCTTCTATTGTTAGTATCTTATCCCATATTTGTGCTTTTACATTCCTAGCTTTATAAGTAATTAAGTTTCCTTCATTATTAAATCCTTTAACTACTATTGGTATTTTTAATTTATCCCATTTACTTTCTGGTAAGCAATTCTATTTACATAAGTTAGCTTCTGCTCCTGTATCTATCATAGGCGTATAGTATCTACTATAATATCCTTCCACTATTATCTTCATTAATACATATATTTTCATTTTATGTTAAGGCTCTTCTTAAGAATAATTTTTCTCTATTATATGTTATGGCTAATTGTGTATGTTCTATATTATATGGTTTTACTTGTTCTAACCATTTTATTCCTAATATTATATCTGCTTTTTGCATTTCTTCTTTTACTTCAAATTCTATGTTTATTTTTCTAATTCCTCCTATTATTATTTCTTTTTCTGCTATATCTTTACTATTTATTAAACTTCTCTGTAGATCTGGGCATATATCATTATCAGTTTTTATTTCTTCATTTTTTACAAGATATTTTGCTATATAATTTTCTTCTTGTCCTATGTTTAATAATATTAAATATTCTTTTTCGTTTATTTTTCCTGTTATGTAATATTGATTTAAATTACTTATTGAATTTGTTTCATAACTTGTTCTTTTTGATGAGCTCGATGACTCTGGTTTTTCATTAGTTATTCTTTCTGTTGTACTTATTCTATCATTTACTATTTCTAAGTTTTCTTCTATATCTATGTCTCTATAGCTATAATCATTATAATCTATTGTTTTTACAATTTGTTCAAATGGGCTATCTATTTGTATTTTGTTAATTTTATTTTTTCCTGTTATTTTATGTTTTGTTGTTAATACATATAAATTTTTACATCTTCCTGTAAATATTTTACTTCCTAGGGTTAATTCTATTCCTGATATCTTCCAATATAATACTAGTGATTTATCTATATTTCTATCTGTTACTGCTACTGAATAATTTGCACTTATTATAAATTTAAATTTTTGGTATATTAAATTTCCTTTTACGGCAGTTATTATGCTTTTTTCTATAGGTTTTATAATTCTATCATCTGCTAAATATAATTATATCGGTGTATCTATTCCTTCTCTAAAACAAGCTTTTATTAATATTTCCGTACCTCCAAGGTGTACATATTTTATTGGATCTCCTTTACTTTTTATATCATTTATTTCTTTATTAATTATTGTTTTTGTTACAAGAGGTATACTAGCTTTTCCTTTTGCACATCTGCAGTCTATTACATGTTCTTTTTGACATACTACATAATATTCATCTTTTTTCCTAGTAAAAGTATTTTTTATTGTTGGTATTTTAAATATTTTTTCTACACTTAAATCTAACTCTTTTCCTTTTATTTCATCAAATATATTACTGTCAAATATTATTTTTTGTTCTGTTCCTTCATCATTTAAGTATTCTTCCTTTGTTATTATTTTTATATCTTCTTCAGTCATTTGATTCATATATCTCACTATCTATTTCAGTATCTGTTTCGTTTTCTGAAATTTCATATATGCTATCTTCACTTTCTAATTCATAATCTATATAATCTATTTGCATATATTCTGTATTTTCTATTTTTATTTCTGATATTTGTTTATTTTTTGGATTTTTGGGTAATTTGCAATCTCTAGCTAAATGTCCTAACTTTCCACAATTATAACATGTACATTCTTTTATAGATTTTTTTCTTTCTATATGGTCTTTTATTTTTGTAATTTTTTACATAATATATTTTTCTTGGTTTCTTATATTTATATTTTGATTTTTTATATTTCTTATATTTTTTATGTCTTTTTCTTTTCTTATAATATCTTTCTTCGCATCCAAATTGGGGTGCTATTTTATTTTTGCAACATGCTAAATTTCTTATTAATGTTTTTCCATTTTTAATTCTTCTCTATATTTTTCACATAATTTTCTATACCATTGTTGTAAAAAATTTATCCTAGCTCCTAATGTATCTACTATTTTTGCTTCTTCCCAACTTTTTATTATTTTTGAACTAAATGGTTCGGGTAATTTATTAAAATATAATTTTCTTATTTCTTTACTTTCTTCTATACTATATGCTCCTTTATAATAATATTCTTTAAATGCGCAAGTATATTCATCTATATAACACATATTACATATTGTTAATTTTATCATTAAATTCCTATTTGTATCTTTTTCTTCATCTTGTTCTTCCTCTAATGTTGTCATTCTACCAAATTCATCTTTTATAGCTGTTTCATATTTTTTCAATAATTCTATAGGTGTTAGTTTAGTTGTTGTTGATGATGTTCCTTCCATAGGTTTATTAGTTCTTAATACTTTCTTACTATTTTCAGTTAAATTTGAAAACCATAGTTTTACTGATCCTATTAATGTTCTTTCTATATATTCTGGTGCATCTGTTATATTTATATTATTATCTAATAATTGTTTGGTTATATATCCTATCCATAATTGTATTATTTTTTCTGTATCTATTACACAGTCTAGGTCTAAAAAGTTATAATTCTTATTAACTATTTGTTTTGGTGTCCATTTGTCATATTTGTTATATTTTTTAAATTTATTTTTATAATATATAGGTTTTCTTATTTCTGTTGTACTAGGTATTATGGTTTCATCTTCTTTTTTATCAAGAGTATTTATTTCTGTATTATTATCTTCCAAATTTTCTTCATTAATTATTTCTTGTTTCTCGTTAAGTTCTAAATTTTTTATATTTGTTAATATTTCCGTATATGTTTCACTATCTTCTGAATCATAATTATCTGTCTCTTCAACCTCTATATTATTTATTTCTAATTTTTCCTTAAATTGGTTTATCTCGTTTATTAATTTTTGTTCTTTATCTTTTTCTTCTTTTTCTTTTTGTCTTTGTTCGTATAAATCTTTTAATATTTGTAGTTCTTTTTGTAATTCAGCAATTCTACTATTTTTAGTTTTTTCTATTTTTCATATTTCTTCCGTAGTTTGTTGTTTAATTTTTTCTATTTCCTTTTTTCTATTTATTTCTTCATTTTTTTTTCTATTCTTACCATTGTTGTTAATTTATCTTCTAATTTTAATTCTTCTTTTTCTAACATTAAATATAAATGTTCTCCTATTTTCTTATACCTTCTTCCTAGATTAGAAAATACTATTTTTATTTTTGATCCTTCGTGATTTTCATATATTTTTTCATCTATTATAAATTCTTCTTTATTCATTTTATTGTGAATAGTTCATGTTGATATACATATTCTAGACTATCTATTTGTGATTCTAATTTTGATATTTCATCTTTTTGTATATTTATTGAATTTTTACTAACTCCGGCAAATATATTATAATGTAACCTTTCTTTTCTTATTTTTAATTCTTTACGTTTTGTAGAGATAAATTGTTTTAATTCTTTGTATTTTTGCTCTTTATTCATTTAAATTATATTTATAATATTTTGGTGGATATCTAAATCTAATTTTATCATAATTAGGTGGTATATGTCTCATTCTTCTAGATTTTAAATGGATTATTAATTTTGCTTCAATACTAGATATTAATGTAACTAGATAGGCTAATCTTGTGGATTTTCTTTTGTTTTATTTAGACTTATATATTCTGAATAATTACTAACTAAAGATTCTTTAATTTTTCTAAAAGCTTCTCTATTTTTAAATGGTCTTCTCATAATTAATTTTATAAATAACTAATTTTATAACATCTAACTAGCTTATATCTCACTTTTATTCTTAAGAAGAGCCTTAACATAAAATAAAAATATATGTATTAATGAAAATAATAGTGGAAGGATATTATAGTAGATACTATACGCCTATGATAGATACAGGAGCAGAAGCTAACTTTTGTAAATATAATTGCTTACCAGAAAGTAAATTTTATGCCATTTTTTTTATAGTCTGGTATGTTGGATTTTTCCAATACCATTTTGTACACCTGGCAAATAATAATTCTTCCACATCATTAATTAAATCAGTCAAAAAAATTTAAAATTTTAATAAGAGAAATTTTAAAATCCAAGGCCAATTTTCAATGAAGAGCTCACTACTTGGAACAATTTTGAGGCTTTGGAAGAAGAAAATCATATAATAAGATAGATAATTATGATAAGATCATGAAAAAGAAGGATGTCATACTAGCTTCAAATGAGAAATATGGGACATAGATGAAAGAGCAATTGGAGCAGATAAGTGAATCAACCAATAACATCAGTCATCAAGATGCTCATAGCACTTACAAAGATGCAGACAATCAAGATGAATCAATAAAAGAAAATGAGGGACTGGAAATCAACATATAATCTGAGTCATCACAGAAGGAAATAAATAAAGGAGCAAAGGATCAAGTCACAACAAGGGATAATTAGTAGGAGAATGGTAATATACAGGAGATTAGAGATGAAGGTCAAAGTGTAGAGTCAGCAACATCCAAAACGGGTGCTTTGACAGAAAAAGAAATCATAGATAAATAAAAACACAGAGAAGGATGAAAACATATACCTCAATATTGAACACGTGAGCAAGGAAGGTGGTTTATCACCAAGGAAAGTTGGAAAACTGAAAGGGAAAGAAAAGAAGGGAGCAAAGCCAGTAGTACAACAGTCACAAATGAATACAAAGAGAAAGAAGGGGTCATCTTTTACTTTTGATCAATGATTAATAAGGTGATTTGTTTCGAATATAAGGTCTGTAAGAACTCAAAATTCTTTTGAGAGATTAGTGGACCTATATAAGAGACATCAATACTCATACATAGTGCTACTTGAGCCTTTACAGCATCCCAGTGAGTTAGAAGGATATAGAAAAATAGGGGTTTCCATATGCCAAAAGTAATTCTTCTACAAAAATTTGAATTTTTTGGAAGAAAGATTGGGATGTATTAGGCTTGACAAATTCAATACAACAATTAATAATGAAGTTTCAAAGGAGAGGAATAAATGAGAATCTATGCATAATTACAGTTTATGCAAGGTGCAGGACTTTGGATAGATTGAAATTACGGGTAGATATGGAAAATATCATAGATCAAATACAGTTCCACTGGTTAGTGAGAGGATATTTTAACACAATCATGGATGAGGATGAGAAGTTAGGAGGAAGTTAGGAGGCTTGCTGGTAAATCAGCAACAAACTGTTGATTTTGTTAGTTGCATTAACTCATGCGTGCTAAATGAATTAAAATTCATAGGTAGTTGTTTTACTTGGTGGAGTGGTAGAATAGAAGATGAGTGAATTTTTAAGAGACTTGATAGGGTGTTTGGGAATAGTGAATTTACGCAACTCTTTCCTAACAGTGAAGTGCATAATTTGATTAGACATGGTTCAGATCATGCTCCTTTACATGTAATCTACAATGTTTCTTGGGACCAGGTGGTAAAACCTTTCAGATTTTTGAATTTTTAGGCGCTGTGTAAGGAATTTATTCAGGTGGTATAAGAAACACGGAGAGTTGAGATAGAGGGTTCATGTAACACTGTTGTACATGAAAAAATAAAAAAAAGTGAAGTCAACACTAGTACAATGGGGTAAAAGGACTTTTGGAACATTTTCCAAAAAATTTTCACTTTCGAAAATATGATTAAAGCTAAGGAGGTCTAGTTATTGATTTTTTCGACTAAGGAGAATAGAATGGCCCTAAATAAGGTAGAGGCACAGTATAGAAGATATCATCATATGGAGGAGGAATGCAAGAAAAAAGGTTGGAATGATCTGGTTCAAAAGGGTGATAGAAACATAATTTTTGTAAACTCTCATGTTAAAGAGAGAAGGAGAAAGATGCAGGTTTCTTAAATACAAACTATGTTAGGAGATGTGATTAGTATAGTATAAAACATAGGAGAAAAAGTTGTTAATGTTTTTAGGAAGTAGTTCAGTAAAAAAACAAGAGGAAAATAATTTAGAAAAGCTTCAATTTATTTCTAAACTGATTATGCAGAATCAGAATGATCAGATGGAAAGGTTACCATCCAAAGATGAGGTGAAACATATGATTTTTGCATTAAATGGGGAAAGTTTTAGTGGACCAAATGGTTTCTATGGTCAATTCTTTAATACATGTTAGGATGTTACTAGAGAGGACATTACAAATATTGTCATGACCCAAACTAATGCCTGGCCATGACGGACATCCCGAACCATAAAGATGCGAAATGCCCTTATCTATTTGGTAATCATGCACAACATTCATATAATAAAAGAAGATGCGGAAACATAATCTTCTATGAAAACATGGTCAACTCTGAATTCAACATATGTATGGAAACTGTAAATCAAGTACATCCAAATAACATCTGACTTAGTGTGCGAAATCTCTACTACATGAAAATCTGACAACTTCTGAAACTAAGAGAAGGCCCTCAGTAGACCGAAATTGATATAAGTGACATAATCTAAAAAGACAGGCCTTCTGGAATCGAGAAGACTAACCACTGCACAATCTGATCAGTTGTCTGAATTATCTACTTCTTATCTGGACCCCTAGAATAAGTCTCAGAACCTGAGAGATAGGGGGGGGGTCAATATTGATGTACTGGTATGTAGAGCATATCTAAAATAATCATTTATAAATCAACATATATGAAAGCAATTTAAAACAATTCATTAGTATATAATATAGTAAGAATTCACATGGGCATTTTAAATACTTTGTTCAAATCATCTCAACTCTGAGAAATCTGTGTTACTTCTGCACTAGGTGGTATACCCTACAACTCTAAAAAATTCCATGGGATCTATGGAAACTGCCATTAACTTAGCAGCGATGCCCCCAACTGAAGTGTGCCTCAAGGGTCATAGTCTCTGAATCTACTACGCCACATGACCGTCGTCAGTGTACAATAATAATCTACTCGTATAGGCAAATGCGATTTCAGGCTAAGAGTTAGTTGATTTCGCCCCTTCTTCGGGTAACCACCTAACCCTCTTTAAGCCCCTTTTCAAAACTCTATTAAAACATGCAGTCTTTGAAAACATACGCTAAAAACATGCTCTGAAAACATACTCTGAAAACATACTCTGAAAACATACTCTGTTATGGCATAAATAGATATGGTATCGTCATACCATTGACTTGCAAGTCACATCTCTGAGCTATTATTAATCTATCATAAATTTCTATTTTCAAAACATAAGTTTTGGGACCACCATTTCAATAATTCAATTCACAGAAACTCTTTCTTAAACCTCATGTAAACATATGCAAGGAACTCATCTTTGTTTAGCATTTCAGTAATACAGTACAAGGTGCTCATGTCAAAGCTCTCAATTCACATGCAATTCTTTCTCTTAAACACAAGAACACATTTATATCAAGAAAACCCCTCTCAACAATTTCATAATATTGTGAAAATATCTTTCAAATCATAAAACCATAATCTTTAATTCAATACACGAGAGGGATTTCATAATTTATGCTCTCAACGATCTTAAATCTCAAATTCCATACATATACGCATACATGTAAATCAATTTAGGGGATAGGACCACAAGTTCAAAATAATAGTAACATTAAAACGTTCAGAGTACGTAATTTAGAACATAGATTCCAAAATCCCTTTTAAAATTCATGCATAAAAATCTAAAAATCATGCTCTAATGGTTTTAAGCCCATGTAGATTTTAGGATAAACCCCACACACCTCTATCTATAAATTTAAAGGATGCTTCTTACTTCCCACGACTTGGGGATTCCAAATCTTTAATTTAGTTTGAAAACTCACGGTTGAATCTTGAGTTTCTTGGAGGAGAAGTAGATGAACTAGGGTATTTGTTTTAACGAAAATATTGAGAATGTCATATATTCTGCTTGTAGAGGTGTTAATCTACTGTTTAGACATTTTAAGAGGCTTGGAAAAAGTCCAAATTACCCTTGTTAGCTTCTGAACTAAGCTGCAAAATTAAACTGGGAACCCAATTTTATGGGCCACTACGATGCGCCACTATCGCGGTGGCTCACTGGAAATTAATGAATGGAAAATTAAGATTCTCCGCTATGCACCACTATTGCGATGTCCCACTGAAATTTGACAATTTCTAATTAAACCCTCTCCGCGGTGTGCTAAACACCAGGATGATGATGTTTTTCGACTAGCACATAAAATAGCCTTAACTTTTTCACTGAGTGTCCATTTTGGATGAATCTTATATCGATGGAAAGCTTATTCAATCATCTACGTAATAAAAATTTGAAATCTAAGGGATTCTACTGGGAAAAATATAAACCATTATAAAAGCCAATGCTTGATATTTTAGGAAAAAAATTTAGCTAAGAAAAACTTTATGGCATTATAATATCCCTCCCTTTGGAACATTCATCCCCGAATGTTGATGCGGGATACAGAAAAGTCTAATTTCAAGCGTACTAAGGCATATAGAATAAGGCAAGGATTGTACGTTCCATTTTTTTATCCATTAGATCAAAAAGGTTTGGGTATCTAGATCTCATGTCAATTTCTGATTCCCAAGTCGCTTCTTCAATTTTCTGGTTTCTCCAAAACACTTTAACTGAGGCTATCTCTTTGTTCCTCAATCTTCTAACTTGGTGATCTAAAATCTCTACAGGCTCTTCTATATAGGATAAGGTGTCTGTCACTTTCATTTCTTCGAAATGCAATACTAAAGAATGGTCTCCAATACACTTCTTCACCATAGATATATGAAATACCGGATAAACCAAACCCAAACTAATTGGCAATTCTAACTCATACGCAACTCCACCTATCCTTATCACAATCGAATATGGTCCTATATAGCGAGGAATCAACTTACCTTTCTTCCTGAATCGCATGACTCCCTTCATGGGAGAAACCTTGAGACATACCAAATCTCCAACCTAAAACTCTAGATCTCTTCTCATAATATCAGCGTAGGACTTCCGAAGACTGTGAGCTATGTTAAGTCATTCTCTAATGACTTCTACATTCTTTATTTTCTAATAAACAATATCAAGCCCAAATATCTGCGTCTCACCTACTTCATACACCCTATTGGTGACCTACATCTTCTCCCATACAATACCTCAAATGGTGCCATCTTAATACTGGAATAGAAACTATTATTATATGCAAACTCTATCAATGGCAAGTGCTCTACCCAACTACCTTTAAAATCAGTCACGTAGGCCCTCAACATTTCCTCAAGGTTCTGGATGGTGCGCTCAGCTTGCCCATCTATCTGAGGGTGGAAAACCGTGCTCCAATTCACTTGGGTACCTAAACCCTTTTGAAACGATCTCCAAAACTATGAAGAAAATAGTGTACCTCTATCAGATATGATAGACACAGATTCCCCAAGCAAACAAACTATTTCTTCAATGAACAACTTAGCATAATCCTCTCCCGAATAATTTATCCTGACAGGTAAAAAATGAGCTGACTTGGTCAACCTATCTGCAATCACCCAAATATTATCATACTAGTTTCAGGACCTTAGAAGTCAGGTAATGAAATCCATATTAATTATCTCCCACTTCCACAAAGGCAAAGCTATCTCTTGAGAAGAACCACCTTGCCTCAAATGTTCTATTTGAACTTATTGATAATTCAAACACTTGGTAACATAGTTAGCCACATCATGCTTCATATTATTCCACCAATAAATGGTTTTGAAATCCTGATACATCTTAGTAGAGCCAGTATGAACAACATACCTCGACATGTGAGTTTTGCCAAGGATTGTCTTTCCCAGAGCATCTACATCTGGCATACACAACCTACCCTGGTATATCGAAATACCATCACCACCAATTTCAAATGACATTACCTTTTATTGACCCATATGTTTCTTGATCTACATCAAGATAAGATCTTCAATCTACTTCTCTTTAACTTCTAGACAAAGGAAAGATTTAGCTATCTCATGAAAAACCACTCCTCCATCCTCTAATTCCAAAAGTTGAACTCTTAGATTTGTAAGTCAGTGAATATCCTTCACCATCTCCCTATTTTATTTCACTATATAAGAAAGACTACCCATAGATAACCCACTGAGGGCATCGGCTACCACATTCGCCTTGCCCGAATGATAGTGCAAGCTCATGTCATAGTATTTTAAAAGTTCCAACCATCACCTCTGCCTGAGATTCAATTATTTCTATGATAAAACATACTATAAACTCTTGTGGTCAGTAAATATATCGACATGTACCCCATACAAATAGTGCCTCCAGATCTTAAGTGCAAAAACCACAGCTGCTAACTACAAGTCATGAGTAGGGTAGTTCTGCTCATGCACCTTCAACTGCACCACTACCTTACCGTGCTGCATAAGAACACACCCAAGTCCCACTCGGGATGTGTCATGGTATACCATAAAACCTTCTGTACCCTCCGAAAGAGTTAGAACAGGAGCAATAGTCAACTTGTCTTTTAACTTCTCAAAACTATTCTCACAAGAGTTAGACCACAAAAACTTTACCTTTTTCTAAGTCAACTTAGTAAGTGGTGCATCAATGGAAGGAAAACTCTCGATGAATCTTCTGTAATAACCCACCAAACCCAAGAAGCTCCGAATATCGGTTGGAGTCATGGGTCTGGGCTATTTTCTTGCTGCCTCAATCTTTTAGGGATACACCTTAATCCCCTCAATAGACATAATATGCCCCAAGAACGCAATAGCATTCAAAAAGAATTCACACTTGGAAAATTTTACATATAATTTATGATCTTTAAGGGTATGAAGGATGATTCGAAGGTGATTGGCATGATCTTCTTTGCTCTTAGAATATACCAAAAGTTTATCAATGAATACAATGACAAATAGATCCATAAACTAATGAAAAACCCTATTCATTAGATCCATGAAAACTGTAGGGGCGTTAGTCAACCCAAAGGACATGATTAAGAATTCATAATGGTTGTATCTGATTCAAAAAGTTGTTTTGGGAATATCTAACTCTCTAACTTTCAACTGGTGATATCCCAAATGAAGGTCTATCTTTGAAAAAAATTTAGCACCCTGAAGTTGATAAAAAAGATCTTCACTCCTAGGAAGGGGATATTTATTTTTAATTGTGACCTTAATCAACTGGCGGTAATCTATGCACATACGAAGAAAACCGTCTTTCTTTCACACAAAAAGTATAGGTGCACCCCAGGGAGACACATTGGGGAGGATAAAGCCTTTATCTAGAAGATCTAATGGATGTTCTTTTAACTATTTTAGCTCTGCAGGAGGACTAGTATCTGGTAATAAATCAATACAAAAATATATCTCCCTATCAGGTGGTATTCCTGGGAAATCATCTAGAAAGACTTCTGGGAATTTATTCACTACGGGGATAGACTGAAGATGGAGACTTTCAGCACTAGAATCTTTAACCCGAATATGATGATACAAATAACCTTTGGAAATAAGTTTACGGGCCCTAAGATAAGATATGAAATGCCCTCTAGGTGCTAGATAATTTCCTTTCCATTCTATCACAGACTCATTCGTAAAAAAAAGGTGACTCTTTGGGTTTTACAATCCAAGGTGGCATAGCACTAATGGAGCCAGTCCATCCCTAAGATGGCATCAAAATCAACCATATCAAGTTCTTTGAGATTTTCCTCAGTATCCTGGCTGAAAATAGACACAACACAACATTTATATACCCTCCTAGCGAAAAAAGAATCTCCTACTAGAGTGGAAATCAAAAAAGGTTCAACAATCACATCAGGCTCAAAACCAAAACCAATAGCCATGTATGGGGTCATATAAGATAAAGTAGACCAGGGATCAAGTAATACATACACATCATGAAAAAATATTTGCAATTTACCGGTGACTATATTTGGTGAGGACTCTGCCTCCTGGCGGTTGGTCAAAGCATACAACCAGTTCCGACTATTTTCGGTGGCTGAAGTGGTACCCTTCTGAGATAGTGGTGCAGATAAATTCACGTGCGAATTGGATCCTCCAACATTACTCTTTTATACTGACATTCTCTATGGATATAGCCTGGCTGGCTGCATGAATAACATATCAAAGCGCTAAACTGACATCTTCTTGGATGATTCCTCCCACATCTACCACAATGCGGATACGACCAAGAGGTCTAGGCTACACTTTCCTGCGACTATGTAACCTATATCCTTGGTCCCTGGCTAGATTGAAAATTTTGGGTGCGCTGCTCAACTTGGGTCTAGACACTGGACCACTAGCTGCCGACTGTGTATTACTCCAATTCTTTTTCTTTTTCTATTTGCCGCCCCAATTAATGCTCTGCTGCTGACTATGACTATAGTCTGTCACTCTGGGTCTCTTTGCCTACCTGTCCTTTTCTTTAGATTCGTCTATCTTCTTCTTCTTTTCCTCCTCAACTTTCTGTATGTGGATATACAGTCTAGGAAAGTCTGTGTCCCTATTCAACATAGCTCCCTGATACTCAAGCACCAGATTATCTGAAAGGCCGAAATTAAAATTCCTCATTCAGGACCTCATACTACTCGTCATCTCAGGAGCATAACGGGTCAGCTGGTTAAACTTTAAAGTATACTCCTGAACACTCATCTTACCTTGCTTAAGGTTCATGAATTTCTCTACTTTAGATTTCCTCATCTCCAAAGGAAAGAATCAGTCAAGAAAAGCTTTCACGAACTCATCCCAAACTGTAGGCTCAGCACTGTTACCCTTTATATCTTCCCACTCGTTGTACCATTGGTTCTCTATATCGTTTAGTTGGTATGCTGCTAGCTCAACACTCTCCACCTAATCAATATGTATTACTTTGAAAATCTTCTCCATTTCGTCTACGAACTCCTGAGGGTCCTCTTCTACCTTAGCATTAGAGAACTTAGGCGGGTTTATTATCATGAACTGGCCCACTCTAGTAACTTCATAAGTAATAAATGCAGACCCAGTATCCTCCGACCTCTGAGTTTGTGCGGCTACTAGCTATGCCAGTATGTGAATAGACTATTTGAATTAAGCATTAGAAACCTTTCCTTCACAAAGATGAGTGAGATTGGCTCCCATTTGGGGAGCTCTGGGAGGACTGGTCAGTACAGGAGGTACTCGTGAAGTAGGAACAGGTTCTGGGGGAATGAGCTCTGTTATGGGTCAGCATCCCATGGATGGCACAAAATTCATCATCCTGAGCATTAATGTTGGTGCGATGGGGAGGAATCTCTGGTTTTCTAAATATTAAGAGGTCATTGATTATGGAAAAGATTAGACTCTAAAGCAAAAACTAAATCACAAAGAAGAGGAATATTCTTAAATGCCTAGTAGCCTTCTGCCTATAAGTGTGGTGTGATACATATCCATAAATAAGACTCTACCCAATGCAATTTCACAGACACCCTGGGTCCATGAACCTTGCTCTGATACCAAGTTTGTCTCAACCCAAACTAGGGCTTGGCCATGACAGAAATCCCAAATTATGAAGGCCCGAAATGCCCTTCTCTATCTGGGAATCATGCACAACATTTATATAATAAAAGAAGATGCAAAAAAATAATCTGCTATGGAAACCTGGTCGACTTTTAATTTAACATAAGTATGGAAACTGTAAAGAAACTATATCTAAATAACATTTGACTCAGTCTGCGAAATCTCTACAACATAAAAATCTGACAACTGTCTGAAACTGGGACAAGGCCCCTAATAGACCAAAATTAAAATAAGTGACATCATCTGACAAGACAGGCCTTCTGGAATAGAGAAGGCTCACCACTGCACAATCTGATCAGGTGTCTGAATGATCTACTACTTATCTGGACCCCTAGATAGAGTCTCATAAGAGGTAGGGGAGGAAGGGTCAATACAGATGTACTGGTAGGTAGAGCATATCCAAAATAATTAATTATAAATCAACATATATGAGAGCATTTTAAAATAGTTCAGAAGTATATAATATAGTAAGAATTCACATGGGCATTTTAAAGACTCTACAAAAATCATCTCAACTCTGAGAAATTTGTGTTACTTCTGCGCTAGGTAGTATACTCTACAACTCTGAAAAATTCCATGGGATATATGGAAACTGCCATTAACTCGGTAGCGAATCCCGCAACCTAAGTGTGTCGCAAGGGTCAGAGTCTCTAAATCTACTAAAGGGTTAGGTTTAACCCTAACTTAATGGTTTTGGCGTGAATAATGGTTTTATAATGGTATGATCTCAACCTGTTTGTGAAATTGCCTATGAGAATGATCTTGTCACATGTTGAATTATGTTTTGAACTAAGGTATTGGCCTAATAATGTAAGTGGTTGGTAAATAGTTTTATGAAATCCTTGTTGGCCATAAATTGGTTTAAATTTCTAAATGGATTCGAGTCCCTAAATGTTGAATTAAATTCATGTCTTTGTTTAGATAATGGGTTAGAGTCCTAAAGTTGATTGATAACGGTTATGGCATGTTATATGCTTGCAAATGAGGTTGGTATGGCGATACCAATGGGATTCCTTTGGCTATTAATTGGATTAATGGTTGTGTATATGAGTAATGAATGTTTTAATTAGGATTAAAAGCGGGATATGTAGCTGGGTCATGAAAGTGAAGTCTAAAGGACTAATATTGAACCGCGCTAGTTGGTATGGGTGTCTATATGATCGAGAATTTTGAGTCCCCCTAATAAATTTATGAATAGGAGGTTCGAGTTCCCCATATTATAGACATCAGTGCTTAAGTCACCTTGATTATACCAGGAGGTTCGAGTCCCATATAAAAGGCATATATAGATATGGATATTCTCTGGTTCGTATAGCTACACTCACTAGGGATGGTCCAGCTAGGAAAGAGCTATCACAACCCAAACCGATGCCTTAATCACAATGAGAATCTTGAACCATGAAGGCCCGAGAGACCCTTTACCTTTTAATCATAAGCATAACTCATTCGGTATAATAATACGAAAGTAAATTGGAAACATAGTGGTTCTATTATGTCAACTTAACAATATGGGACATAAGTCCCTAAGAAAACCCATAACCATCTATAACAAGTCTACAAAGTCTCTACTAACTGAACATAATAATCTGTCTAAAACTAGGACAAGGACCTCGGTCAGACCATGAACTAAAATCAAATAAAATCAATACATAGGACAAAGCGTTTTAAAATAAGGGAGGCTCACAAACTCCAAATATTTGACCATAATATACTGATTAGCAAGATCACGAGACTGGGCCTCAGAACCTGAAATATAAGGGGTCAATACACAAAGTACTGGTAAGTAGAACAATCCCCAAAAACAAAATATTTTTATACAACATAAGTAAGAGCATTTCATAAAAACATGTCATCATAAAACATTTGAAAATACATGGGCCTAATTTGACGATCTTCAAAATATCTTCTTGAAATCATGACTCAACTCTTCATTTCTCTACTGAGCTAGATAGTACACTCTACAATCTATAATTCCACTGGCTATATGGATTCTGCCTTTCAATCGGCGGCTAATCCCCTAACCCCAGTTTGCCATAAGGGCAGGAGTCTCTACATCTCTACTACACCACAAGGCCGTCGCCAACATACAATCCCCTATTTTATGGCAACATAATACATGTGTTGGCAAATCATGATATTGGGAAATGAGTTATCTGAAATCGTTCCTTCTTTGGGTAATCATCTAACTCTCTTTTAGCCCCATTTCAGACTCTTAAAAATCAAATTTTCTTCTTATGAACTATTTCTCTGTCCTTCTGTTTAGGGTACATCATAATAGGGTATCATCATACCCAGACTTGCAAGACCTTCATTTTATACCACAACATCTCTGTTGCCCTTCTTATTTCAGAGCGTATTATTGACTATCCAAAATATTTAAAATTCATAAGAGAATTCATATTTCAAAAACACATAAAAACTTATGTTAAAAACTCTCTCTCTTCAACCCGTTATCTATGGTGGTCATCTTTTTTATCAATTATATGTAATTCTTTTTTAGTAACGTGAGCCTTTGTAATTCAAGGAAAAAACACTCTCATTTAATCATAAAAATTGTATAATTCATACATGACAATAATCCTTAAAATCAAGCTTTTAGCTATCCATATAATCAACCCACAACATGTAAAAACAATGGGTTTTATAGTAATAGAGGGAATTACATAGATCATGCTCTTATTTAACTTCTTAAACTTAACATCACTAGAAAAAATGAAATTCTTTTGAGTTTAGGATATAACACTACAATTTCTATAAGACTTCATCATAAAATGTAAATTTCAATGCATGTTCATCAATACTTTTGAAACCCATTTTGTATGCATTAGTATATACTCCTTAGAGCTTGTTCAAAATAGTAAATATATGCCAATGAGGTTTAGGATTGTACCACGTACCTTTTTGATGGAAAAGAATTTGAATTAGCTTAAAATCTAGCCTTGAAAGTATGAACCTTGGAAGAAACCTTAATCTTTCTTTTTTCTTGAGAGTGGAAAGGATTATGTGATGTTTAAAACTGATTAGAGATGGGTAATAATGCATATTAAATGATTTAAGTCATGGGGGGTAGAGTTTGGGGTGAGGATAAGACCAAAATACCCCTAAGAAACTGAATTAAAATTTCATGAATTTTTAGTTGATGACTTAGCTGACAACTTGTCAACCTAGTCGTCAATTTCTTTTTATGTTCTGGTTATGGTTGACGACTTGGTTGGTGTCTTTCAACTAGTTGACAACTTATCAACCTATTCGTATACTCCTTCAGTGATACTGGTGATTCTGTTTATGGCTG
Source organism: Capsicum baccatum var. pendulum (assembly GCA_030864225.1). NCBI lineage: Eukaryota > Viridiplantae > Streptophyta > Magnoliopsida > Solanales > Solanaceae > Capsicum > Capsicum baccatum. The sequence goes on along the minus strand of CM061558.1, from coordinate 45,806,897 downwards.
ACGGCGAGGTTGATGGCTTGTCAACTAGTTGATATCTTGTCAACCTAGTTGTCACCTTGATGACAGATGGACATGCTGAGGTGAAATGAGTATAACTTTCTACTTCGATAACAGATTAAGGTAAAACTAGTTGTGTTAGAAAGAACACTCACAAATCTTTTATTTGGTATATAGTAGAAAATGTAACTCAATATATACTAGAAGTTATGATAGTTTGAAGTTGACCTAAGTTGAAACATTCACTAAAACTTAATCGATAGAAATGTTCTCAACTCGTCTTTGAGTTAGGAGATTTTTGTGACCTCAATTCATTTTCAAAAGTATTACCACTCTATATAATTGATCATCATATATATTAATAAGGAATAATTGGGTAGGACAATACACGTATGAATGATGATTTACGTGCTATCTCAAAAATATGGGGTGTTACATTATCTCCCCTAGGAATCATTCGTTCTTGAATGATGGGTAGGAACTAGTTGAAGCTATAGAAGTATGGAATAAAGGATATATCCTCACATTAAAAATTCTATTTTCCACAATGAAACATACATAGGTATTCAAGAAGATCTTCATGATATCACCAAGTAAATCATGTAAGCATAAATCATGAGATAACGAGACGAAACATAGACATGATCTTGGCATGTGTTTTATGTCACATGAGCATAACATTGTAAGGCATGGACTTTCCTAAGAATCCTTGACAAAATTTAGATTGGTACAACATATGAATATGTAACTGATATTCTTGCGGGACATATAAATAAAATAGAAATGGTAGTCTGCCAGCCATGCTGTATGGTGCAGAGTGTTGGCCAGTCAAGAAATCTCATATTTAAAATTAAAGGTAGATGAAATGAGAATGTTGCATTGGATATATGGACTTACTAGAAGAGATAGAGTTAGGAATGAGATTATCCGCCAGAAGGTGGAAGTGGCTTTGGTGGAGGATAAGATGCAGGAAGGAAGGCTGCGATAGTTTAGGCATGTGATGAGAAAGGGCACAGATTTCCTAGTTCGTAGGTGTGAGAGGATAGCATGGAATGGTCTTAGGATAATTAAAGGTAGGATGAATAAATATTGGAGAGAAGTGATTATACATGACATGGGACTATTATAGCTTACTGAGGACATGACCCTAGATAGAAAGGTGTAGAGGTCGTGGGTTAGGATAGAAGGTTAGTACGTGTGTGGATTGTAACTAGTATTCTGGGAGCTCTGGTATATCCGTATTATTAAACCTATGACTGTGTCCAGTGGTAGGAGCCGCTAGTGTATGGCTTATAATAGGGCGTGACCTTTTTTTATTTCTTATTTCCTATTTTTTAATTTCATATTACTCTTATTTTTATGGCTCCCTTAGCTCTATTTTTATTATCTCTCATTTATTATTTTGGTTATACCACCCATTCTGTTTCAGGTATTACTATGACCTTGTTAACCATTCATTATGTTGAGCCGGGGGTCAATCAGAAACAACCTCTCTAATTCTTCAAAAGCAGCAGTATGGACTGCATACATTTTACCATCCCCAGATCCCACTTGGTGGGATTACACTGCGTTAGTTGTTATTGTTGATTTCCTACATCAAATGATACGTCTAATAGCCTTTAAAGTTTTATGATGCTTCTTAACTATTGTTTCAGTTATGACTATCACATTTCAGCATCTCAATCTTATAATTCTCTCGCTAAATACATAGCCACTAGAGCTTGAGTCTAACTACATCAAAATTCCATGTTAAAGCCTAACCCAGAGTAAAAAGGTGTTAGCTTAAGATATGGTACTCTATACTCTACAGCCCTTTAAGAATACTTCTCCATCTTATCACTATAATCTAACATCTTCAGGCCTTAAATCGAAGAGTACTAACCACATAGCACATCATTTTGAGTATCCATCAATCACAACATTTAAGCCTATATCTACTACACCTATTTTATAGGTCTCCCTACTAAAACCAACAACTTCAATCATTCTCACAAATATTTTTGCCACATATCTCCTTCCTAACTATGTCGCATAATAAAAGTTCATCTCATTCATTCCCCCTTCACCTATCACCTTACCTCGAGAAATCACATCAAAATTTTCCCATTTAATAACATCTACTACCCAACCTAAAATGTTACTACCCTTCCACAACCATTACCATAATGACATACGGAGGGTCACTGAGGGACTCGAGCATAAAAATCATAAATTGGAGTACACTATTTGATTATAACTTATAATTATTGCACTATTCAATATGGGACACGAGATGTAGATACGATACAATAGGCATGAAGTTCTTTATATGTCAAATGTCTAGATCATAGATAGAGAGTCGTTCGGGTATATACATAGTATAATATGATTTCATAGGACTGGGCTTACGGTGAGAAATATGAGTGCATATATCATGAGTTGTATAACATAAGGCAAAAATTCATTAAGTCAATGATTGGGACAAGGGTTGACACTTAAAGCTATTGCTTCTTATTTTCAGAGCTAAGATAGTCATGAGTTTTCATGAACCTTATTACTTTGGCTAATCTGGATATAAAAAGAATCAGTAACATATAGAAAACATATTTTATTAGAACCAAGCATGACATGAGACATGGCTTTATGGATCATGAGCATCATAATCATGAAGATTGAATACTTGGAAAAATTAAATTACTGAGACATCATTGCTTCTAGTTTGGAGGTCGGAACATGACATAACTTACATAGAGAACTTAAACCTTAGACATAGGCAGGACTTGAATTATAATGCCCCGAGTCTGTACCTCGGATGCTACACGGTGCTTACAACAATAAAGGACCATAAGCTAACCCATGACTAATATCTGTTGTGAGCACTAAAACATGATATTGTAATAAATATGGAAAATAGGCTAAAATGCCATATGGTTCAAAATCTATAAATACTGACAAAGTGTATCAACTGAAATAACAATCTGTAAAACTAAACACTATTTGAAAACATGTCTGAAAAGCCTCTAATCTAAAATTGTCTAAATATGGAGTTAATGGGACAATCCCTCAACTAATTCCATCTACTAAAATACTGAGTCCACTGTAATAATGAAATGAAATAATATCCTCGATAGATGAGGAATCAGTACTAAATAATATCCTCGATAGATGAGGAATCAGTACTAAATCTACTGCTAGCTGAATTTGGATCTATTTATGCATAGTCGGGAACCTAAGCATCCAAACCTATGATATAAGACATCATACCGCAAAGAAAGAGTATATGTCAGTATGTTGAATGTACTGGTATGCTAGATAAGGTAAGGTTGAATGTAAGAGTTCATATGCATAAATAGTAACTGACTGAATGATATAGAGAAACTGAACATGAGAGTACGTGGATAATCTAAACTACTATAAATACTGAGCATGCAATACTGTATATATAAATATATATTGTAACCGAGCTTTTATGAAGCTAAGTACTGAGTTTTGATACAGTGTAACTGATAATCTAAGAGTTTTGATAATTGAGTTATTGATACTGATTGACTATATCTGACAGTCCTAATTTTGTAGAACTAGATTGAGTTTTATTCTAAAGACTGAAACTGAAACTATAGGAGATAATCATCTAACCGACATGCCCCAAATAATATAAGATAACTGAGTTAGGGTCCAATTTGTAACCCCAATTAGAAGGGTGTTAGTACCATACCATAGATAAAAATAAGCTGAGAGTTACCCTCATCTAGAAGTTACTCTAACCAGAATGGTGGAACCTTCATCTGGCAGGTTAAAATACCTCATCAACCCTCAACTGGCAGGTTGTTATCTTAACTTACGCTGGCTACATAGTTTTGGAATACAAGGATTGATTCTAAGGGTCACACCCTCTACTGGAAGGTGAGCCCCCATCCATGGGTTCACTCCGTGCTGAATCCTACTCCCAACTTAAAGACACTAAACAGAGTATCTCAAACTGGACTGGACTGAGACTGATTTTACTAAGTTTTCCTAAGTTCTGTAACTGACTAAGTTTTACTGAGTTCTATAACTGACTTAGAGTACTACTGATCGTGATATCACTGATACTATTCTGTAACTGACACTGGCTCTAGGTAAACAACTAAATTGTTTGGTATTAATTACCCCCAGGACTCGATAGCATGAAAAGTAAAGCATAGAATAATCTTGAAAACATAATAATGGCTACTTGATCACAATCCATTCATTGAGACATTTTACTAAAAACTTGTAATGCATTTACTTATACATGAATGGATAATACATGCTATCATGTTATAATGGCACTATTTCATTTACATATGCATTTTATCAAACACATAGACTACATGCTTAGATCGTACAATAATAAACACATATAGATGTAATGGCTACATAAATCAACCTGCAAAATGGAAGGTTTATCATGATGATCATGTAATTCAACACATAAAATGATTAATTTAATAAAAGTTTGTAATTTAATGATGAACTAGTACCCAACAAAAACATGAACATGAATTTAATTCAATTCAAGTATGGAAGTTCATAATTCAACAATCTTGTAGTTTGAAAATGGATTCGTGGACTCTATGAGTGAAAGGAACCCATAGATGAACACCTAACATACCTCAGAAATTTAATTCTTGAAGGTGCTTGAAGAAATTCTTGAGTTTTAACCTTGATTCTTGAAGCTTGAGTTTGTTTCCTTGAGAGAGAATGCTTTGATTTGGGGAAAAATTGAATACTGAATGACTTAAAATGTTTTTTGGAGGATTAAATCCCATACCTGGATGCATTAAAATAACGGGAAAAGACCAATTTAACCATGGATTAAACCTTTATTTTTCGTCAAAAGTTTTTGATTTGGACCCTTAGTGTGACACACCATGATCGTGTCGGGCCACTGGAAATTGCCAACTGGGAATGTGGCCGGTGGTGTGATGTAATGGTATCACATTGCCACCTTGGATATGACCTGAGAGTTCACTGCGATGCTGTAGGATTGATTTGGTACCCTGGAAATTGATAAATACTAAAAGAAGCTGTGGTACGATGCGCCAGTGTCACGGTACCTCACTAGAAACTGAAAATTGCTATTTTGATATACTCCGCGAAGCACTACTGTCCTGAATGACAATGTTTAATTATTCAAACTTAAAATAGCCATAACTTCATACCGAGTTACTAGATTTAAGCAAATTTTATATCGTCGGATAGATAATTTAATTTCCTTTGCAATGACAGGATCTAAACTGAAAAATACTGAGTATTTTAAAATTTTTATATTGGATAACTCCATGGACTGAGAGTAAATCTTAAGCTAAGGAAATACAGGGTATTACAACATCTCCCCCTTGGGAATATTCGTCCTTGAATGAGACTGATTAAGCTGAGACACTGATAGACTGAGTTTACATACTAAACATGCATATATGATGTATGACTACATGACTGAACTACTGACATACTGAGCTCTTACATTGAACATGCATATTTGATGCATGGAATACATGACTGAAGCTACTGATAAGCTGGGTTTTCATACTGAACATTCATATCTGATGTATGAGTAAATGACTGAACTGATTCATGAATGCATAACTGAATATGCAATAGTAATAGATACCAAGTTATAAATACAGCTGAACATGAAACTGAGTAAAGCTAAGGAAGACTGTTACCTTAAGATGGATCTAAGGTTGTGGAGAAGAGGCAAGGACTCTTGGTCCACATATCTACTTCTACTTCCCAAGTAGGTCCCTCTATGGACTAATTCCACCAAAGAACTTTGACTAAGAAAAATTCTTTGCTCCTCAGTCTGCGAATCTGATGATCGAGGATATGGACTGGAACCTCTTCAAAAGAGAGATCATTCTGAATATTTATATCCTCTAAAAGGACTATGACTGATGGTTCACCAATGCATTTATTTAGCAAGGAGTTACAGAGTACTGGATGTACTGAAGCTATATTCGAATGCAACTCAAGTTCATAAGCTACATTTCCGAAATGACTAAGAATCTTGTAAAAGCTAACATATCCGGGACTGAGCTTTCCCTTCTTGCTGAACCTCTTTACTCTTTTAATTGGAGAGATTTTTAATTACATAAAATCACTAATCTCAAACTCGAGATCCTTTATCCTCAACTTGGTCTGCATATCTATTTTTTATTTCCCAAGTAGGTCCTTCTAGGAAACCCTAAGTCTTTCTCTGATCAACTGAACCTTCTCTAAGGCATCAAACACTAGGTCAGGCCCTACTACTGTGGCCTCACCTACCTTGAACCAACCAATTAAATATCTACATCTCATACCATAGAGAGCCTCAAATGGAGCTATTTGAATACTGGAATAATAGCTGTTATTATATATGAACTCGATCAAAGGTAAGTGGTCATCCCAACTACCCTAAAATCAACAATACATGCTCTTGAGAGTCTGAATAGTCCTCTATGCTTCACCATCTATCTGAGGGTGGAAGGCTGTACTGAGATGAACCTGGGTACCAAGACCCTTTTTGAATGCTTTTCTAAAATAAAAGGTAAACTGGGTACCTCTATCTGAGATAATGGATACTGGAACTTTGTGTAACCTAACCAAGTCTCTAATATGGAGTTTGACGTAGCCCTCAGCTGAATAGGAAGTATGAACTGGCAATAAATAAGTTGATTTGGTCATCCTGTCTATGATAACCCAAATGGATCATCATGAAGACGAGTATGAGGCGAACCCGTCATAAAGTCCATGTTCACTTCTTCCCATTTCCATGTGGGAATATTGAACTCCTGCATGGACCCACTAGGATTTTGGTGCTCAATCTTAACTTGCTGACATGTAGAGCATTTAACTATAAATTTTGCAGTATCCCTCTTCATCCCACTCCCTCAATCGATCTCCCACAAAGTACGGTACATCTTAGTGGACCTTGGATTAATAGAGTAATGCGCACCATGCGCTTCTGCAAGAATTCATTGCCTCAAGTCATCTACACCTGGCACACATAGCCGACCCTGGAAAAGCAAAACACCATCTCTCCCTTGGGAGAAAACCTCTATTTTCTTATCTCTGACTGACTCTTTCAGCTTAACGAGACTGGGAACTCTATCCTATTTTTCCTTTAAATTGGAAACTAGAGAGGATTTAAAACTATTCTGTACCCATACACTATCTTCTGCTGAATTGACTAAGTGGACACCTAGTCGAGTAAGTTGACGAACTTCCTGAACTAACTTCTTCTTATCATCCTCAATATGAGTAACAGTACCCATAGACAGTCTACTAAGAGCATTAGCCACTACATTGGCCTTGCCCGGATAATAGAGAATACTCATGTCATAATCTTTCAATAACTCTAACCACCTTATTTGACGTAAATTTAAATCTTTTTGAGAAAATACATACTGCAAGATCTTGTGATCTGTGAACATATCTACATGTACCCCATACAAATAGTGCCTCTAAATCTTTAAGGAAAACACTACAGCTGCTAACTCAAGATTATGAGTTGGATAATTCTTCTCATGAGGCTTAAGATATCTAAAGGTATAGGCTATGACCTTACCTCTATGTATAAGTACACAACCCAAACCTACTCAAGATGCATCACAGTACACAACTAACCCATCTGAACCATCTGGTAGAGTTAAAATTGGGGCTGAGGTGAGTCGAGTATTCAACTCTTGAAAACTCTTCTCACAGGAATTTGACCAATAAAACTGGACTTTTTTCTGAGTCAATCTGGACATGGGTGATGCAATAGTTGAAAAAACTTCAAAAAACCAATGGTAATAGCCAGCTAAGCCCAAGAAACTTCTAATATCTGATGGAGAGATAGGTCTAGGCCATTTTCCTACCTCTTCGGTCTTTTGAGGATCAACTCTAATTCCATCACCAGAAATAATCTGACCAAGGAAACTACTGACCTTAGCCAAACTTTGCACTTACTGAATTTGGAAAATAACAGATGAGTTCTAAGAGTCTAAAGTATGATTCTGAGGTGGTTTGCATGATAATTCTCTCTACGAGAATAGACAAGAAGGTCATCGATAAAGACTATAATGAACATATCCAAGTACTGCTTGAACATACGGTTCATTAAGTCTATGAAAGATGCTAGGGAATTAGTAAGAACAAAAGACAAGACTAGAAATTCGAAGTGACCTTATCGGGTTTGAAAAACTATTTTCAGAATGTCACATTATTTAACCCTTAGTTGATGATAGCTTGATCTGGGGCCTATCTTAGAAAAGTAACTAGAACCCTAAAGTTGGTAAAATAAGTCATTAATTCTGGGAAGTGGCTATTTGTTATTGACTGTGACTTTGTTCAACTGATTATTGTTTATAGACATTCTGAGAAAACCATCTTTTTTATGCACAAATAGAATTGGTGAGCCCTACGGTGAAAGACTGGGCCTGATGAAACCCTTATCTAGGAGATCCTTTAATTATTCCTGTAAATCTCTAAGTTCTGCTAGAGCTATTCTGTATGGCGGAATAGATATGGGCTGAGTATCTGGAAGAAGGTCTATTCCAAAGTCTATATATCTTTTGGGAGGAACTCCAGGAAAATCTTCAAGAAATACATCTAAGATTTTATTCACTACTAGAACTAACTTAAGACTAGGAGTTTTTGCATTAGATTCCTTTACTCGCACAAGAAGATAGACACACCCCTTGGATATTATTTTTCTCACTCTAAGGTATAAAATTAATTGACCCTTAAAAGTGGTAGTACTACCCCTCCATTTAAGGATTGGTTTATTTAGAAATTAAAAATGAATAGTTCTACTTCTATAATAAACCAAGGTATAACATGAGTGGTCCCAATTTATGCTGAGACTGACACCGAAATCTGTCATGTTTAACTCAACCAAGTTTCCTAAAGTGACTTTTTGAGATATCATAACTGGACAGTTCTTGTATACCCATCAGGATATGATAGACTAGCCCACTGGGGTAAAGACTGAGAATGGTTCTATTAAGATTTCTGGTTTGACTTTAAAGTCAACTACTATGTAAGGAGTTAGGAAAGATAGAGAAGCTCTTGGTTCTAATAAGACATAAATATATAAATAAGAGATCTGTAATGTACCAGTGACCACGTCAGGAGAACTTTCCTGATATTGTCTAGACTGAAGTGCATAGAGCCTATTTGGGCATTGACCAATGGTGGCATTGGAAGTGGCACCCTAGTGATTTGAGCCATCAGACTGAGATGAAGGATGATTATACTGACCTTGAGAACCTGACTGAGGACAATTCCTGACTCTGTGTACTGGCTTGGCACACCCAAAACAAATATCACTGCCAGCTCTGCAGACACCGTGGTGGTTTTTGCTACATTGCTGACACAAAGGATTTGTTCAAGAACTGCTGACACTACCCTAAGATTTAGATCCTTGTGTTCTATCTTTATTACCATTTCTGAACTTAAGAAAAAGAGCACTGGATGAGGAGGAGCTGGAACTTAAGCCTTTTGGTAAAACTGGGAATGGTTACCACCCTCTGACTTAGGCTGATTAAAATTAAAGCTACCTATTCTAGATCTCTTGTTTTGCCTCTCTCTTTATCTGATCTTAGCATCTTCTATCTATTGAGCATGGACTATAAGCCTGGATATGTCCATCTCCTTAATCAACATCATTGGTATGCACATCTTAACCACACTATCTGACCCCAGATACAAACTTATCATTCTAGACCTACTGTCTACCACTACATATGGAGCATACCTTGCAAACTGAGTAAACTTAAGGGAATACTCTTTCACACTTATAATGCCTTGCCTAAGGTTGATGAACTCTAATACCTTAGCTTCTTTCAGCTCTAAGGTAAAGAACCTATCTAGGAATATAGTAGCAAACTCTTCTCACTCTAAGGGATCTGCATCTGTTCCCTGTCTATCTTCCACTGCTTAAACTACGTATGAGATACATCTTGTAGATGATAGGAAGCTATCTCAGCACTCTCAATGGAAGTCACTCCCATGATGTATGTGACTTTATTAACCTGATCGATGAACTCCTGTGGATCCTCTTTTGACTTAAATCTTGAGAATAGGGGAGGATTCATTGGGTGAAGTCTCAAATCCTGGCTGTAGTAGAATTTTAAACTAGGTTGCCCAGAACAGTAGATGTCCATTTATTTTGAGTTGCTATGGAATTGGATGGAGCAGTGAATACAACTCTAAATTCTGCAAGAGAGACATGCTCGTCCAGGGGATCTGCCTGAATGGGTTGAGGTACTGACTGATTCTCGATTATTCTTTCATTAGTCTTTTTGGGAGGAATGTTCTATAAAATAAAGAAAGAAATTGATTATACTGAGAGTTTAACTAGAACACATGCTCACTCGTATGACATGAATACTAAAAGAAGGGAAATTTTTCCTAAAACATCTCATAGCCTCCTGTCCATAAGTATAGCATGATACACACCCATGCAAAAGAATATACAATATGAAACTTTCAGACTTCCTAGGACACTATTGAACCTTAGGCTCTAATACTAAGTTTGTAATGCCTCGATTCTATACCCCGGATGCTACACGGTGCTTATAACCTCGAAGGACCACAGGTTAACCAATAACTGATATCTGCTGTGAGCACTGAAACATGATACTGTAATAAATACAGAAAATAGGCTGAAATGCCATAAGGTTCAAAATATGCAAATACTGACAAACTGTATCAACTGAAATAATAATCTATAAAGTTAAAAACTGTCTAAAAACTAGTCTAAAAAGCCTCTAATATAAAACTATCTGAAAGTGAAGTTGACGGGACAATCCCCCAACTAATTCCATCTACTGAAATACTAAGTCCACTGTAATAATGAAATGAAAGAATATCCTTGATAGATAAGGATTCACTACTAAATCTACTACTGGCTAAATCTAAATCTATTTATGTGCGGTCAGGAACCTGAGCATCCAAACCCATGATATAAGATTTCAACGTGAAAAGAAAGAGTATGCTTTAGTACGTGGAATGTACTGGTATGCTAGATGAGGTAAGGCTGAATGCAAGGGTTCATATGCATGAACAATAACTAACTAAATGATATAAATAAACTAAACATGAGAGCACCTGGATAATTTGAACTACTATAAATACTGAGCATGCAATACTGTGTATATAAATATATACTATAACTGAGCTTTTCTAAAGCTAAGTACTGAGTTATGATATAGAGCAACTGATAAACTGAGAGTTCTAATAACTTAACTGATTAAGTATATCTGATAGTCCTGATTTTATAGAACTAAACTGAGTTTTATTCTGAAGATTAAAATTGAAACTGTGAGAGGTAATCATCAAACTGGCATGCCCCAAATAAGAAAAGATAATAGATTTGGGGTACAATCTGTAACCCCAATTGGAAGGGTGTCAGTATCGTGCCATGGGTAAAGACAAGCATATAGTTACCCTAATCTGGAAGGTACTCTAATGCGAATGGTCAAACCCTCATCTGGCAGGTTAAAACACCTCATCAACCCTTAATTGGAAGGTTGATGTCTCAACCTATACTGGCTATGTAGTTTTGGAATGCTAGGATAACTTCTAAGGGTCACACCCTCTACTGGCAGGTGAGCCCCCATTCATGGGTTCACTTGGTGCTGAATCCTATTCCCAACTGAAAGGCACTGAACTGAATATTCTGAACTGGACTGGACTGAGAGCAAGTTTACTGAGTTTTCCTGAGTTCTTTAACTGACTAAGTTCCACTGAGTTCTGTAACTAACGGAGAATACTACTGATCGTGACATGACTGATACTATTCTTTAACTAACACTGGCTCTAGGTAAACAACTAAATTGTCAGGTATTAAATACCCCCAGGACTTTATAGCATAAAAAGTAAAGCATAAAATAATTTTGAAAACATAATAATGGCTACTAGATCACAATCCGCTCATTGAGCTATTTTAGCAAGCACTTGTAATGCATTTATTCATACATGAATGGAGAATACATGCTATCATGTTATAATGGCACTAATTCATTCACATAGGCATTTTATCAAACATATCGGGAGCATGGTTATATCATACAATAATTAACATATATAATGATTAATTTTATAGAATCTTGTAATTTAATCATTAACTAAAACCCATCAATAGCGTGAACATGAATTCAATTCAATTCAAGCATAGAAGTTCATAATTCAGTAATTTTGTAGTTTAAGATTGGATTCGTGGACTCTATGGGTGAAAGGAACCTATAGATGGACACCTTACATACTTTGGAAAGTTAATTCTTAAAGGTTCTTGAGGAAATTCTTGAGTTTTGACCTAGATTCTTGAAGATAGGGTTTTGTTGAGAGAGAATGCTTTTCTTTGGGGAAAAATTTAATAATGAATGAATTTAAATGTTTTTAGGGATTAAAGTCGCGTTGGACCATTGGAAATTGCAAACTAGGAATGCGGCTGGAGGTACAATGCAGTGGTATTATGTTGCCACCGTGGATGCAACCTGGAAGTTCCCTGCGATGCAATGGGATCACGTTGGTACATTAGAAATTGACAAATTTGAAAATTAGTTATTATGTGATGCGCCGGTATTGGGGTACCTCACTGGAAACTAACAATTACCATTTTGATATACTCCACAACGCGCTGCTGGCCTGAATGATGGTGTTTAATGACTGAAGCTTAAAATATCCATAACTTCTTACCTGGCTATAAAATTTAGGCGACTTTTATATTGGTGGAAAGCTAATTCAATTTCCTAATACAATGACAAGCTCTATACTATAAAATATTGTGTATTTCAAAAGTTTTATATTGGATAACTCATGGACTAAGACTTAATCTTAAGCTAAAGAAATACAGGGTATTACATGAATACATAAGAAATTGATAGGATGGCCTCTTAAATTGAAGTAGGAGGAGTTTTCTTAAATAGGAATCGGTTTATCGCGACTCTTCCCTACAACTTGCCACAAGGGAAAAATTAGGAACTACCTTAACTCATCATCTCCCCTTTAGAGCAAAGTCACACTCCTAGGCTTTAGGACATATCATTCCACTAAATCTAGCCACAAATTTCAACACAAAAAGTGGTATTACTAACAGAAGTGAAAACAGAGCAGGGTTCCAAAATGTTTTTGGGATCAAAATGAAAACGGCCACATAAGGGGTCACATAAGACAAGGTAGACCCAGGATCAAGTAACACATACACATTATGGAAAAAGATTTGTAATATATCAGTAACCATATCTAGTGAAGCCTTTACTTCCTGGCTGATAGACAAAGCATACAACCGGTTACGACCACCTTCAATAGCAGAATTAGTACCCTTAGGTGTTGTTGTTGTGGAATTTGCCTGGGACTTAACACCTCCAAACTTTCCTCCTGCTAAGGGGAAATCCCTTCTGATATGGCTTGGCTGTCCAAAGGTATAGTGCACATAACTACCAAATTGACACCTTCTCGGATGATCCCTTCTATATTTCCCAAATTATGGGTATGATTGGAAGGTTTGAGCTACACTCTCATGGAACTGAGTACCCTGTACCCCTGACCCATTGTTAGGCTGGAAATTATGAAACCGCTAATCAACTGGAGGTCTGGGCATTGGAGCACTAGCTAAAGACTGAGCATTGCTCCAACATTTCTTCTTAGACCAATTCTTATCCTATTTTCTACCTTGCTGTTGATTGACATTCTGATCTACAAACTTAGCACTTTTAGCCTATCTTTCTCTCTCCCTTACCTTTACCTTCCTTTTTTTCTTCTCATCTACTGGTTGTATATGTAATAATAACCTAAAGAAATCTATGTCCTTATTCAGCATTGCCCCCTTACATTCTAACACCAAATCATTTGAGACACTAGATGAAAACTTTCTCATATGATCCCTCATGTTGTGCACAAACTCTGGAGCATAACGGGATAGCTGAGTGAATTTCAATATATACTCTTTGACATTTATCTTTCCTTATTTCAAATTCACAAATTCCTTAGCTTTTTCTTCACTCATTTCTTGGGGAAATAAATAATCCAGGAAGACCTCTACAAACTCACCCCACATAGAAGGTTCAACATCTTCACCCCTCAAATCTTTTCGCTCATTATACCACTGTTTAGCTATGTCCTTCAGCTAATAGGTAGTCAACTCAACCACTTCAACCTCATTGGCATGCATGACTCTAAAATTTTTCTTTATTTCATCAATGAACCCTTGGGGGTCCTTCTAAACCTTTATGCTAGTTAAGGTAGGTGGGTTCAATCTCATGAATAGACCAACACGAGTAATTTCAAACAAACCAAAGCTAGAGTTCACATCATTTAAATGACAAGACTGAGAAACCATAAGTTGAGCAATCATATGGATGGACTGCCAAAATTCAGCATTCAAGAATTCTCTTTGAAGAGGATGGGTACGGTTAACACCAGACAGAGAAGACTGAAGTGGACTAGTTTTGACTGGAGGAACTCCTTGAGTATCAACAAATTCTGGAGTATGAGCTCTAATATGGGTCTGCATCCAATGACATTAACATGGGTGTTCTACTCGTTTGATCTATAAGGAGGCATGATCAATCTCTGAAATATAGGAAATCATGAGTTAGGGTACATTCATACACTGTAGCACGAACTAGGACATAAAGAAGAGAAACATTCATAAATACATGGTAGCTTTCTTCTTATTAGTATGGTGCGCTATACACCTATAAAAAGGACACTACCTAATGCAACTTCATAGACACCCTGGGACCATAAAACTGGTTTTGATACCAATTTTATCATGAACCAAACTGAGGCCCTGATTGCGACAGGCATCTTAAACCATGAAGGACCGAGAGACCCCTTACCTTATAATAATAAGCATAACTCATCCAGTATAATAATGCAGAAGTAAAGTGGAAATATGGTATTTCTATTATTTCAACTTAACAATGCGGGGCATAAATCCCTAAGAAAACCCATAACCATCTATAACAAGTCTGCGAAGTCTCTACTAACTAAACACAATAATCTATTTGAAACTAGGATAAGGCCCCTGATTGAACCATAAACTAAAATCAAATGAAATCAACACACGGGAGAGAACCTTCTGAAATAAGGAAGGATCACCAATTCCAAATATCTGACCATGATATACTAATTTGAAGGATCACAAAATTGGGCCTCAAAACCTGAAATATAGGGGGTCAATACACAATGTACTGGTACGTAGAACAATCCAAAAAAATAAAATATTTATATACAACATAAGTGAGAGCATTTCATAAAAATATGTCATCATAAAACATTTGAAAATACATGGGCATAATTTGACGAGCTTCAAAACATCTTCTTGAAATCATGACTCAACTTTTCATTTCTCTACTGATCTAGATGGTACACCCTATAATCTATAATTCCACGAGCTATATGGAATCCATCCTTGATTCGATGGACAAACCCCCAAATTTAGGTTTTCGCGAGGGATGGAGTCTCTGCATATCTACTATGCCACAAGGCTGTCGCAAGCATACAATCCCCCATTTCAGGGAAACATAACACCCATGTCAGCAAATTATAATTTCGGGCAATGAGTTATCTGAACTTGTGCCTTCTTTAAGTAATTATCTAGCTGTCTTTAAGCCCTATTTTAGACTTTTAAAAATCATAATTTTTTGTTATGAACTGTTTCTCTCTAATTCTGTTTAGGGAACATCATAACAGGGTATCATCATACCCAGACTTGCAAATCTTTCATTTCATTCCATAATATCTCTACTTCCATTCTTATTTCAAACCATATTAATTACCATCAAAAAGATTTAAAATTCATATGAGAATTCATATTTCAAAAGCATATGAAATCTAAGTCAAAAACCCTCTCTCTTCAACTCATTATCTGTGGTGGTCATTTTTTTCATCGCTAATATACAATTCTCTATTAGGAACATGAGCCTTTATAATTCAAGTAAAACACCCTCTCATTTAATCATAAAAATAGTATAATTCATACATGACAATCATCCTGAAAATCAAGCTTTTAGCTATCCGTATAATCAACCCACAACACGTAAAAATAATGGGTTTGATTGTAATAGAGGGAATTACATAGATCATGCTCTCATTTAGCTTCTAAAACTTAATATCACTTGAACACATGAAAATATTTTGAATTCAGGGTACACCACTACAATTTCTATAAGACTTCATTATAAAATAGGAATTTCAATGTATATTCATCAATAATTTTGAAACCCATTTCATATGTATATGTATATACTTCTTAAAGTTTGTTAAAAATAGTAAATATATGCCCATGAGGTGTTGGATCATCCCACATACCTTTTTGATAGAAAAGAATTTGAATTAGCTTGAAATCTAGCCTTGAAAGTATGAGCCTTAGAAGTAACCCTAATATTTCTTCCTCTTAAGAATGGAGAATATTATTAGATATTTAAAGCTAATTATAGATAGGTTATAAAACATATCAGATGATTTAAGTTGTGGGGGGTAGGGTTTGGGGTGAGGAAAAGACCAAAATACCACTAAGAAACTGAATTAAAATTTCAAGAATTTTTAGTTAATGACTTAGTTGGTAGCTTTTCAACTTGTTGAAAACTTATCAACCTACTCATCAACTTCTCTTCATGATGTGGTTATGGTTGGTGACTTGGTTGATGGCTTGTCAACTAGTTAACTGCTTGTCAACCTAGTCGTCAACCCCTTCAGTGATGCTGTTTTTTCTAGTTAAGGTTGATGATGAGGTTGATGTCTTGTCAACTAGTTGATAGCTTATCATCGTAGTCGTCACCTTGATGATAGATGGAGATGCTAAGGTAAAATGAGAATAACTTCCAACTCTAATATCGGATTAAGGTAAAACTAGTTTCTTTGGAAAGAACACTCGAAGATTTTCATCTAGTATATAGTAGGACATGTAATTAATTATAAACTAGAAGTAATGATTGTTTGAATTTAACCCTAGTTGAAATATTCACTAAAACTTAATCGATAGAAACGTTCTCAACTCGTCTTTGAGTTAGGAGATTTTTGTGACCTTAGTTCATATTCAAAAGTATTCCTACACTATATAATTTATCATCAAACATATATTAAAAAAGAATCATTAGTTTCAAGACTATGCACGTAGGAATAATGGTTTAAATACTTACCCAAAAATGCGGGATGTTACAAGAGATTAGCCTATATAGCCCGTGGGTGCCTTATTTTATGATAATTATGCTACACTACCCCAGTTAAGGTTATATAACTATATGCTAAACTTGGTTCCCTATCCCGATATGATATAATATGTATATTATTTCATATGATGATTTGACTAGGTTTTGAATGATGCATTATATTATTCCTCTATCCATGAATTATATTCTAATGCTCCAATCGCTAACCATCTCCAAATGCTATATTACCATGCAATGTAGAAACCAAACTTTTTTTACTTTTCTTTCATAATGATCAAGTTTCCGAGTTAGTTCGCGAGTTGACATTGACATTGTGAGCTTCTATACTTTGAAAGGATTCATTTTATGGTCTTTATGACTTGTGTCTTAGACTTTGTGTTTGGCTACTTTTAGAGGTATGCCATATATTTTATTGACTGTGGTTTTATAAAGGCTTTATTGGATTACTGTGGACTTAGGTGTGTTGTTTTGGTATATTGAATTAGTGTCGGTCTATTGTCCAATCATCAATGATTTGTTTAGAATTTTCATGAAATAATTATTAGTCTTAATTTACACTATTTTGTTATATGTTTGGAATTTATCCGACACTTGAGGTTGTTGAGCTGACTAGGTTAGGTATAGGGGGTGATCACGTGGGACTTGAGATACCTATCAAGGCCAGGCCTTAGTTTGGGTCTTGACAAAGTTGGTATCAGATACTAGGTTCTTGGTCAATTGGCTGTCTATAAAGCCATATCAAGTAGAGTCTCTTTTATAGGTGTGTAGCGTGCCACATTTATAAAAGAGAGGCTATGAGACATTTAGAAATATTTCCCTTTCTTTTTGTCTTAATTTCAGTCTATTGAGTCTAAGGTATTAGATCCTTCTAATTTTCATTTGCTCATCTTTCAAATCATGCCTCTATGAAGATTTGATGTCTGTGGAACTCTTTCTATCTTATTCGAGGATAATATGGATTGAGCTCATCCAAATTTTAGTGTCCATACTTGGTCAAGGGTCATGACATCTGACTGTCCTCATGGGATCCCACCTTTCCCCACCGATTTTACTCTTGTAGGTGATACTCATACTCAGTCACCTCAAGGAAAGGTTACTAATGCCGATTTTTGTTGCTCTATTATCCTATTGACTCTGTTGGTGACATCCTAGTCACAACGGTCGAGTTCTATTGGTTTTGCTATAGGTTTGTCTGAGGCCACTAGAGTTGGCTAATTTATGAGGTTGTGTCCTCCAATAATTATCGGTATGAAGGTTGAGAAGGATCCTCAAAGTTTTAATAATGAGATAGAGAAGATCTTTTGAGTTATGCATGCTTTGGAGGTTAAGGTGTAGCGTTTTTTGCCTATTAATTGAAAGATATGGCGTACGAATGGTACACAAAGTGGGAATAGTTGAGAGGCAAAGATGCTAGTTCTGCCTTGTGGAATGATTTCTCTAGTGCATTTTTGGACCACTTCTTTCCTTAGGAGTTGAGAGAGACAAAGACAAAAGATTTTGTTAACTTGAAGCGAGGAAGAATGGCAGTCCAGGAGTATGCTTTTGAATTCCATTTGTTCTCCCAATATGCTCCTGAGCTGGTATCTAATATAAGGGCCTGGATGAGAAAGTTTTCTTTGGGATTGTCTCATGAGTTGATTCTTAAAAGTAAGGCTGCCTTGTTAAACAAGGACATAGATATATCTATATTATTTCTATATATGTAGTAGCTCAAAGAAGAGAAAAAGAATCATGCTAAGATTGGTGATAGGTAGACTAAGAAATTTTGATCTTCAAAATAGGGTAGAGGCTAACAACAGGGTGGAAGGTGGTCTAAAAAGAAGAGGTGGTAGAGTTCTAAATCCTATTTGATTGTTAGTTCTCCCTACCCAAATTCGTATGGTGACCAATGTTTTCAGGGTGGTGATACTTCTAGGGAAAAGGGTGCCTAATCTTAGGCCAGCGGGACCTAGTCTACACCATCCTACCCTTTCTATAGATTTTATGGTTAGCACCATCATGGTTAATTCAAAAAGGGGAGGAAAAGATGATTTTTATGTGGTAAGCTTGGGTATATGTAGCGGGATTATCCGTCTAGAGTTTATTTTGGAGAAAAAAAGGTTCTTGTTGCCTCTTTATCAACTCCTGCTCAAAGGATGCTACTTCTGGCTTCGACACTAATCAGAACTGTCTTTATGCCCTCACTACTCGTTAGGATTTTGAGGTGTCTTTAGATTTTTTTAATGGTATGTTGAAACTCTTTTCCCATGATGTGTATTATTTACTTGATCTAAGGGCTACTCTCTCTTATGTGACCCCATTTATAGTTGTGCATTTTTGTTTCGGTCCTGAGTATCTCTTAGACCCTTTTTATACTTCTACCCCAGTGGGAGAATCTATGGTTATTAGAAGAGTCTATAGAGGTTGTGTGGTGTCTGTTGGTAATTAATAATATCAAGTGAACTCGATAGAGTTAGACATAATCAACTTTAATGTTATTTTGGGAATGGATTGGCTGCACTCATGCTATGCTTCTTTAGACTATCAAACTTTTAATATCATGTTTAAATTCCCTAATAAGTCGATTATTGAGTGAGAGGGTGGTTCCCTAGCTCTTAAGAAAAGGTTTATATCATATCTTAAAGCCAAAAAGTTAATTTCCAAAGGTTGTCTCTATCATCTGCACTGGGTTAAGGATTCTAACTTGGAGGTTCCTTTTTTACATTCTATTCCTATGGTAAATGAGTTTCTTAAAGTCTTTCTGAATGGCTTATCTGGTATCCCACCCGATAGGGAGATTAATTTTGGTATTAATCTTGTTACGAACCCTCATCCATTTTCTATTTCCCCATATAGAATGGCTCCAATTGAGTTGAAAGAGATTAAGGAGCAACTAAATGATGTTTTAAACAAGGGTTTCATCCATCCTAGTATGTCCCTGTGGGGTGCATCAGTATTATTTGTCTAAAGAAAGATGGCTTCCTTTATATGTGTATTATTTATCAATAGTTACATAAGGTGATGGTACAGAATAAATATCCCTTTTCAACAATTGATGATCTCTTTGATCAATTTTAGGGTGCTAAATTCTTATTTAATATCGATCTTCGGTCCAGGTATCATAAACTAAAGGGAAGGGAGATATATATCCCTAAGATAAATTTTTGTACACAAAATGGGCATTTTGAGTTCTTGGTGATGTCATTTGGCTTGACCAATGCAGCTGTGGTATTCATGGACTTGATGAATAGGGTTTTTTTTGTTAATTTTTCAATTTTTTGGTGATTGTCTTCATCAATTATATTATGGTGTACTCTAAGAGTAAGGAGGATTATAAATATCACCTCTGCCTTGTATTATAGACCATAAAGATCAGCAGTTATATGCTAAGTTTTATAAATGTCAATTCTAATTAAATGTTGTAAATTATCTGGGTTATGTTGTGTTTAGTGGAGGATCATGGTAGATCCACAGAAAGTTTTTGTGATTAAGAAGTGAATCCATAGAAAGTTGTTATGATTAAGAAGTGACCTGGACCCACGATTCTAACCAATATTCAAAGCTTGTTGGGTTTAGCTGGCTATTGTAGAAGGTTTATGGAAGGCTTTTCTTCCATTGTTGCTCCATTGACCAAGTTGACTCAAAAGAAGGTGAAGTTCTGGTTATCTGATACTTGCGTGGGTAGCTTTGTAAAGCTAAAGGATAAGTTGACTTCAGCTCTAGTCTTGACTCTACCTGAAGGTACCGAGGGTTTTGTCATCTATTATGATGCATCCCGGGTTGGTTTGGATTTTGTGTAGATGCAACATGGTAAGGTGATTGCGTATGCCTCTAGACAGTTGAAGGTTCATGATAAAAACTATTAGACTCATAACTTAGAATTGTTAGTCGTAGTGTTCACATTAAAAATTTGGTGTCACTATCTCTGTGGGGTCCATGTTGATATATTTTTTTATTATTAGAGCCTACAGTATGTGTTTACTCATAAAGAGCTTTATCTCAAGAAAATGAGGTGGCTTAAGTTGTTGAAGGACTATGATATAAATCTTCACTATCACTCGGGTAAAGCTAATATGGTTGCTGATGCTCTTAGTAGGTTATCTATGGAAAGGTTTTCCCATATGGATAAGGATAAGTGAGAATTGGTGAAGGATATTCACCATTTGGATAACCTTGCAGTTCGTCTCTTAGACTCTGAGGATGGTGGAGTGTTTGTGTAATAGGTGTAATAATCATCTCTTGCTACGGAAATAAATTACCAAGGATGATGTGGGTAAAAAAAATAATGGCCATCGAGATTGGTGGTGATCATATCTTGAGGTTCCAAGGGAGGCTGTATGTTCCCGACATGGATGAATTATAAGGTAGGATTTTTGCTGAGGCCCATGAATCACAATATATGATTCATCCCGATTCAACAAAGATCTTTCATGATTTCAAGAATATATATTGGTGGAATAACATAAAACGGGATGTAGCCGACTTTGTGGCTAAGGGTATGGTGTGTCAGCAAGTAAAGGTGAAGCACATAAGGCCCAATGGGTTACTTTAAGAAATTAAACTACTGATATGGAAATAAGAGGTGATTAATATGGATTTCATTGTCGGTCTTTCGCGGTCACAAAATTAGTGTGACTCGATTTGGGTTATCGTTGATAGGATGGCTAAGTCGGCTCACTTCTTACTAGTAAAGACTAATTATTCTATCAAGGACTCTGGGAAGTTGTTCTTTCAGGAAGTTTTAAAATTGCATGGTGTACCTATCTTAATTATTTTGGATCATGGTACATAGTTCTCATCATGTTTCTAATGCTCTTTTCATTATGGTTTGTGGACTAAAGTGAGTCTTAGTATGAATTTTCACCCTCTTTCTGATGGGAAAGCCAAGACGACTATTCATACATTGTAAGATATACTGTGAGCCTATGTGATTGACTTTGGTTATAGTTGGTTCGACCATTTGCCTCTCATTGAATTTTCTTATAATAATAGTTACCATTCTAGTATTGGTATGGCTATGTTTGAGGTATTGTATTGTAGGAGGTATAGATCTCCTATTGGGTGGTTCGTGGTTGGTAAAGTGGAGATGTTTGGAACGGATTTAGTTCACCAAGCTATGGAGAAGTTGGAAGTGATTTGGAATAGGCTTAAGACCACCCAAAGTCACCGAAAGTCCTATGCAGATGTGAGGTAAAGAAACTTGGAGTTTTAGATTAGAGATTAGGTGTTCTTGAAGGTGTCTTCCATAAAGGGAGTAATGCATTTTGTGAAGAAGGAGAAGCTAGTCCCTGGTATATTGGCTTGTACTTGGTTTTAAGAAAGGTTGGTAGTGTTTTGCATGAGTAGGAATTTCCCACTAGCATGAGTTTCATTCATTCGATATTCCATGTATACATGTTATGAAAATATATAGGTGATCCTTAATTGGTTGTTCCGTTGGAGAGCATTTTCTGATTCTTTATCTTATGATGAGGTCCCGATGAGGATCTTGGATCGGCAAGTTCCTAGGTTACAAATGAAAGAATTGTCTTTGGTGAAGGTTCTATGGATGAACCAAAAGTTCAAGGAAGCTACTTTGGAAGCTGAGAAGGACATAAAATCAAAGTATCCATTCCTATTTACGATTCCAAAAATTTGTGCTTGAGGTATGCGTTGTCTTAGTATCTTTCTTTTCTATTTTTTTAAAGGAAAAAAGGGTGGTTTACTTGACATCTTTGTTTTATAACTTGTTTAGAGATAAGAGTAGAGGCGTATTAAGTCCAATCGTGCTTGTATTGCCTTGTCCCATCATTTGAGGAGGAATGATCCTAATGGGGGAGACTGAAGCACCCCAAGCTTTAGCTTTTGCAAATTTCTTGAGTGTTAAACTTTCTGTTCTTCATACGACTTACACCATAAGGCGTATGGTATGGTGATGGATCTAGGGACCCTAGTCGTATGTTGGTCAGTGTATTGTTGGCCAAATTCTATCCTGGTTGTGATAGACTCCATAGGAGTTGTATGACCTTATGACGAGAGGTTTAGGGTCTAATCATATGTTGTCCAGTTTCTAGCCATCGATATTCTGCCTTGGATACGACATAATGGTACTAGTCTTATGGTATTGTGAAGAGTTAAGCAGGGGATTATGTTTGACAGAATATGGTGTCCAACCTTCTAATCTAGAGACGACTTGAAGGTTCTACTTGTATATTGTGGTGTTGGGTGGGAGGGTCAACTCGTATCCACCTGCGATTTTTATACAACTTTTAAGCTGAGGTTATTTTGGACATTTTATACCCTAAACCCTTAAGACCCCATGTCTTATAACACTTATTTGGAACTTATACACTTTAGAAGATCAAACACTCTCTAAACTCTCTCTAAAACCTCTCAAGAAAATTGAGTTGAGGTTTCTTCAAGGTGGTCATCTAGAGGTTTAAAGATCAAATTCTCTTCATGAATCTTCGTAACATAGGTGTGTGACTCTTCCATCATTGCTAATTCACAAAAATCATATGTTTAAACATTGTTTATGAATCATTAATGGTGGTTTTGAAAAGCATGGTTAAGGGTTTGAATGCATAATGTTGAGTATTGTTTTCTCATGGTTTAAATTATGATTATAAATGTTTTAGTAATTGTTTTACACACGTGGGTACTTGGGAATTGTGATTTAAACTAAGAGATCATGGTGTTGGCTTGAATAATGGTTTGATAATAGTATGCCCTCAACATGTTTGTGAAATTTCCTATGAGAATGATCTTGTCATAAGTTGAATTGGGTTTTGAGGTAAGGCATTGGCCTAATAATGTAAATGGTTGGTAAATGGTTTTATGAAAGTCTTGTTATCCATAAATTGGTTTGAATTGCTAAATTGGCTCGAGTCATTAAATATTGAATTAAATTGATGTCTTTGTTTGGACAATGGGTTTGAGTCCCAAAGTTGATTGATAACAGTTATGGCATGTTGTACCCTTACAAGTTGGGTTGGTATGACATTACCAATGGGATGCCTTTGGTAAGTAATTGGATTAATGGTTGTGTATATGTGTAATGAATGTTATAATTGAGTCCCGTATATTATATACATTGGTGCATAAGTCACCTTAATTATGTCGGGAGGTTCGAGTCTCCTATAAAACACATATACGAATATGGATATTCTCTGGTTTATGCAGCTACACACACTGGGGTCCTCCCAACTTGGAGAGATCTGGGACCATATAGTCCGTGGGTGCCTTATTTTATGATGGTTATGCTACATAACCCAGGTTAAGGTTTTTTAAATGCATACTAAACCCGTTTCTCTATCCTTATATGCTATATATATATATATATGTATGTTATTGCATATGATGATTTACCTTGGTTTTGAATGATGACATTATTTTATTCCTCTATCCCTAAGTTACAAGCTAGCGCTCCAACAGCTAACCGCCTCCAAATGATGTATCCCCATACGATACATGGGATAGATTTTCTTCTACTTTTCTTGTGGAGTGATCAGGTGTTTGAGTTGGTTCATGATTTGACATTAAAGTAGAGAGCTTCCATACTTCGGAAGGCTTTTGTAATACCCCGATCCTTCCTTAAGTCTAAATCCATCTTTTAAGTATATGAAAATGACTTCCCTAATGAATGATGATTGAACCGTGTAGAATTTCCCTAATTTCAACTTTTGTTCCTGTAGAACATTGAATAATCTTTCCATTGATATCAAATTCTCCCAAATCTGACACTCGAGTGAAGTGTTAGAGTCACTTTAATAAGACAGTGTGCCACCTAGCACTTTAGCGCGTCACAGAGCTAGAGAAAATGCCAATTGTCATTTTCCTGTAAGCCTCCGAGATATTGACGCTTTGCTCCAAGGCTCAATATTAGATTGTCAAATTCCAGTGCACCAACGCGATTCCACCGTGTCGTAGTTCCCTTCCAGGTCACTACCAAGATGATAATGCGATTTCACTACATCGTGCCACTGAGTAGTTTCCTAATTGTCCAAATCCAGTGAAGGACCGCGATCCTGGTGCATCGCACCAGGGCAAAAAATCGAACTCCAGTTCTAGAATTTGCTCAAGCGTATTTTGGTCTTTACCACCCGTTCTTACCCTCTATATATATCCAAGTAGAGAAGAGAAATTCATTTCTCTCCAATTTCTTTCCAAGAACATTCAAGAAGCTAGTGTTTTCTCTCAACCTAAAAATCAAATCTTCTCCAAGAAAATTCAAGAACCTTCCATAAATACCTTCAAGTGGTTCAAGATTTAAGATATCTAAGTTAAGACATCAAGCAATTTATCTCAAAAGTGAGAGAAAGAAGTTCTAATCAAGTTTCTTCATCTCAAAAATCATAATCAAGGTATGTGGGGCTTGAACAAGAATATCCTTTCACTCTTGTGCCCAAAGAATTGATTTTTACTATTGGAATTTCATGATTTTGCAAGTGGGTTAATACCTAAATTATTTTATCATTGATTTATGAGAATTGAGCTATTCAATATTTATATACATGACTATTCCAATGTTTTATTTCTTAAATTGAGAATTTATGCTATGAATTGTATATTGCTATTATGAATTGATGATTTTCAAGTGATAAATGATAAGAGTCTTAATTTTAAGATTTTCCATGAGAAGTTGATCATTGAATGTATATTGACATTTGAGATTGAGAGTCAAGAATGAGTCCCATGATGTTTTCTCAAAGCTTTTGATACTTGATATGATTTGATAAACAAATGTAATTGATGAGAAAGATTATATTGAGATTGAGTCGAGTTAGGAATCCACAAGTTGTTATGATTTACAAATGAGATATATATTTATGATTTTGGTCTCTATGATAGACCCTTGAGTTGATTGAGGTGGATTTCTTAACGCATTCTGAGATGAGTCTGGGAGGAGTATTTAACACCGAGCGGAAAATAGAGCTGAGTCTGGGAGGATTATTTAACACCAAGCGGAAAATATGGTATTTCCCCAAAACTACGTGCCACTGTAGGATTGATATTGATAATTGTGGGCCAGAGGCCAAGTATGATATTGTGATTGATAACGCTCAATCTATAGCTCTCGTGGGAGTGTAAAGCGGTCGTTAGCAAATATAGAACCCAACCTGGGTTGGGTGTCGATCCCTCAGGGAATAGCTTGGTCAACAAGTAAGCAACTATTACTAGACTTTTAGTGCAAGTCTCGTAAAAAAAGGGGGGAGTCTTGTCGTGCAAGTAATGTAAACAAAGTATTAAAGTAAAAGCTGAAAATAGCAAAGTAAAAAGAAAGAATATTTAGTAAGTTGTAAACAATGAGAATTGAGGAGTTGGGGTTATGTCCACCTTCTGAGTTATAGGTCTCTATTGGCTATGAGTGTGTAGAATTCAGATATGCATGTGCTTATAGAGAATTGTATTCGATGGTAAATCCAGGCGTCTTTTGACCTATCCGAGGATTATTTAACTTTAACTCTTTCGAGCTTATAGCGTGTCTAACGGTACGAATTCTCCAAGAGGTTAATCCAGTTACGGCACTAACTTTTTAATAGGGAATGGGACCCTACTACCTTGACATTATCTCTTTTCCAGACAGATAACCTTTCTTTCGAACAAGTTAAATGTTATACTGGCATATTCTTGCGTTTGCAACCACAAAGAATTTAGATTAAGATAAAGAGAATAATGATATAAGCAACATACGTGTCATGAACTCACAAACTCACAGCAATAGATAGTATCTCATTCGGCTTCCATAACCCCAACAGAGAAGTTTAGTTACCCATGAGTACGAAGGAAATCACAATTGACATTGTTATTATACCACAATAATGATAGATTTCGTGTAGCACAAGAGTGGTAGGCGTTTTAGGCGTGAATTCCTTAGCAAAGTAACGATTCTCTTGTTGCGGAAATTAAGAGTAGATGAATAGAAGAAAAATAGAATTAATGGAAGAATAATTGTTTAGAACTAGAATAAGAATTGTTGTAGAGGAATAAGAGAAGAATGAATGTAGAAAGATTGATAAAAATCTCTAGCAAGATAGGGTATTTATAATACCCATATCCTATTCCTACTAAGCTAATGAAATACTTAACCAAATCCTACTAAGCTAATGAAATACTTAACCCAATTGTACTAGGTTAATGTATCATTATCCTAATCCTAATAAGCTAATGAAATAATTAACCCAATTGTACTAGGTTAATATATCACTATCCTAATCCAAATAAGTTACTGCTAATCCCCAAAGTCTTCAGAAATGATGTTTTAGCCCGGGACAGATTTTCCATGCATCACTTTTGGTCCTTAGGAGTCCAAGCTTCCTTTTCTTCCTTCGTGAAGCTTTATTTGGTGTCAAGTTATCCATAAAATGCTGAATTCTGCATCATTTATACCAGAAACTTTGCTAATCATGTTCGTTAGCTCACTTACAGGAAAAAGGATTAAAAGTACAAGAAATATATAATTTGTTCTCAAAACTAGGCTAAAATATGGGCAAAATATAGTACCATAGGCATGTAATATTGCCTATCATCAACACCCCACACTTGAAGCTTTGTTCGTCCTCGAACAAAATATCATGTCCCTCTAAACATCACCTTAGGGTTTTACCGCAACAACACAAAATATTCATCAAGACAAGCACAACAATTATCAACAAAGAGTAGTTTTCCGATCATTAGTAGAAACCTTTTAACCTCCAACATAGACTCGTGATGGTGGTCAATTCGTATTCAAAATTTAAGGCACAAAGAATCATACACAACTACCCAAAACTCATCAACCATGTGTGTCTCACAATATATTACCCATAATTACTCACAAGTATAGCATATTTTTCAAACATGGGTATCAAAATAGCTCTCGCTCTCACAAATAATTCATATGTAGCAACTGATAACCATAGGCTTGCCCTTAGTGTAATGCTCCACTAAATGTTAGAATACTAAGCTTAGGATCAAATAGGTCTTTGATGGTTGTAATGTAGGCTAAGGGACGGGTAGGACTATTTTGACCAGAAATAGTGACTATGTTCCTAAGCGCTTTAATACATCACATTGTATCATTGACACTTTTCTTTCAAACAACCTTTATATGTTCTTTTATTCTACCACCCTTTTTCTCCTCTTTTGGTTTTCAATTTTGAACATAACTAACTTTTTAGTTTTCCTTTCCTTTTTCCTTTCATAACATACCTCTTATGATTGCACTTCTTTTTCATAACAACTTCAAGCACCAATGCATTCTAAAGCATCATACTTACCCAACTTCCTCTTATTTTGTCACATGACTTTACACTTTAAAGAACTTAGGAATTTGGATCAAATTATGGTCTTGAAAAAATTGGACTAGGCTTACATATGAGGCTGTCAAAGAAAATAGGCTAAAGGCTCAAAAGGGGTTAACTAGGATGATGTCCATGGGTAGGTAAGAATGAAGGTAAATAATCATAGGTTGCTAAAGAAATGCCTATATCATCTCCTAAACTTGCATTCTTTATTTTCACTTTGCACACATACCAGGCAAGTTGTAGCATCAGCCGTAAACATAGAATATACTATTATCTCACACACACAAGGCACATGGTCAACTTTATTGGGAGTAATATCGACTCTTGTCCCAACAAGTGAAGGAATTAAACCAAACAATATCACATAGAGAGTCACAATTTGAGCCTAAACGTCTCAATAGTCATGATTTTAGCACATACTCTTGTTATAATCTCATGCTGCCTATTAGAATCATTTCATGCGAAGCTAAGTAACAAAAATTTCTACTAAAAAAACTTAACTACTAAAAAAAACGAAACACAAAATAAAACAAAGTAAACAAAAAACAAAGTAAACAAACATAGATGCGAATAGAGAAGTATAGCCATGGAATACCACCACCCCACACTTAAACGGGACACTGCCCTCAATGGAAAATAAATACGGAGAACCTAGTCAGTCGGACTCCTCCTCAATGTCGGGGGTCATACCCCCTTTGCCGGAATCATCATAGGAGTCATCGTCATCAGAATTCTCCTCCACGTCAGAGTCTTGCATGTGTCGATCATCATCGGTCGGCACATCATCATCTAGAGGTTCCTCAAAGTATGTACTACCTCCACACATCTCCTTTGCATGCATATTCATTGGATAGTCATGGTCCAGCTGTTGGAGCTATGCAGCAGTTGGAACACGACCTCCGCTCATCATTGTGAACCGTGTCATGCCATAGAGATGAAGGAAGAAACTCTCATCTCGAGCATGTCTCTCCGCAGTAGTAAGGTTGACGCCATGTGTTGTTTCAGCATCTTTGACCTTTGTGAGTTCAACCTTCTCCGGATTATGTGGGAGTTTGTGATCAGCTGGTTCCTCTTCGATGTCCTCCTTCCGCAAGATTGCTGTCAACAGATTGCCAAAAGTGAAGTGGGACTACTTGTGTAGCCTGACCTTCCGCATTGTAGAGCGAATGATTTCCCCAATGTTGATAGGACATTCTTCATCAAGGCGTAAACCAGGCACACTCTATCTCTTGTTATCTTTGTGTACTGGGTCCCTAGTATGAGGCATGAGTTGACAATACGCAACCATATCCTAGCTTCCCTATTCAAAGGAGCATAGGGGAAGGTGTTGTGTCGTTCGGTGTCTTTATGTCTGCTCCACCTTTCCATGGATCTACTTCCATAAAGTATGTGTCGAATTACTCTATAAGGAGGTCTGCTGTACAGCTCTTTGAATGGTGCTGGATCTACTGAAGGCAAACCAAGAAAGGAGTTGATCCAATCCGCATTGAGTTGTAAAACTTGGCCCCGAATCTTGACTTCACTGTCTGTGGTTTTCGGCGACCAGTTGGCATAAAATTCCCTTGTTAAATCAAGATTACATTCTCCCATGTCGCGGAAGATGAAATCTAGATTTAATGCCATGATCTTCGCCAACATACGCGACTCCTTCTTTGCTAGGCTATCCTTGTTGATCAAGTCGACATGAACATATTTTCTTTCCTTGTTGTTCCTATACCATTCTTTGGCTTCCTCCTCAAGAAACCATTTTATTCCAAATATGCGGCGTGGTAATTGCATTAAGGATGATTCATCTTGCTCCTTACGACCTCTTTTCTTGCTCTTTTGGGAAGTGGTAGCCTTGTCTTGTATTGCCTTGGTTGCCATTATACCTGAGATTTAAACAATGTTCCTATTAGCATCATCTCTATATATACATTCTATACACAAGAAGTAGGGGTACCACCCCACACTTAGTTTTGTTGATATAAATTAGTGAAGTGAAAGTGGTGGATTACTTAGACTTCATCGACGTACGTTTTAGGAGCTATATTCCGACAAGAAAATCAGAGATGTATCACTTCTTGCAACCTTTGCAATACTTTCATGTTAGGTATGACAAGACTACTACATAGGGATTACATCGTGGTATAGTTTCTATCAATAATCACAACCTCCTATGTCGGTAGGCAACTATAAGTCTTATCCCGATGAACGGGATCTTCTAACATGGAGGTATTCAAGTGACAAGATTATGCAATGTTCATAACTATAGCAATTCCGCAAGTAGTATAACAATGCAATCAAAATCAAATTCAAGTCAGAAACAAGTTGAGATCATCCTAACATATATGTTCACTCACATGGTTTTGTATCAACAATTCAAACAAATTAACATCACCAATATTTCTTCAAGATGTATCAATTCATAATAGACATAGCAACGTAGTACTTACGATAAATAGATGAAGAACAAGAGAGTACTTACGTGATTGAAGCCTTTGGAGATGTTCTTGTGAAGTGGGAAAGCAAAAAGAAAAATCTTGAGATGATATGGAGGGTATGTGCGGTGCCTAGGTCAAGTTTCCAATGTGTTTATGTTTCAAGACTAAGTCCCCTTTATATATGAAAAGAATGGGTCGGGTTTTGACCCATTTAAAATTGGTTTTGAAGACAAAAAGTGACCATAGGCGACGCCTTTAGCATTGCCTATGCATGGTATAGGCGGCGCCTAATGCAAAGAATTTGCTAGCATAGGCGGCGCTTAGTGCAATTCCTTTAGTGACCATAGGCGGTGCCTTTAGCAAGGCATATGAGAATCTGAGACCAAATGCTTAAGAATAGGCGGCGCCTATGCTATAGCATACTTGAGCATGGGCGGCGCCTATGCCTTTGCACACTAGATTATGAGACCTTAGGCTATAGTATAGGCTTTGTCTTGTTCGTGGCCTAGTTTTACCTAGGACTAGCCTTGCTCGATGCCTATTTTCTCATGAGCAATGCTCAATCCATAGCCTTATACATCTTTATTCCTAACTTACCACCTTTACCATGCAATACGTCCAAATCATCATTTGAAATCAATCTCCTCGTTGAATACCTCTTGCACCTACATTTGCTCAAAACTAATGAAAATAATTAGTACGATGGGTTGCCTCCTACCAATCTCCTTAGTTTTGGTCGTGGAACGACTCTTATTTTTGGATTTTCATATATCAAAAACAAAACACACAAAAAAAAATATGATAAACGATAACGATGGGTTGCCTCCCATCTAGCGCCTTATTTATTGTCGTGGCACGACATAGTTACCTCAAATACTTAGACTTCGTTGAGATAGGTGATGGCCATATAATTCATCGAGTCAAGACGACCGATATAAGGTTTAACACGCTGGCCATTCACTTTAAAGACAACACCATTATTGTCTTCCAATTCAACTACTCCAGACGAGTAGACTTGGATAACTTTGTATGGACCAGACCACTTGGATTTTAACTTACCTGGGAATAACTTCAATCCGGAATTGAAAAGGAGTTCCATATCATTCTTTTGAAAGTTTCGTCGCACAATCCGCTGATCATGATACTTTTTCATCCGCTCCTTATATCGGTCTGATCTTTCATATGCATGGAGATGGAATTCATCCAATTCGTTCAGCTGCTCAAACCTCAGATTCATTGCATCATCCCAATTCAAATTCAATTGGTTCAATGCCCACAATGCCTTATGTTTGAGCTCAATGGGTAAATGACAAGCCTTCCCATAAACTAGTTGATAAGGGGACATGCCAATGGGTGTTTTGAATGCAGTACTATACGCCCATAGTGAATCATCCAGCTTCCTAGACCAATCCTTCTATTAGCATTTACCGTCTTCGTAAAGATTTGCTTGATCTCGCGATTGGAAACCTCTACCTTTCCACTAGTTTGTGGGTGATAAGGCGTGGCTACCTTATGTTGCTTGACACCGTATTTGGAAAACACGGACTTGAATAGCTTGTTGCAAAAGTGAGATCCTCCATC
Organism: Capsicum baccatum var. pendulum; assembly: GCA_030864225.1. NCBI lineage: Eukaryota > Viridiplantae > Streptophyta > Magnoliopsida > Solanales > Solanaceae > Capsicum > Capsicum baccatum. The sequence continues at coordinate 45,774,512 of CM061558.1, read as the reverse complement.
ACTTATGATAGTACGTGGTACTCCAAAGCGAGAGAAGATATTCCTCTTTAAGAATGCTACAACACGCTTTCCTTCATTTTCGGCCAACGCTACAGCTTCAACCCATTTCGAGACATAATCTACAGTAACGAAGATATACTTCATTCCAAACGAATTCACGAATGGACCCATGAAATCAATACCCCACACATCAAAGAGTTCTACCTCAAGAATTTTGGACATGGGAATTTCATGGTGTTTTGAAATAGCACCTTGTCGCTGGCATTGGTCTCATCTTCTAACATAGTCGTAGGCATCTCTAAATATTAAAGGCCAATAATAACCACTATGCAATACCTTTCTTGCTGTCCGATTACCTGCGTGATGTTCTCCAACTTGGGAAGTGTGGCATGCTTCCAATATAGTGGGCACCTCTACATGGGATATACATCGTCGAATAATACCATCCACACATCGACGAAACAAATATGGCTCATCCCAATAGTAGTGTTGTACATCATGCATAAACTTCCTCTTTTGATGGTATGATAAATTGGCAGGTATCACATTGTTCACCATAAAATTTGCAAAATTGGCATACCATGGTAATTTTTCCATTGTCGTCGCTAATATATCCTCGTCAGGGAATGCATCATCAATCTCGATTTTGGGCTGCGCCATATACTCATTTTTGAGTCTAGATAGATGATCAACCACTTGGTTCTCGCAACCTCTTCTATCTTTAACCTCGAAATCAAATTTTTGCAACAGCAAAACCCATCGAATTAGTCTTGGTTTTGCATCCTTCTTTGTCATTAGGTACCTAAGAGCTACATGGTCTGTATGAATGATCACCTTAGTACCCAATAGATAGGCACAAAACTTCTCAAACGCATACACAACCGCTAGGATCTCTTGTTTAGTAACAGTGTAGTTCCTTTGGGCTTCATTTAGGACCTTACTCGCATAATAGATAGGATGAAATAGCTTCTACTTTCTCTGACCAAGTACAGCACCAACGGCTACACCACTAGCATCACACATGACTTCGAACGGGAGAGACCAATCTGGTGCTACCATGATAGGGGCTTCAATGAGTTTTCCTTTGAGGCATTCGAATGCCTTCAAGCAATCTTCATTGAAGTTAAATTTTGCATCTTTCTCCAAGAGTTTGCACAATGGACTAGCAATTTTGGAGAAATCTTTGATGAACCGTCGATAGAAACCTGCATGACCGAGGAAACTACGAACACCCTTCACCGAAATTGGAGGTGGTAGCTTCTCAATAACTTCAATTTTTGCTCGATCAACCTCAATCCCTCTTTTGAAGATTTTTTACCCAAGAACGATTCCTTCTTTTACCGTGAAGTGGCACTTCTCCCAATTCAGCACTAGGTTGAATTCTACACATCTTTGCAATGCCATGCTTAGGTTTGCCAAGCACGCTTCAAAAGACTCACCAACAACTAAAAAGTCATCCATAAATACCTCCAAAGTGTCTTTAACCATATCAGAAAAAGTAGACATCGTACAGCATTGAAAGGTGGCTGGTGCGTTACATAACCCGAATGGCATACATTTGAAAGCAAACGTACCATATGGGCATGTAAACGTCGTCTTCTCTTGGACTTTGGGGGAAATCAAAATCTAATTATAGCCTAAATATCCGTGTAAGAAACAAAACTATCCTTTCCCAGCTAATCGATCTAGCATTTGGTCCATAAATAGCATTGGGAAGTGATATTTGAGTGTCCAAGAATTCAGCTTTCGGTAGTCTATGCAAACTCTCCATCTAGTGATGGGTCTGAATGAAATAAGCTCGTTCTTGGCATTCGCGACCACCGTCATGCCTCCTTTCTTGGGAACACATTGTACCGGGCTTACCCATGTACTATCAGAGATTGGATATACAACTCCTGCGTCTAACCACTTGATAATTTCTTTCTTCACCACTTCTTACATAGGTGGGTTTAGAATCCTTTGATGCTCAATGGTGGGTGTGCAATTTTCTTCAAGCTGAATCTTATGTGTGCAAATCCCAGGTGGAATACCAATAATATCCGCAATGGTCCATCCAATGGCTCTAATATACTTGCGTAGAATAGCAATGAGAGTTGCAACTTGTTGCTCACCCAAATCTTCTACAACAATGACTAGAAGAGTGTTTCCGCTTCCTAAGAATGCGTACTTTAAATGACTTGGCATCTCCTTCAATTCTAACATGGGTGGCTATTCAATAGATGGCTTAGCTGGTGGTGTGGGTCGATTTTTGAGATCAAGGTCCAGCTTCTTGGGAGCATACCGATGTGTCCCTAATTCGGATAGAGCACAAATAGCTTCTTCGCAATTTTCAGTATCTTTACTCTCTCCATTCATGAGCACAACCGCTAATGGGTCATCAATAATTTGCTCTTCTTCAAGTACTTCTTTCTCATCATCAAAGAAAACATCAGCCACCAAAAATACACTCAGATCTTTGGGTTGCTTCATTGATTTGCAAACATCAAAGTGAACTACTTCGTCATTTATTTGGAATGAAAGCTCATTGGCTCTCAAATCAATGAGCATACTTCCTGTAGCAAGGAAAGGGCGCCCCAAGATTATGGGAACTTCTGAGTCTGCCTCACAATCCAAAATAACAAAGTCTGCCGAAAAGATGAATGAAGAAACCTTTACCAATACATCACATAGAATACCAACAGGACATTTTACCGACCCATCCGCCATGACGAGCCGCATATTGGTTGGAGTAGGATCACCCAACCCCAACTTCTTATAGATAGGTAATGCCATCAAATTGATGCTGGCTCCTAAATCACATAATGCTTTGGCAAAATTCAAAGATCCAACGGTGCAAGGAATAGTGAAAGCTCCGGGGTCGGCTTTCTTCTGAACTATCGATCGGGTAGCGATTGCACTGCAGTGATGAACATCATATTTCAATTCATAACTTGCTGCCCGCTTCTTTGTCAAAAGATCCTTCATAAACTTTGCATACCTAGGCATTTGTTCAAGTGCCTCCACCAATGGAACATTAATTGTCATCTGTTTTAACATAGTCATGAATTTGCTGAACTTTGTGTCATTCGCCACCTTCTTCAATCTTTGGGGAAAAGGTGGTGGTGGTTATGGAATTGTTCTCTCCACAGCTTTCTTCTCCTCTTGCTTCCGTTTTTCAGCTTTTTCAGGTTGCACATCGTTGGGGTTGACGTCATGGAAGACAGAATCAGCTGCTGCGGCATCTTCTCCTTTCGTCTTTTTGTCAATGTCCACTACTTCGACAACCACTTGCTTGCCTTTTACTGAAGTTTCCAGCACCTTACCACTTCGGGTAGTAATGTCCATGCATGACCCATTATTCCTTGGTTTTTGCATGGTATCGCTAGGTAAAGTGCCGGCTTTTCTTTGATTGAGTGCTGCTGAAAGTTGGCTCAATTGCTACTCTATTTGCTTGATTAAAGTGGAATGAGAATCAACTAATTATTTCATAGATTACAAATCATTGACTACCTCTGTTACTCCCGCGCTCGTTGCTTCTACTCCTTTCAATATTTTAACTATCATGTCTTCCATACTTCCAGAACTAGATGTGGTGGTGTCACGTCTTCCAGGGAGAACGAACAAACCACTCTTTTCATTCTTGTTCTTCCAACTACCTTGGTCCTTGTTTCCGGATTTATTATAATAGTTTCGACCTTGGTTTCCTTGGGTATTCCCACGGAAACCCCCTGATTGTTCAAGTAGTTGGCCTCCTCTTCCGAATCAGATTTGTCTCTTCCTTTTAACGCAATAGCTTTGACTTTTTCGGTCTTCCCTGATAACAAATGCTTTGTAAGAAGATCCATTTGTGTTTTCATGTGCGCCATATCTTGATCACGTTCTTCTTCTCTTCTTCTTTGGTCTGCAGTCATGCCAATAGATAAAGTGGGTCTTGCTACCTTAGAATCCATGGTATGCCAAGCCCTACTTTGTTTCATCATACGATCTAGCATATTGCTTGCTTGAACAAAGGTCCATAAATGATCCTCCAGCCGCATTATCCACCACTGGTTTAGTTGTTGAATTCAAGGCTCTGTATAATATCTCCATTAGGTGAACATTAGTCATATGATGGTTTGGGCATCTCGCTAGCTTTTTCTTGAACCTCTCCCATGTTTCATGAAGGGCTTCAGTTGGAAGCTGACGAAAGTTGCTGATTTCATCTCTTAATTGTGCTCTTTTGGATGGCGGAAAGAATCTTTCTACGAAAGCATCTCTCAATTGCCTCCTATTTGTAATAGAATCAGGAGTCAGCCCATTCAACCATAGAGTTGCCTCCCCAGACAGAGACAATGGAAATAGACGTAATCGAATTAAATTCTAACCAACACCAGGATTGTCAAACGATTTGCATGTAATAAAGTTGATGAGATGCATATTCGGATCATCGCATGCTAATCCACCAAATAATCCCTTGAGCTGCAATAACTGAATTATGGTGCTCGTGATGTTGAACTTGGCTCCGGGCGCTAATGGTGGATGAATTATAGCTCCTGTGGCTCCGGCTTCATCAAGATCATCATTATTAAAATTTGGTTGCATGGGTTGGCGGTCATACCTAAACCGAGCTTGACGACCTCTTCTATTGGCAGGAGTTATAATTTCAGCATCACTCCTTGGTTTTAGTAACTCATCATCACCTAAATCCTCATCGTCAGGATTGGTTGCTCACCCAGGGTTATCAATGTTTTGTTGGTGTACTTGGGCGGCAGCAAGAGTATCTAATCTCGCCTGCTCTTATTGAGCAGCTATTCTTTCAATGACCGTTTGTGCCTACATTCTGCCAATTCATTGGGGTTCAGGATTGATAGGTAATAACGGTTGACCAGAACTTCGAGTATGGGGCATGCACTGAATAAAAACCTGCAGTAAACAAAAACAACAACTAAAAGTAAAAGTACGAGAATCTATGACCAAAGGGTCTAGTAATTATCACGAACTTAATTGACACTTATATTCCCCGGCAAAGGTGCCAATTTTTGATAACGCTCAATCTATAGCTCTCGCGGGAGTGTAAAACGGTCGTTAGCAAATATAGAACCCAACCTGGGTTGGGTGTCGATCCCTCAGGGAATAGCTTGGTCAACAAGTAAGCAACTATTACTAGACTTTTAGTGCAAGTCTCATAAAAAAAGGGGGGAGTCTTGTCGTACAAGTAATGTAAACAAAGTATTAAAGTAAAAGCTGCAAAGAGCAAGTAAAAAGAAAGAATATTTAGTAAGTTGTAAACAATGAGAATTGAGGAGTTGGGGTTATGTCCACCTTCTGAGTTATACGTCTCTATTGGCTATGAGTGTGTAGAATTCAGACATGCATGTGCTTATAGAGAATTGTATTCGATGGTAAATTCAGGCGTCTTTCGACCTATTCGAGGATTATTTTACTTTAACTCTTTCGAGCTTAAAGCGTGTCTAACGGTACGAATTATCCAAGAGGTTAATCCAGTTATTACACTAACTTTTTAATAGGGGATGGGACCCTACTACCTTGACATTATCTCTTTTCCAGACAGATAACCTTTCTTTCGAACAAGTTAAATATTATACTGGCGTATTCTTGAGTTTTCAACCACAAAGAATTTAGATTAAGATAAAGAGAATAATGATATAAGCAGCATACGTGTCACGAACTCACAAACTCACAGCAATAGATAGTATCTCATTCGGCTTCCATAACCCCAACAGATAAGTTTAGTTACCCATGAGTGTGAAGGAAATCATAATTAACATTGTTATCATACCACAATAATGATAGATTTCGTGTAGCACAAGAGTGGTAGGCGTTTTAGGCGTGAATTCCTTAGCAAAGTAACGATTCTCTTGTTACGGAAATTAAGAGTAGATGAATAGAAGAAAAATAGAATTAATGGAAGAATAATTGTTTAGAACTAGAATAAGAATTGTTGTAGAGGAATAAGAGAAGAATGATTGCAAGATTGATAAAAATCTCTAGCAAGATAGGGTATTTATATTACTCATATCCTATTCCTACTAAGCTAATGAAATACTTAACCAGAACCTACTAAGCTAATGAAATACTTAACCCAATTATACTAGGTTAATGTATCATTATCCTAATCCTAATAAGCTAATGAAATACTTAACCCAATTGTACTAGGTTAATGTATCATTATCCTAATCCAAATAAGTTACTGCTAATCCCCAAAGTCTTCAGAAATGTTGTTTTAGCCCGGGGCAGATTTTCCATGCATCGCTTTTGGTCCTTAGGCATCCAAGCTTCCTTTTTTTCCTTCGTGAAGCTTTCTTTGGTGTCAAGTTATCCATAAAATGCTGAATTCTGCGTCATTTATACCTGAAACTTTGCTTATCATGTTCGTTAGCTCACTTACAGGGAAAAGGACTAAAAGTGCATGAAATATATAATTTGTTCTCAAAACTAGGCTAAAATATGGGCAAAATATAGTACCATAGGCGTGTAATATCGCCTATCATCAGTGATCACAAAGTTGAGGTTGTAATCCCTGGAAAGAGTACGACGCTCCCGCCAATGTGGGCTTCTTTTCTTAGGAGGGAAAAATGTTGGACTCATAATAGACTAAGTTTCTTGAGTTACCGAGTCACTCTAAGTCACGAGTCAAAGAGTTTGAGTTGAGTCCAATGATTTATGATATTTATGAAGCATGTGTTACTGTTGATGATTTATGAGAAACTATATTACAGTTTAATTCAACCGAAGCGAGTCATTATTGTCAGCATGTATGATTTTATTTTAAAATTATGATATTATTTAAAAATGTTGCATACACCCCCATATACTCAGTACATTCCTTAAAGTACTGAACCTGATATATTTCTATGCTACAGTGTCTTGTAATATAGGTACAAGTTGTAGTACAAGTACTAAATTCAGTCAGTTTGCAGCTTCCAGTCAGCAGGTGATAAGTCCTTTTGATTTAAGGGCTTGAGATAGTTATACAGTTCGAGAAGTATTGTATTTTCTTGTTTAGTCATATTGATCTTGGATAGTTGGGAGTATGACCCGTCTATCTAAAGTCAGTACCAGTAAAGGCTTCATAGATAGACAGTAGAAGTTGATGTATTTGGTTTTAGTTTAATTTTATAAAAGTAGATTTGAGATCTTGTAAAGTTCATATTTGTATTGATCAAGTTCTGAGAAGTTCTATGTTTTCGCTGATTGCATAGAGATTTAAGCATTTTATTCAGTTGCTTATGAGTTATGCCAGCAGGAGGGTTAGCTTGGGGACACTTGTGCCCCTAAGCACTGTGTGAAATCTCAGGACCCAATTACTGGGCGTTACATCTTCATTTCATGGTCTTTATGACTTATGTCTTACAATTTGTTTTTGGCTACTGTTGGGGGTATGTCCTGATATATTATTAACTTTGGTTTTATAAAGGCTTTATTAGATTATTATGGACTTATGTGTCTTGTTTTGGTGGATTGGTTCAGTCTCAGACTGTTGTCTGATCATTGGTGATTGGTTTAGTCCAATCATCGGTGATTGGTTTAGACTTTTTATGAAACAAATATTCATCTTATTTTACATTATCTTGTTATATATTTGGAATTCATTCGACAATTGAGGTTGTTGAGCTAACTAGGTTAGGTGAAGGGGGTGATATCCGGTCCACGTGGGAGTTGAGATACCCATACGGCCAGGCCCTGGTTCGGATCGTGACAAAGTCATACTAGTATGGTTCTCATTCCTAAAAATGAGTTGGTTTAAATATTGGATATCTGAGACCTATAAGCGTTAGAAAATTTTCTAACAAAATAATCTAAAGACTGTTTCATGAAAAGATAATGGGGTTACTTCCAAGTATCATTTCCCCTAATCAAACTGGGTTTGTAAACAGAAGGAGTATCACTGAGAATGTTTTTACAGCAAAAGAATAATAAGAGATATTAATTTGAGAAATAATAAGAAAAATGTATGATGATGTTGGATATGGCAAAGGCATATGATAGGGTCTTTTGGAAATTTCTTGTGATGGCTTTGAGAAGATTTGGATTTTTAGACAGATTTATTGACATGGTTGTATGGCTGATTAGCAGTAATTAGTATGCTATGTTGGTAAATGGGAAATCTTTTGGCTTTTACAATCTTCAAGAGGATTAAAGAGGTAGATCCTTTGTCCACCACTTTATTCACTATTGTTGTAGAGGTTCTATAAAGGAGCCTAAACAACTTATTTGAAGATACCATGTTCAAAGGATATGGAATACCTAAATGGAATTCAAAAATTAATCACCTTTCTTATGCAGATGATTCAATTCTATTTTGTTCTGGCATCCAGGTTAGATGAAAAATATGATTAAGATATTGAGGGAGTTTGAGAAGATCTTAGTTCAGTTGATCAATCTAGACAAGATTTTATTCTATCTTCATGAAAAGACCCTAATGGTATGTGTAATAAATTAAAAAAAAATCACAGGCATTGCTCTGGGATCCTTTTCTTTTACCTATTTGAGATGTCCTGTGTTTTAAGAAAGAACGAAGAAGATCTATTTTGTGGAGTTAATTATGAAAGTAATGAAAAGGTTGTGTCTGGCAGAACAAGCTATTACCCTTTGGGGGAAGATACATCCTAATAGCACATATGCTGCAATCTATTTCTATATATCTTTTATCATCTATGAATCCACCTGTGGGTGTTATTAATCAGCTTCAGAAATTTTTTGCTAAGTTCTTTTAAGAAAATACCACTAGAGCCAAAAATAAACATTGAGTATCTTGGGAGAACATTTGTTACCCTAGGGATGAAGGAGGTATTGGTTTCATATGTTTACACATAGTTTTTGAAGCTTTGAGTGTAAAGATGTGGTAGAATTTTAGAACTTCCATATCATCATTTTGAAGTGAGTTTATGTGGAATAAGTATTGTAAGAAGCTGAATCTTATTCTAGCAGAAGGTTTTGGGTCATATTACAATTGGAGGAAATTAGTTGACATAAGGGAGGATGTAGAGCATAATATCTGGTGGCAGGTTAAGTCAGGAAATTTTAGATTCTATGTTGATAACTGCACTAGAAAAGGTGCTCTTTATTTTTCAGAAGGAGAGAATTCAATTGAGGAGGAGATAAAGGTTAAGGATATCTCATCCTTATGGTGGAATCAATGGCTAAGATCATTATAAGGAGGAGGAATCAATGGACATCTTTTTCTAACAACCTCTATAGCTGAAAGGCTATAGAGGCAGTTTGATATTTTTGCAGGTATAGACATTGAAGACATGGACCTCCATTAACTAGTCTATAAATAGTGGACAATGAAAGATCCTGCTAAGCTAAAGATGTGTTCAATGAAGTTTTGATGATAAGAAGCAAAACTGTAAGAGACCAGGTCCCTAGATGTGCAACGTATAGTACAACTGGCACACTATATTTGCATAGTTTTGTACTCTTGTGTAACAAACTTACAGGTGCTATTTTGTACTGACTTAGATTGCTTGTCCAAGGATGTTTTATCCCTAATTATTACCCATCTATAAAAGGAAAGAGAAACCTATTCGTAAAATAGTTTTTGCAAATTCTAAAGAGTGAAAAGAGAGGCAGCAAAACCCTATTTCTACACTGCTCAAGTTCTTAGTTGTTTGTATATGCTTAATTAGAATTCGTTCTTGAGTGGGTGATGAATTATAGTTGAACTACTCATGTTATGATAAAAAACAACCCACAAACACAAGATAAAAAGATGATAACAATTCTAAGAAACACGCAACACAAGACGAATACAATATAACAAGAATAACACTAACGATTTTGCAATAAAAGAAAGGATAGGCAGTGAGACATACACTACTACTGAAAGTAGGAACCAAAGGATGCATCAAATCCTAGGACCCCTAATACTTACAATAGTAACACTACAATCTTCTGTAGACACATGAGGGACGCCAATCTCCTCAAGCACCAATGTTTCTAAGCCAAAATGCAACAGAAGTGATTCCACACTATGTGCTACCCTAGTTACGGTTTACACTCTCTCTCAAGAGAAGAAAATATGTTCTTGAATCATCCATATTCATCAAAACTAACTGGAAAGACCTAATAAGAGACTATATATAGACTAGCTTATTACTTGATAAAATGCCCTTAATGCCCTAAATGAGAGGGGCGCCTATGGAGTGTAAGGAGGGGGCAGAAAATAACCAAAACACCCTTAAGTATAGGGCCGGTTTTGGAGTGTTTGAAAGCTTTTCAAGGCTCCAAAGCGGTGGGTTTCATTTTACTCTCGGGTGGGCATCAATGGCAAGCCTCCAAGAAACCCTCCACACACGAAATTGCTCTCTTGAATGTCCAAAATGGGTCCTCCATGCATGCTCTTATGTCCTCGAGGTGACCAAAGCTTGAGTCTTTAAGTAGTGGCCTCCAAGGATGTCATCAAAAGCTATGTTGTCCATCTAGATAGTATCATCCTCCCCTTATTGAAAAGGATTCAACCTCCAATCCAAAATTTACAAAACCAAATAAAGGACAAATGAATACAAACTTCTCATGGCATGAGGGTTAGCACAACAATTATCTCAACATGCTAAGGTTTCACATATTTCCAATATAACCAAGGATCCTTTGAATCAAATAATAAAAACTTATTAAAATATGCACAAAGGATTTGGTTGTTGAAATCACCAAGAGATAAGGAAACAAAAAGGTCCTAATGGCATCAAATAATCCATAAGGTAGAACTACCTTTATCTTATGATCCATAAGACACAATTGTTTCTTTATCTCTTAAAGAGACCACACTAAGGGTGGTTCTTAAATTGGTTATAAAGTACATAAGATACATATAACATTATCACTCACACAAGTGGACAAACCAACCAATTTCCTACCTCTATGTAGCACAAATCCAAGACTAGCATGGATGTCATCATAAGCAAAAAGGTAGTATAGAAATGAATCATGTGTAAAGACATACATGGATGAAGAAAAAGATTTTAAACACTTATAAAATCTTACTTTCAAACAAATTGACAACTTGACATCCACAAGTTGGGAATCACTCAACTTAATCCCAAGTGTGTCAAGCAACGATGCACATTTAGAAGCACTACCCTAAGGGGACAATGTCACTTTTGCTCTCGGGTCAATATTAAAGGAAAATAACCTATTAGGTGCCTTAAATATTTAAGTAAATCAAAGATTCCATCACCCAATAGGTTATTCCTTTCCAAGACTACACATTCCCTACCCTTAAGAGTACTCTCATCTTCTAAGAAGAGATTTCCATCTTTAGGAGGAATGATATCACACCATAGCGGGTTAGCATAGAGGCTATAGCCTTCAATATACTCTATACCTCCCACATCATTCTCACCACTAGGTTCATTAGGAGTGATTATACAATCTTCAAACAAGATATTATACCTAAAGAGAAAGTGATTTATCCCGTAGGCAAATTTGGAACAAGCAAGTTCTTTACTCTTAAAAATATCATTATCAAGTTTCAAAGATGTTTCAAGCACAAGATTATCCCTATGAGCCAATAAAACATTAGAATCCTTACCATAAGACAAGCTCAAGGGTTCACTCCTATCCACTGGACCAACATTTTCATTTATATGATTTCTATGAGCAAAACTAATAATAAGGCTTTTATCAGACAATATGCTTAATGAATCATCTCTAATCTCTTGATAAAATCTATTATCATCATTACTAACTTGAGCCTCACCAAACACATCATACACATGCTCAAGTATTAGACTATGTTCATGAGTAAGTTTATCATTATGTAGACCCTCACTAGTTGTCGGTAACTCACATGCCAACTTAGACTCACCTTCGTTTTCACAAAGGTCAACTAGAGTGTGAATAATCTCACTACATGGCAATGTAAACTTATTAAAGTCACAAGCGCTAGCATTAGATGGACACAAATCATTCTTATAAGAAGAATCAATTTTGTCATCGATAGGATCAACTAGTGCTTGCTTACTTACAAAAAAATTGGATCTTCTTGCAACCTAGAAATACTAAGAGTATCACAAAGGGAAGGATCATGCAATCCTACTTTAGGCAAACCACCAACTATATACACTTGGCTACTACTACTAGCCACATCACAATATTCTAAAATTAGAAGAGTGTGGAAGATAGTATTTTTACCTTGTAGCTCATATAAGGAGGGCATTCGGTTTCCAACTCCCTTGCATGTCACCCACTCCTTTTATCGTCTTTCAATGTCATGTGTGATAGTTTCAAGATGAGCCAGTTCAGTAGGACTAGAGGGAGGAATTAGATTCGGGGAACTAAAAATTTGGTGTAGCCTTTCAATATTCCATTTGAATTGTTCAAAAGGGTCCTTGAAATCATTATTATCCATGGTACCTAATACGAGAAAACAACAAAAATGACACATAAGTTAGCTCAAAAGTATCCTCACCACACTCTCTCACACCTTTGGTTACCTTACACTTGGCTTCACAAGTGTTGAAAATTGACTTGTAATACGTGAAAAGTTGAGGGATGAGTTCTACTTTTTCCCAAATAGATTTTCATTTAAATAATCAAGGAAATATTGTTTGGAATTGATCCAAGAAAGTACAATGAATCAAAAATATAAAAAGCACACAAGAAATGCAAATACGAACAATAACAGACTCAAAACTAACTTACAACCTAGTAGGTGATTACTTGCTTGTCAATTAGTACTATAATCAATAAATAAAACTAAAGGAACAATAAAATAAAACTAAAAATATAAAATTTTGATCTTAAGGTCGATTTTAGAGGATGATGATGTGGCAACCGTGTGACATCCTTGGATTGGGCATTGGAATTGTTGAAAATTTTGAAAAAATTTCTTGTCTCAAAGTTGAATTGTTCAATATTGAATTAGAGGAGTGAAGTTTTTGCTATAGTAGAGATACAAACAAGAATTTCGATCCCTTTTTCAAAATTCAAAGAACTTTCACTTTCTTGCACCTTTTTGGCAAGACACCTTGTTGAAAGGTTGTTGGCTCTTTTCTCTTTTGTTTTGTCTTGGTAGGTGTTCTTTCTCCCTTTTGGTAAGACAACTTTTAAAACCCTTTTGTATCCGTAATTCTTTGGTATTTTCTTCGGATAGGTTTTAAGACTAAAAAAGACCACACCTTATTTCCCCACTTATTAAGATCAAACAATACCCTTTTAAAGAATCTTCTTCAACACAACATGAAGATGGTGAAGAACACCAAGAACACAACTTTGGAAATTTGAAGTTCTAGGTTCTCTTTGGACCTCCAAACATCAAAAACAACACATTTTCAAGTTCAAATATTCAACAACATATTTTCAAGCCACCAATCCTCCAAAAAACAACAACCTTCAAATTCCAAGAACAACTTGAAAATGGCTCAAAATTTGGATCTAGATTCAATTAGTGTTAGTGAAGAAGGGGCTAACACTATAAATAATCAAAACACATAAAAAGTTCCTAAATATAAGATACAAATTTTGGCCTAGACATTAAAAATGGGCAAGAATGTTTTTCTTTTGGACTTTTAGTTTTTAACAGTATTTTATTTTTGATTTTTCAAGATAGCAAGCCCAAGATTGATTTCATTGGAATGAAATCAAACCTGGATCTAATACCAAATGATACAAAGAAGCCCACAAATACAAGATAAAAAGATGATAACAATATTAAGAAACACGAAACACAAAACGAACACAAGATAGCAAAAACAACACAAACAATTTTGCAATAAAAGAAAGGATAGGTAGTGAGACATACACTACTTCAAGAAGTACGAACCAAAGTATGTATAAAATATTAGGACCCCTAAGACTTACAATAGTATCACCACACTCTTACATATACACATTAGGGACGTAAATATCCTCAATCACCAACGTTTCTAAACCAAAATACAACACAAGTGATTCAATACTGTGTGCTACCCTAGTTACAGTTTTCACTCTCTCTTAAGAGAAGAAAATGTGTTCTTCAATCATCCATATTCATAAAAACTAACTATCAAGACCTAATAAAAGACTATATATACGAAATCTTATTACATGATAAAATAACCTTAAATCCCTTAATAAGAGGGACGCCTATGAAGTGTAAGGAGGGATCACAAAATAACCAAAATACCCTTAAGTTGAGGGCCGATTTTGGAGTATTTGAAAGCTCTTCAAGGATCCAAAGCCATGGGTTCCATTTTACTCTCGGGTGGTCATTAAAGGCAAGCCTCCAACAAATCTTCACACATGAAATTGCTCTCTTGAATGTCCTAAATGGGTGGGTCATCCATGCATGCTCTTGTGTCATTAAGGTGACCAATGCTTGAGTCTTTAAGTGTTGGACTCCAAGGATGTCATCAAAAGATATGTTGGCCGTTTGGATTGTATTATGCAATAAGAGTTGTGTTTTTTCTTTGAGTAGAGATTGCATAGGTTTAGTTGCCTAAGCTTTTCACTGGTTACAGTTAACCATTTTTTGAGGAAAACTTGGCAGAGGTGTCAAGGTGTACTTGAAATAGAGGTATTGCATGTAGGAGCAACCTAGAGTTAGGTTCACAGTCGAGTCTTTAATCAAGAAGTTGATTATAGTGGACTATTTGGTGCTTGTGAGGGCAATCCATAGTTTTTCCCAGCTTGGGTTTCCATGTAAAATCCTTGTGTTTTTACTCTTCTTGCATTTTCTTTAAGTTTCCATCACCTTATAGTTGCTCTACTATTCTATTGCTTGATATTGAAATATTTTTACTACTGGTATCATAGTGGGTTCACTCTAACAGGTTCAAACTCAGAGTATTATAATTATCATTGCTTCTATTACTGAATAAGGGGTGGAAAGAATGGAAGAAAAAAGGAAAAACTACCTAAGGTTAAAGGCTTTAGAGTCTAACATAGGTGGCAAAGATACTGATGTTGCACTTTTGGCAACAAGAATTGTTAGAGCTATAAAATGGGATGATCAGCTAAGAAAAAGGAGGTGGTAAGATTGAGAGACATCACAAAAATGGTATTTTTGAATAATTCATGAGAAGCTACCAAATTTAAAAGGATGACCAGGTCCTTAAAAGGTAAAAAATATAAACTACAGCTGAGTATTAACTAAAACAAGTTGTGATAGCATGACCAATATTTGAAACAAAAGAAATGTTCTATTTGTGTGCTTCGCTTGTCTCTTTTACTGTAAGTTGTTCTTTATGTTAGTGCTGCCCTAGTGGCCATGTGTTAATTAGCTTACACTTATTTTTACTTATGGTTTACCATCACTCATTTTAAATGATGCCAAAAGAAGGAATACTTACTTCATGTGTAAGGACCAAGCATAACGAGTGTGATGTTTAGGGACTAGGTATCATGAAATGAACTAAGAAGTATGTGTACTCATGTAGTACATACTGGTAGAAGGAAGTTAGTATTGTGCCGAATAGATGAATAAAAGAAGTATGAAAATGCAATGAAGTTACAAATGCACCAAATATAGGTGCATAATAATAGGATAAAGTTTTTGCTGCAAATGACAACAAGGGACCAGGTTCCTGTGTAGCATGATGAAGGAGGAAGCATCATGATAGGGGAAATATTCATCTTCAGGTAGTAATCACTCTGATTAAATATGATGAATATGCACTGATGCTTACATTGTATGGTTTGTTTTGTCATCGTCAAAAAAGGGGGAATTGCTATATGAAATTTTGATGATGAGCAACTAAACTGCAAGGGACCAGGTCCCTGGATGTGTAACGTATAATACAACTGGCACATAGTATCTGCACTATTTTGTCCCCTTATGTAACAAACTTCCAGGTGCTATTTTATACTAATTTGGACAACTGGTATAATGATATTTCATCCGTAATCATCATTCATCTATAAAAGCAAAGATAAACCTCTTTATTGAATGAATTTTGAAAATTCTAAAGAGTGAAAAGAGAGTTAGCAAAACCCCCATTTATACAATGCTCAAGTTCTTAGTTGTTTGTATATACTTCAATAGAATCTTTTCTTTAGTGAGTGCTAAATTATAGCTAAACTACTCATTCTATAAGATTAGTGTTTTCTCTTTGAGTAGAGAGTTCTTAAGTAGAGTTGCCTAAGTTTGTCGTTGGTTAGAGTTAACTAGTTTTTGAGAGAAACTTGGAAGAGGTGTCAAGGTATGCTTTCAATAGAGGTATTGCAAGTAGGAGAAAACTAGAATTAGGTTCACAGTCGAGTCTGCAATCAATAGGTTGATTATAGTGGACTATTTGGTGCTTGTGAGGGAAAGCTGTTGTTTTCCCCATCTTGGGCTTCCACATACAAATCTTGTGTTTTTACTCTTACAGTATTGCCTTTAATTTTCCAGCACCTCATAGTTGCTCTACTGTTCTATCGCGTGATATTGACCTTGAGGGACCTAGTCCCTCACTATGTGGTGCAAACCCCAATGTTTTTTTACAAGATGGTTTTTGGAGAAATTACTACTTTAATCATGTGGTTCTTATGGAAAAGAATAAATAAAATAAAGCATGGGAGTTAGGTCACTTTCTGCACTTTGGTTTGACAAGTACAAGACTTGGTTAGGAAACTAATTAAGTCCGCGTATCCTTGGTTGATGGTGGGAGTAGGAGATTGGACCACCTTGGTAAACATGTAGAAACAATATAAACACATAGAGCCTAATTGATAGGGGTAAACTTAAATATAACACTGATGGAGCATGCTGGGGAAACCCAGATGTAGGTATTATTGCTTTCTAAATCAGAAATAAGAAAGGGGTTTGGATTTTTCTAAAGCCAGAGGGGTTTGGGATACTACTAATGTGGAGGTTGAAGCATTAGCCATCGTGGATGCTTTGACATACTATCAAGCACATAATGTTGAAGGTGTGACTATTGAAAATAACTCTTTCATCCTTAAAGTGATGATAGAGAGTCAGTGGAAAGTTCCTTGGTAATTGGTTGAAATTAAAGAAGAGCTAAGATAAAAATTGGGAGCAGTGCAAGTCAAAGTAATTCACACATTCAGAGAAGGAAACACTATTGCACTAGCTAATGAAGTAATAGAGGAGAAATCAGAAAAAACAATAATTTCACAGATCTACTAGCTAAAGTGAGGAAACTAATCAACTTATTTAGAGAAGGAAACACTATAGCTGATGCATTAACTAATAAAGTAATAGAAGAGTAATTAGAAAAAAAGTAACAACAGTTTCACTAATCTACCAGATAAAGTGAGGAAACTAATCAACATGGCTAAGTCATAAATTCCTAATGTGAGGATTACGACACATAAAATAATCATACAATAATGGAAGGCAGAAAAAACAAGAATAATCAAAAGAAATCATTCATAAGAAGGAAACATCGCATAGGGGGTCCCAACAATAACAAGGCCATAGGGATGCGACAAAGATACATCCAAATATAATTGTTTATAAAGACAATAATTTTGTGCCTAAACTAGCTTGTGCTTTACCTACCGAAAACCTTCACCAAGAAGGAGGGTACATTGAGACTCCTGCCACAGCTTCTCAGATTTGTTCAAACTAGTAGAGCCCTTACTAATTATCAGAACCTACAGGAAAGTTCAAGTTAGTGAGATGAGATAAGATGGGTAAAGCTGACATATAAGAGATAGAAAAACTTATAAAAAATAGTAAATCCAAGTATTGGCATGTTACTTCAGTCCTGGGGGGATGAACCCCAACCTCCCGAGTTTTCTCAATGTTAGACTTTTGAGAAGTTAAAGGAAAAACAAGAATGAAAATGAGGTACCAGAGGCAAGAGATGATTATAAACAATGCACCATTGAAGACATGCAGGGTCCGAGTTTGAAGACTACCCAGAGCAGGTACGAATTGAGGCGCTGATTCTACCTCAAAGGGAACATAGTAGAAGAGAGGTGGTGAATGAGAATGAAAAGTACCGAGTACTCTTTCCCAAATGGTTATTTTTTAAATTTTATAGGAAACCTTTAACCTTCCAAAGTATTGGATCGAGTCACATTTTTGCCCCTTCGACTCAATGTGCAGATTTGGACTTTGTTTTAGAATTGATTATTAATAAAATGGTCCGATCTGGCCCATAAGAAATATTTAATATCAACTTTTTCATCCAAAATACAATTGCATTAAACTCTGTATGCTTTTTAGAGAAGATTATTCATGTAAGAAATAATCGATCTTTCAAGAGTATGAGAAAAAGGGTATCTGATGTCAATTAATATTCAGCTTAGTATTAAATAAAAGTTTAGGTGAGCTCCTTTATAGGCACTATAAAGAGTCCATCGGTTGTCAGTTCTTCAGAATAGCCAAACACAATTCTGCAAATCTCAAGACCAATTCAAACAAAGAGACATCAACTATTTTAGAAAAAGAATCAATTAGTTAACGAAACACAATTTTTCAAACTTTTCAAAAGGTACTTGAAGCGAATTTTCAAATTATACTCAAAGAAAGAATCAAAAGAATTCTATAATCGGTGAAATAAAAGAGATGAAAAAAAGAATATTTCAAAAAATCAAATTAAAATAAAATATTCAAGATACTAATGAATTGAAGAATTATATGTATTAGAAATTTGTGAGTCGTGGAAAACATAATTTTAATTTCACCTTTTAGAAGAAAGTTCATTTTTTAAAGAATTTTTCTTTGGTTGATTTAGTTAATGACATGGACTAGTCATTATTGGCCACGTGTACAAAATGATTTTGCAAAAAACTGCAAAACCAAACTGTTAAAAATGGCATGAATGAGCTTTTTTGTAATAACAATGACATGAATGAGTTAAACTTTAAACGGGCGGCATAGATGAGTCTTTTATCAAAGTTTGATGACATATTTAAGCATTTTCCCTATATATAATAAGAATAGTAGTTAGGCTAAAGTTAAGCCAAGTGATGTCGTGTGAACAAGCCACTTGTCAATTTATTTTTACAATAAAAACCTATTGGTAGATTATTAATTTATATTTATTTCATTATTATTTTGTGGTAAAAAAATAACTAAGTTTGACTCCTGTTGGATGAAAAATATTAAAATTGACTCTTCGATGATGCTGATGTCTATGATACACCTCCTCTCAGAAGATGATAAGATCTCTGTCAAGTATAGTAGTCCAACTAAGGTTGGGGTAGAATTCCAAGGGAATACGTGGATTCATGGCTCTCAATTCTTGTAATCAGCGGGCTGAACTGGAAAATTAAATGAGGGGTTTTGAGTATCAGTGTAGAACTAGTAGCAATTATCAATTCGGTTGTAATAAGTCATAAGTGAACACTAGGATTGTGTTACCCCTAGCTTCTTAACTCCGTAATCTTATCATGCTTTGTTGAACTAACCCGATACCTTGCACACATAATCGATAAGTTAAGTATCTTCTACAATCTTTTGGGCGAGTAGAAGGATTTCACCCTTTACCTTTTGAGTCTCAAGATGTTGCCTTACTAACCCTTATCTTGATCCCAATTAACTATTACCTTTTGACTCTAGTTATTAGATGAAACCTAACCATCTTACTAAAATAAACCCTATAAGTATGGATTGGCAATTAACTCCAAATAACTATGTCATTATCTTTTCCTAGTCATTACTCCTCTTTTGGAGTAAGTAGGAATAATCAAGGTGGGATCCTAACATTTGCAACTACTAAGAAATCTATTATAATGAAGATAATGCAATGCATGCCATGGGTATCTGTTCAATTTCACAATCACACTTCCCCTACTTCATCAATCTGCCCGGGTTTCCGCAACCCTAGCTATCGGTTTTTAGACACTCATACTTGTGAAGAATTCAACAAAATTCATAATCGAACTTAGATGAAATCACAATAATAAGTGGTAGCAAAACCTATAACTATAACTAAATTAATGAACCAAACTCAATACAAGAGAATTCGAAGAGAAAAATCAAATCTTGGAATCAAAATATTTTTTGAGTATCAAAAATGCATAACTCCTACTAAAAATCATATAATGGGTATTTATAGTACATGAGGAAACCCTAAAACCAAAGCCCAAACAAAATAGGAGAAAACAGGATCGGTGGCCACTTATTGCCCCTACTTGCACCCCAACATTGGGCGCAGGTAGAACCTGTAGCCACCAGGATGGGCGCAAGTACATGGCGAAGGTACCAGCATACAAAAAAATCTTATAGGTCAGCACTCGGGATTTTGGACTTCTGGCACTTTCTTTTCCTACTTGTGGTCCATAAGTCCTATTTCCAATCCAAATGTTCACTTAGTAAGTGTTGGGAGTCATCTTTTCAGCTCTTCTTCAATTTTCTAACATGCTTCAATCACGAATAAGACGAAAAGTGTCCTAAATATTCATAATTACTCCAAAAAGTAACCAAAAAACACTTTTTTCATCCTTTTCATGAACTTAGCATCCATAACATGATTTCCTACAAAGCATACCAAAAATAAATCATATTTAACAAACAACCTTATAAACTTGCATATTTTCCTTGTTTTAAGCAACAAAAGTGCTATATTTCTATAGCACATCAACACCCTCAACTTAGAATGTTTGCATGTCCTCGGAAAATAAAACACAACAAAAACAAAAATGACGTTTAACTAGGAGAATATAAGCTATTTAAGGTAGGCAGTCAACACTTAAAGCTCAGAAAACAATACTCTATCCAATCTTATTTTTAAAATTAACTGTGTATGAACATCAAGCATAACAATGTGACACAATGGGATCAAGGTATCACAATTACATTAGAAATGGACAACCACTATATATATGTATATATATATATATATATATATATATATATATATATATATATATATATATATATAATTTACACTACCCAAAATAAGCAAATAGCTAGCAATATGACTTAAGTTTCCTTTCAACAAGGATATCCCACTCACTTATAAAAAATAATGCATGTCAATGTAGGGACAGTCAAGAGACACTCACACTCAGATGAGAAGTTCCCATCAATGCCTGTCAAATACCATAGGGTTGCCCTTATTTTCTTTACCTTAGTTTTTAGATAGTCAAGTTAGGACTACTATAGGACTTTTCTCATCTTATAATGTAGGCTTGGGTGGATGGTCTGGTACATATAGACATATCAAGTGGCTAAGTCTCCTTAGCACTACACTAACCTTGGGGTTTCACTTACTAGCCAATTTTCGTTTATTCTACCCTTATTTCTCCCATTTTATTCTTTATTGCACATTCAGGTTGGGTGTGGGTTTTTATTTCTTTCTTTTTCATTTTTTCACACTTTTTTCCTTTTTCTACCATACCCAGCCCTAATGACTTCTTCTCTTATTTTACCCTTTTTATATCTACTTTACACTACGCACTCCAATGATAGCCACCATCAACTTAGGCATTTTGCCTGAGTTGAGGTACACAATATCAAAAGAGGACAAGGTTCAAAACAAGTTCATTATAGAAAAAATGGAAAGATGAATAGGTAAAACAAGAAAAATAGGCTACAAGGCTCAAAATAGGGATCAAGGGATACAGTTCGCACATAGAAGACCATTTAGGCTAAAAATGGACTGAAATAAAAAAACAGCCTATGATCCTGTCCTAACTGACTATCTTTCAACCTAGGTAGGACTAAATAGATAAGTTCTAAATTCAATACACAAACGGAACTATGTAGTATCTCACACACACATGGCACCGAGTCAGTATTACCAACTACTACCTATCCAGTTCATGCAATTGTTAGCAAGTGACTATCATGTCCCTAATTTTAGTGTCATAGTAAGATCCACAATGTTCACACATATATACATCCAAATAATTCTAAAACACAAAATTTTGAAGGGGCATAAAAAATCAATCAAATCATGACTACTGCCTTAATTATTTAAAAATCTCCTTATTACCCAAAAACACAAAACAATACAAAATAAAACGCATTACAACATAAAATTGTCCTAGACATACTGATATTACAACCATGTCGCAGATGATAAAGAAACTGGACAACAAAAACCCACGACGGCATGGTATGCCCACCCCAACTAAAAACTATGCATTGTCCTTAATGTGTTAAAATGAAATAAAATAGAGGGAAGTTAGAACATAACTGGTACATACTAGGCGTCCGTGTACCTTGGATATCCTCTCATGCAACACTTGATTTACTATTGTGGAACGACTCATTTTCCTTTGCTACTCAGACTTTGCCAAGGTCTATTTCAACACAAACTCTTACTTCTTCTAGGTTTTCCATGTAGTGTTTTACTCATTGCCCGTTCACTTTAAACAGGATATCACCATCATGCTTTATGTCAATAACACCATATGGGAACACTCTAACCATTGTAAATGGTCCAATCTATCTTGATTTCATCTTTCCAGGAGACAACCGTGGTCTTGAATTATATAAAAAGATTAAATCACCGAGTTTGAATATTCTTTTCGCGATCTTTTTGTCATGATACAACTTTATTCTTTCTTTGTATATGGTCGAGCTCTCATAAGCACAGATTTGGAATTCATCCAACTCATTCACCTTGCTTAATATCAAGTTTACTGCACCATACCACTCAAAGTTTTGCCGTTTTAACGCCCATAGTGCCTTATATTCAAGCTCAACCGGTAAATGGTATGCTTCGCCGTATACAATGTAATATGGAGAGGAACCTATGGGGTATTATAGGCCATATGGCAGGTCAATAATGTATCATATAACTTTCTAGACCAGTCAGTCCTATTGGCATTCACAATCTTTGCCAATTTGGACTTTATCTCTCTATTAGAGACTTCCACTTTCCCACTTGTCCGAGGATGGTAAGGTGTCGCCACCTTATGCCTTACATCATATCTATCAAGTAGTTCTTTAAACAAATGGTTGTAGAAGTGTGACTCATCATCGTGATAATTGCACGTGGAGTGCCAAATCAAGAAAAATTATTTTTCTTCAAAAATGTGGTGACTCCCTACCTTCATTATCTAAAAGCACAACTGTCTCCAACTATTTTGACACATATTCAACTGCTACCAGAATGTA
This sequence comes from Capsicum baccatum var. pendulum, assembly GCA_030864225.1. Classification (NCBI taxonomy): domain Eukaryota; kingdom Viridiplantae; phylum Streptophyta; class Magnoliopsida; order Solanales; family Solanaceae; genus Capsicum; species Capsicum baccatum. The sequence goes on along the minus strand of CM061558.1, from coordinate 45,751,585 downwards.
TCTCATGCCATAAAAGCTTACAAATGGACCTATGAAATCAATCCTCCACTCATCAAACAACTCCAATTCTAAAATAGGTGTTGTTGACACCCAATTTTGATCTCTAGATACTCCTTTTAGAGTGATATTTTGTCAAAATTATTAATTTCAAATATTAATATTTTTACACATTATTCTTCTATCAAATATATATTGGCTTGTCACATTCATGATTTAAAAATGTATAAATTATTTTATTACTTTTTATTATTATTATTATTTAATAATTTATTTTTTGTAAATATGCACATTCATAATTTACAAATGCATTGTCTATTATTATTATTATTATTGATAATTTTTATAATATTCTTAATGCAGCATTATTTTAATATTGACACCTTATTTTTTGTTTTCTATTTATTAAATAGTAGCCTAATCCAATTCAATTTCCCAATTCGTTTAAATTCTAGCCTTTTCCTATTTAGTTAATGAGAACTTTAGCCAAAATTTGATCCCAAATTGAAGTTTAAATTCTGACCTAATTCTTAAAATATTTTGATCTCAACAGTTGATAAAAAATGATCCAACGATTGAGATTAAATCTAATTTTCATCATATTTTAACCTCCCAAAACCCTATTTATTTTCACTTTCCCCCTAACCCAAAATAGTAGCACATCAACCCCTCTCTCCATATTTTCTTTTTCTCTCTCTAAAGTCGATGACCACTCCGCCGGTGGACGGTTACTGCTGCCACTCGACCACCCTCTCTTTCTACTTTTTTTCCCTTTTTCTTTAGCCACTAATGAGTCAAAAAAACACCAGTTACCCACCGCCGCCACTCTTTCCTTCTTCAGTGAACAACCAACAATGAAAAGCCACTACGTCCCTTAATCCTCCTCTCCCATCGTGACTCTAAATTCGGAGGACCATGTAGTCGCCTCCTTCACTCTCCTACCTCTTCCGATCCAGATAATCACGTTGTCATGCATCCGACGACCACTACACCTTTGATCAGCACCGCCGGTAAGATTCGCACCACCGCAGCTTCGATGAACCCTTATATAGCATAAAGGTTAATGACATCTCATCTTACTCCATCACCCCCAATAAAATCGTCCAGCCAAGTGCTCCGGCCTAGTTTCACATTGATGGGTTTGTAAGAGCCCATCCCCAGTTTTGATTTCATATTTAATTCTTTATCCTAATATTATCATCTTTTTCTTAGTCTTTTTCTCCTGATGGGTTATTAAATTTGAAATTGGTAACATTTGATTTTGATTTTTGATTTGATTTTTTCTATTGTGTAGTTGTTTGCATTCTTTTATTAACATATGTTAAAATCCCTAAAATGTGTAGACTATTGAACCCTAATTTTTAACTTTCAATCATAATCTGTCTCAAATTAAGTTAGGAGATTAGTGGTTTTGACTTTCTTATCCCTCGCTTTCCTGAATTCTAATGGTGATAAGTGTCCTACATGTATCTAAACTGTTTTGGTACAATTTAGATTGATTGCTTGATTTTGGGGGAATTTTGGTGATTTGCCTTATTAGTTTTGATAATAATAATTAATTTGGACTAGTTGGCTGATAATTTGCTTGATTTTATGAAATTTGGACTAATGGCTCTATTAATCTTTTGTGATAATGATCAGTTATGAATTATATGACACTCCATTTGTTTTATTTATGGATAAATGCATGTCTTTGACAAATTTAAATATGGACAATTTTTTGTGTTTATTTTCTCACTTGTTCAAAATATTTGACTGAGCAAATTTCTCTTGTCTGATATAAATGATATGGAAAATATCATTGATTGATGGAGTTACCAATATTCTTTCCTTTTATAATCTCTGATTGAATTTTTACATGATTGACTCAATCACTTATTTAAGAAAATTTTCTTTTAATTTCTTTTTGAAAGATATTCTCTCATTGTTATTTTTGTTATTTTTGGTAAAGGTTTACAACACTCAACCTATATAAACAACCCCTCTTTCAATTAGTAGACAACTCTTCCTGACTATTACTCTCTAAAACAACAGGACTACTAGCTATTTTAATATAAGGAAAAATATATATTTCTCAAGCTCTTCGTTGTTTCATTTTGGGTTTAAGGAAGCATCCTGCCAATCTCACTATTGTAAGTGCTTTGCTTCAATATCTTTCTTATTATTTTTTTATTGCTGCTTACTGGTAAGTTCTCAAATCAATATAATTTTTTATTCTCTGTGTGTGTTGATTGCATCATGTTGTGAAAATCATTAGAAAACTTGTTTATAGGGATTATTTGATTTTTGTTACAATATATTCCTGTTTGTCTTGCTATTACATTATGTCTCACAGGTAAATAGACAATTTGGGATTTGAAGAGTCGCCCGAGAATTGGAGAAAGGGTTGCTTGTTCTTTTCCTTTATTTATTTATTTCTTGTGTTGTAATAATCTTTGTAAGCTAATGATGTAATTAAATTATGGGGACTGTTTGAGGACGGGCTTATGGGGTTTACGTTCTTTAACTATACTTTTGTTAATCACTTAGGTAAGCACAATCTAGGACCATCAATAAATTGTTTTAGAACACTAATTGGTATGTTTATCACATTAGCCAAAACTTATTTGTTTTTGTTTATTCCTATTGCAACAAGATGGACTTTACCAAGGATGAGAATGGACCAACTATTAAATCTTGGGTGAAAATTTATTTTACCTATTTCTCTAGGTAATCTATTATTGGCAACCTTGTCCCAACTTCTTTAACTCTAAAAGACCACAATATTTAGATTCACAACTTGTTTGAATTAAGAGAAAGAAACAAATTAAAATATTCTCCCTATGATAACTAAATTCATAAATTATGGTCAACAAACAATACGAGCCGCCAGATACATCAGCCAAGGTTTAATGATTACCCTATCCCACACAAATGGTTTACCTATAACTATTCAAATCCCAATAAAAAATTAATCACACCAAAATATTTTCTAGGCCAAATACACTTTGAATTTGATAAATACATTTCTAGTATTGTGTTGGAGAAATTTATGCCCTTTTCCAAAGTTACAAAGGTTGTACCTATGAACCAACCCCTTATAGCGAAATAGGCATATGGAAAGAGCAATAGACCGAACCAGCCGATAAAAATGAAATGGTCCCTCTATAACTAGTCATCCATGGAATCAAATAAATCACTTTCATCTTTGGTAAACTTACCAATAGCTATAATCATAGAGATCCTCTTATTCAACTACTTTGATCATTTTTGAGCACCTTATATCTTTTTTGGGGCGTTCAAAGATTCGATTATTTTTGTATGATTTCTTTTGCACTGCCTTTTCTGATGGATTTCAAAGATAAAAATACTTTATTGATTAGCCCATATACTGACCTAGGTAAATCCATGAACTTTATTTGATTATTTCTTCTGAATAAGCTTACGAACCATGAATTATCTTATTAAGATAGTTCAATCAATCCCAAACTGTACAAGCTTCTTCCAAAGCATACGACTTTTTGGATATAGATGATGATATATATACATATAGATCTTATATATATATATATTGTAGAATTAAGTACCACATGGGTGTATATATATATATCTATATAAATCCAAATCTAACGAATCACTCATGTTATGATCTTCTACATCCTGAGTCTTCCTGTTCAGTCATCTGGCTTATGTTCTTCATGTAACATTCAGACCGAATGACTCTATAAAATTATGCCGATACTTCTACATATGATGGGAACGTGGGAGACATCTCTATTTTCCCCCAGGGAATCTTTAGAATTCGCACTGCTTAACTTTTAATTCACCTCTGACTATCAAATGAAAAATGAATAACCCATCCTCCTCTTTTTCAAAGAAGGGCTACTTTTGATTCTATCAATGCTTGATACAATTTTGTCTTCTCTATATTACTATATCTCTAGAGTCAATAATTTTATATGAGGAACTACAAAACTCAATCACTTATTGTCGTTACTCTTTAATTTTCTGGTAAGGTCTATCTTTTAGAGGTACTCGAATTGGATCAGTGATTGATTTCTAGGTTTCATTGTAAACCTAATTGGTTATTTCCAATTACGTAAATAAATAATTCAAACTGTACTCAAAGGTAGGGCATTTCCCATTTTTATAGGAACTTCTGTACTAGAAACAATGGTATCTCCAATTACAGCCTCTTTGGGATGTAAAATATATCTCTTCTCACCATCCCTATAGTTTATAATACAAATGTTTGCATTTTGATTAGGGTCGTATTCTATGGTTACGATTCTACCATATATGTCTTTTTTATTTCGTCAAAAATTGATCTTACGGTATAGATTCTTATGACCTCCCCTCTATACCTTGTGGTAATGATTCCTATGGTATTACAACCTTTACCACAATGACACTGTACATAGATCAAATTATTTCATGGATTGGATTTCACTTGACTATCGTCATGCTATTAAGTATTTTTATTTAAGTTCTTTTCTTTCTAAGAGGTGGAATAGAATACCCCAGTTGAAGCATAATGATCATATATTTATAGTGCATTGTATGTCCCATAATAGTTCCCATTCTTCTACTCTTTCCCGGAAGTCGATGACTATTTATAGCTATTACCTTGACACCAAAGAAAACTTTGACCTAATGTTTTATTTCTATCCTAGTTGATCCTGACTAACTAAAATAGTTTTTAGGATAATCACTAGAAATTCAAATCTAAATGGACTCATCCTAAATTCTATTTCTGCATAAGTAAAAAAAGGGGAGAAGTTCTTTTAAGATCAGTTAAGAGAAGGGATTTAATAATTAATGCCAATTGAACATATGCTATTATGAAAGTGTAATGTTATGCAGATAAAGAAGAGAAGAAGTTTTTTTAAAAAAAAATAGGTAACTTTAAAGAGAAGTCTTTTGAGATGAACAAAAAAATTAATGTTCACACATATTCAAACTTTGATACTATGAAGAAGAAAAGCTATATAAAGAGAAAAACTTAATATTCAAACTCAAGTGCTTTCAATTACTTGGCAAACCATCTCAGTGACTTCATATTTATTTAGTTTTGATCCTCATATGTATCTAGGTCCTCTAAGAGAACAAAACTTTTGGAATTAGTGAACAAACCATTTTAAAACATTTTCCCATTCTTAATTTATCATTTTCATAATATCTCCTTGAAAAGATAATTTTCAATATCCCTCAGTATTTCAATTGTACAATAGTTAATTTCTATTTGGTGTGGTGAAAATTATCTCACCTACCTTTGCTCCAATTGTCTATGTGGAATGTTTTCAGAAAATCTGAAAAGAAGACATGAAGCTTTTAGGGACTAAGTCTTACATGCGGAAGTCAAATTCTTTGAAAAGGGTGAGTACTTAGGTCTTATGTTCTTTCTACTAACTTTGCTTGAATGTTTTTTTCTTTTAACAAATAACTTATTGTAGAGTATGTTATTTTTATTTGTATTGTCCTTTTTTTTCTATTTATTTTGTATAATATTGACTTAAGATGAGCTTAAATAGAGTGACATTCTCGCCGAGGATTTATACAACCAACTCCAACTTGAGTTTAAGATTGAGGTATAGTATTTTCAACTTTATTGAGGGATAAAAATTATCAGGTAATGAAATTATATGAGTTTTGAGTGTGTGGGTAATGATTTACTGAGAGCTTGAGTGATAAAATTTAAAGAATTTCCTAATGAACCTGGTTTTTATGTTTTGCAATATTTGAATATTTTAATCTTTATGAATCTCCAAGAGTCCTGAAATCTAAATATATCTTACTTATGGATGGGGGCTCTGGTATATCATATATTTTAAGAAGCTATTTTTTCTCATACAATCTACATAAGTTTTTCTGAGGATCATCAACCTTGGCATAAAGAATTATTTTTGACATCAAAACAATGCCAGAGATCGCGAAGAAAGTGAAAAGCCGAGACAACAAAAGCGTGAACAGCTTCATGAAAACCTAAAAAGAGATCTGATATGTCTCAGTTTAACATTTCAGCAATTCTTTCAATGAACTTCTGCGGTAAATCCTAAGATGTGAAATCTAACTTGCAAATTTTTTCTTTGTTTTTCACTATTAAGACTCTTCATGCATGACTTTCTGCTAAAGATGAAGAGAAGAGGTTGGAATTGTTGTTTCTTCAGTTGAGTGATCACAACAAAAACCTAGCCAATTCTAAAAGTTATGTTAAGTTAGCCACATCAAATATCAACTCCTAATGCAACCAACAATAAAGCTTATTCTATACTACATGCCTAAGAAAGTACATGTATGAGTGTATTCCATTTTCTCTACACCTGTAAGTTCTTATTATACATGAAAATGAAAGAAACAATAGGAAGTTGAGTCTATTTTAATATATCCACTTGTTAATTATATAAAAAGTATGAAGAAATTATATTGGAAAAAAGACAGACTGAATCTGAAATTGATCAATTGGAATCATATTATGAAGTTGCCGGAGGACTAATGAAGAAAAGATTATTTGGTCTCGGATTTGAAGCAAAAATTTAATTTGGGAAAAACAATTGTGCTCGTAATGCCTCCACATCATCAGTACCATCTTTGGTTTCATTAGAGACAAAAAATTTGGAGGAGTTTATGAAGCAATTAATTCCGACACTTTCTACTCACTTTCTTCCGATAGTTATTGTGTGTTGGTGGTATTAGGGTAAAAGAAAGGGACATGCTTGATCCTCCTACAAATTATAATGATGTTGATTTGTAGCTTCATAGTATTCATAGCCCTTCATCGTTGCATTGTTTTTAGATAGACTATTTTGTGTGGAAGTACAAAACAGTTGTGTAGTAACAAATACTAATTTTGATGGATGTGTGTTTAACATTAGTTTATTTTGACAAAATACTTGAACTTGTGGATGTTTGGACACAATTATTGTGCATTTTGCTATCTATATGAATGTTGGTTATTTTAATTTATTCAATAATTTACGTGTTTCAATAATTTTATTACGTAATTATTAGCGACCAAAAATTAGTGACTAATTTTTGTTGTTGCTACTGAAAAACTTTTGCGATAGATAAATTTGGTTGCAAAAGACGGCTGCTCAGTCGACCAAACTATGTTACAACGGATAAACAACAAAATGTTCTATTGTAAATTTAGCCAAGGCGAAAATGAATTTTGTAAATAAAAATGGTGTAGCAACGCAATATTCCATCGGTAACATCAACAACCGATAAATTTCATCGCTAAGCAATCACAAGTTTTGCGACAAAAATATTTTTTTCATTGCTAAGAGGCTAGGAATGAGCAATATAGCGACAGACACAAATCCGTCGCATTTCTATTTAGTGAAGAATTTACATACTATAGCGACCAAATATGATTGTCGCTAAATGCTATTTTTTTATAGTGGGATATCCACTTTTCTAATTTTTAGTTGATGGTACCCAGATCGAAGATCTATCCTAGAAAAGAACATAGAACCTTGCAATTGGTCAAACAGATCATCTACCCTTGGAAGAGGATACTTGTTCTTGACTATAACCTTGTTCAACTGTCTGTAGTCAATGCATATCCGAAGGAAGGGCCATCCTTCTTGCACACAAATAACACCGGTGCACCCCAAGGAGATATACTAGAATAACTAAACCCCTTATCCAGAAGATCCTTAAGTTGCTTGTTGAGTTAACTTAACTCAGCCGGAGCCATTCTATATGGAGGAATAGAAATTGGACGAGTGTCCAAAATTAGATTAATACAAAAATCTATTCCCCTATCCGAAGAAACACCAGGAAGATCATCTGAAAAGACCATTGGAAACTCATTAACCACAGGAACTAACTGAATAGAAGGACCTTCCGAGTTAGAATCTTTAACTTGGATCAAATGATAAATACAACCTTTGAATATTAACCTCTGAGCTCGAAGATAAGAAATAAACCTCCCCTTAGAAGCTAAAGAAACACCCTCCCATTCTATAATTGGCTCACAAGGAAACCTAAAGATAACCCTACGTAGATAATCCAAAGATGCATATCAAGAGTGTAACCAGTCCGTACCCAGAATAATACCAAAATATACTATATCCAACTCAAACAAATCCGCCAAGGTCTGCTTACCACCAACATATACCACACATCCCCATAGACTCTTTTCATAATATCTAAGTCACCTATCGGGGTAGAAATAGAAATAGGATCCAAAATAACTTCCATCTTGAAATCAAAAAATACAACCACATAACGATTCACACAAGAGAGACTAGACCCTGGATTAAGAAAACAATATATGTCATGAGAAAAAAGTTGTAATGTACCAGTAACAAAATCAGGAAATGCCTTGGATTACTGTCGGGATGCCAAAACATACAACCTATTTTGAACAATAATAGAACCAGGAGTAGTAACAGAAGCAGATACCATACCACCAGGTGCACGAGCAGAAGATGAAGTCATAAGAATCTTATTCACCCATGTAGCAACCTTATTGATCGAACAATCCCTGAGATGATGGCCTGTGTGGTCACACTTAAAGCATTTGTCCTTTCCTTTAACACAATAACCCTATCAGGATGACGACAAAATCTACAAGGAGGACATAAAGAAACTAACTAACCTCTACTCGCCTGAGATTGGGCATCCTATGCCTGAGAATTATCACCACTATGATGACACCTGTTGTTCGTCTGACAAGGAGCACTAGCAGAAGAGTAGGAACCAAATCTCCCCCACTTATTTTCTAACATTTGACACCATCTGTACCACCATGAGACTAAGCATCTCCCTGATTAAAAAACCTGCTCCTCTTACTCTATCTATCCCAAAACTTCGCCTGCCACTTTTTTTCATCCTTTACCTACTACATATGAACAATCAACCTAGAGATGTCCATGTCTGTAATTAGCAAGGTAATCTTGTTCTCCAAAATCAGATACCAATTCAACCCAGAACCAAATTTCCTCATTCTTGCCCATATGTCAGCCACTGAATTAGGAGCATACCTTGACAATTGGTGAAACTTCTAGGCAAATTCCTTGACAGACATCTTCCCCTGCTTAAGGTTTACAAACTCCTCCATCTTTGCTTCCCTTAACTCTTGGGGAAAGAACCAATCCAAGAAGATGTTAAAAAAGGACCCCCACAACTTTTTCTCTTTCACATCACTTCAATCCCTATCCCACTCCCCATACCACTAATATGAAATATGTTTGAGCTGATAAGATACAAAGTTTACCCAATCCATATTAGTATACTGCATCTCCCAAAATATTTTTTCTATCTCATCCAAGAAGCCTTGTAGATCCTCCTCCACCTTTACTTTAGAAAAAGTAGGATGATCCATCTTCATAAATTAGCCAACCCTTGTGGCCTTAGAATACAAAACACCTGACCCATACCATTCAGCTTGAGCAATAAAGAATATAGAAATAGCATGAATAGACTGACAAAATTTTGCATTAGTCACCTCTCCTAGAGGAGGACTAGTAGCAACAGGTAGAACTCCAGAATTATTAGGCATAGGATCATGAGATCAAAGATGAACCCCTAAACTAGGATGCTCTCCTTCAGCATTACCCCCAAAAGGGATAGAAGAATTTCCTTGTGTTTTAGATCGATGAGGCATGATCTGAAAGATGAACAAACAAGGATTAGAGAAGATTCTAGGACTGAGAATTCAATTTTAAAGATATAATACCAAGAAAGTGAAGCATTCCTAAATGTCTTGTAGCCTCTTCCTTATGAGTGTGGTCTGCTACACACTCCTAAAAGAGACTCTACTCAACATAGCCTTGTGGACTCCTAGTTGACCATGAACCTAGGCTCTGATACAAACAGGAAATGACCTTCCCTAGTGCCTTATCGTAATAGGCATCCCAAATCTAACCAGGACCAGAGACCACCCTCGTTACCCAACCAAACCTCCAACCGCCTGCTTTGATTTGTCTTAATTTCGAGTATTAAATATATAGTATAACAACTCACACAAAGAACCTAGGAATAGATCACAACTGTGACCAATCCAACCGATTCCAACTATCCCATACCAATAATCCAACCATACCAAACCACACCAAACAAGGCCACAAATCATGCCATATCTAAAGACATGTAAAAACATAATATAATTAATCCCAAAATAAAGTATGACAAAATAATGAGAAATTATGTCTGATGATGCTAGCCTCCTAGCCTATACCAATGCCAAGGCTAACACTAATACTGATCCTGGCCATACCAACCTATAGAAGTACCATAAAGCCTCTATCTGAAAAAGTAATGAAATACATTTGGGATATGCCCCTAACCATAGCTAAAAACCAATATCCAAAATAAATTCAAAATGTTAAAAAGTATCCATAATATAGAATGGAGACTTTTGAAAGAATGGAAGCTCACCACTTCAGTACAAATGTTATCCCTGAGTCAATCACTATGTAAGAGGTGTAGAACGGTAGGTTCCTGCATAGCGTGGGTATACAACCTCTAGTAGATAGGGTTAACGAGTGACCGCTAGTATGATCTTAGGATAAAGATAAAATAATGTCATTTATAAAACCAAGTAAAACTATCCATAAGGTATACAACCATACATATATATATATATATATAACCATACCGAGAAAGAGGGACCGAGTTTAGCATACATTTACCCCATCTAGTTTATGTAGCTTTATCGTCCTAAACTAGTCATGGACTATATGGGTTCAGCTGCCCCTGATGAAAGAGCCCAGTGCATGTAGCCATATGAACAGGGAAGTATCCTATGGTATGACTAGTACATCGCCCAAATAAAGTGTGACATCATGAAAATAGTCGCCAAGACGAACCTCATATCAGCAAATATGAGTTTCAAGTTTTGGTCCCCTTGGGACCTCCACCTTCCAAGGCTTTGATACACATCCCACCATTATTTACCAATTTCCAAATAACCAATTAATTATCCATTTATTAACAAAGGTCATTGTTGTTAGTATCGTTATACCAACCCCTACTTAAAAATATCATCCATAGCCAACCATTTATAGGTTTAAGGGACTTTCATGTGCTCTTCTATTTACCATATTAAACCACTTAGGAGACTTTCACATTCCCCACAAGCATAACTAATTAGTCTTTAGCCTTTTCAAACCATTTAAACCATGTATAATTTCTTTACCAAGTTTAAAACATACAAGAGTTCCATTAAAAGAAGTAATTATAATGAACATATCTTTATAAGAAATTTGTCAAACACATTGGGGGCATAATATAATCAAAACCAATTCCAATTACCAATTAAACCATTCTCATTCAATCCAGTTATCTAAAACCACCGTTAATGCATATAAAAGCATAACTAAAATTATGGGAAACCATAACCAAGCAATTAACACCAATCCCCCTTCCCAAATTATATTTGAAAGCCAAAGACATGCAATAGTAAAACCATAAAATCATTTATATAAACCATTCCTTTAATTAAATTAACAATGAGGGAATAGAAATATACCTTAAACCAAGATGATGATGGACCTAAATCTGCAAGTAAGCCCCAAATTGATCCCTTAGTCGAAACCCTAGATCCCTTTGCCCAATAGCTCTTAAGAGAATTATAATGTGTTTAGGAAGAGTTTCTAAGTATTAATGAATAGAATAATAGGGTAAATAGCCAATCAAGTAGGTTAAAAGTCGTGGGGCCTTATTAGGATAAGTAGGTAAATATTCAGAATACCCTCACTTATGTTGCACAAAATCCTATCACAAAGATACGAATGGCCCTCACAAGTCATACCATGCCAATATGATTGGTATCCTCCACTCGTATCCAAGACTGAACCCTTGGATTAAACATTATCTAATATATGAATCATCTAACTAAGTCATAACCATAGGATATAATCCGTATCCATGACCCGTATCCCTGGTAGAATAAAATACCTAGGGAATTGAACATTGTTTATCATAAAAGTCCTTGGTAGGCTCATGGTGATCCACTCGTACTCAGATACATCCTAAGTAACCAATTCTAAGATTAAGTTAAGGAACCAAATGAATCATAACCACCAATACGACTCGTACCCCTAAGTCGTATCCATTCCATACAAAAATCCATCCCACCAACCAACACTGGTCAGCATACGACCGGACCATTCCATCCATACCCCATCATATGGCTCATATCCATGAGTCATATTAGGACCACAGATCAAATTTCCAATAAATTTTATAAGGTCCAAAAATTAGGGTGTTTCACACACTATGTATATCCAACTAAGAACAAAATAAAAAAGAAAACCTAAAAATTAAAACAATTTTAAATCATAAATCAACATCGTATTCCCAGGCAATGATGCCAAAATTTGGTGACATCCAAGCTACACCACCTCTCAGAAGATGATACGGTCACTGCCAAATATAAAACCTAAAAAATGTCAGTGTCGAATCCCAAGGGAATATATGGATTCACAACTCTCAGTTGTTCTAATCAGCAGGGTGAACTGGAAAAGTAAATGGGGGTTTTGAGTATCAGTGTCGAACAAGTATCAAATATCAACTTCAGTTATAATCAATCATAAGTGAACACTAGGATTGTGTCCCCCCTGGATTCTTAACTCCTTAGGATTATTGTGCTTTGTTGAACCAACATGATAGCTTGCATATAGAATCAATAAGTTATGTACCTTCTATACTCTTTTGGACAAGTAAAAGTATTTTACCCAAAACCTTTTGAGTCTCAAGATGTCACCTTACTAACCCTTATATTGATCCCAGTTAACTATTGCCTTTTGAGTCTCTAGTTATTAGATGAAACCTAACCATCTGACTAAAATAAACCCTAGAAGGAAAGATCGACTGTTAAGCACTAAATTACTGAGTCAATATCTTTTCCTACTCATTACTCCTTGTTTGAAGTAATTAGCAATAATTTAGGTGGGATTCTAACATTTACAGTCACTAAGAAATCTATTATAGTAAATATGTTGCACTGTATGTCCTGGTTATCGATTCAATTCAACAATCGCACTTCCCCTACTTCATCAATCCACCAGGGTTTCCATAAACATAGCTATGGTTTTTGTGCTACTCATGCTTTTGAAGAATTCAATAACATTCATAATCAAAAGCATAGATAAAATTACAATAATATGAGGTAGAAAAACCCATAAATATAACTAAATTAATGAACCAAAGTCCATACAAGAGAATCCGAAGATCCAAATCAAAATATATTTTTTAGTATCAAAAGTGTATAACTCCTACTAAAAATAAATAAAGGGTATTTATAGTACATATGGAAACCCTAAAACAAATCCCCAAACAAAATAGGAGAAAAGAGGGTTGGTGGCCACTTATGGCCCCTACTTACACCCTGACCCTGGGTGCAGTTAGTACCTATCACCGGCAGGGTGGGTTTAAATACCAGGATAAAAAAAATTCTACAGGTTAACTCTCAGGATTTTGGACTTTTGGCACTTGCTTTGCATACTTGCAGTCCATAAGTCCTACTTGTTGCCACATGTTGACTTAAATGTAAGGAGTCATATTTTCATCTCTTTTTCAATTTTCTAACATGCTTCGATCACGAACAAGCCAAAAAGTGTCTCGAATATCCATAATTACTCCACAAAGTAACAAAAATCATATTTTTTAATCTTTTTCAAGAACATAGTATCCAAAACATAATTTCCAGTAAAACATACCCAAAAAACATCATATCTAACAAATAACCTCTGAAACTTGCATTTTTTTCTTATTTTAAGCATCGAAAGTGCTATATTTCTATAGCACATCAGATGAAAATTATGAAGACTAAATCTTAGTAACACACTAGAATTTTGGCATTTGAAAATTTTGAGATTTGAGCCTACTGCCCAAGCTACGACTCACCTAACAAGTCATAAGGTCTCCTTATGAGTCCTAAGGCTCGAGTCATAGGATGACCAGCGAGGTTATCCATGTCTTCAGTACTGACCATGACTCCCACCTAACGAGTTGTGAAAACTCAGTACAATATGAGTCATATAGGTTCCATCCATAACCAAACCATCATAATATCCAAAGTTTCTGTTATGACTACAACTGGCATATCACCAGTCATAATGACTCTTTACGAGTCATCAAGGGCTTTTTCTAATCAACCTAGTGAAGAGGCCCCATGTTTCTGCCAAGACTAAAATTCTTCATAACAACTCGTAATGTGTCCTCACAAGCCGTAAGGTGACCCGTAGTCACTAGCAATAATTTTTTACTGTTTTATTAAGGGTACTTTAGACATTTTCCCTTTTTCCCAATTGTGACCCACAACTTTAAAACCCTTTGGGATCCCATTATCAACCATAAACAAATCAAATATACTCTATCTTCTCTCACTAAATTCCTAAGTCAAGAACAAGCTAGAGCTTCTCAAGATTAGTTATTTAGAGCTTCCATGTGGTGATTTCTCTCCATAATTATGATGTTTTTAGGCATATACCTCTCCCCTTAAACTTGTTTTACTTAAATCATGTGTTTAAATAGTTATTCATATGGATTTGATAATGGATTTTGAATTGGGTTGAGGGTTTTGGAAGGATTGTTACCTGATTTGTATTCCTATGAATTTAATGCAAGTGTTCATATTTTATTAGTGTATTTTAAAACCCGTTGGGGTGCATGGGTATGGTGAATGGGATTGGGGCTGAGGTATTCCCCCAATTTGATAATTTTGGTTTGGAATTTGTTTTTTTAAATTGTGTTCTCTCAATCCATTTGCATAATTGGATTTGAATTATGGTTAATCACATGATTTGTCTTACTTCTCTAAACTATAACATTGCATAAATGGTTAAATAGATAAAAAGAGTTTTGAAGGCCTTGTTGGCCATGTTTTTTATTTTAAACTTTCTTTAATGAACAAAGCAGGCCTTGGCATTCCCCCCAACTTATTTAATAAACAAAGGGGGTCATGGCATTCCCCCAACTTGATTTAAAAAACAAAGAGGTTCGTGGAATTTCCCCAAGTTGACGAAATTGACATGGCATAATTATAAGCTTGCAAGTGTAATGGTATGATAATACTTGTAGTTGATGCCTTAACGGATAATTCCTTGGTTAAATGGATGAGCTATGTGAAACTTGTTTTAATTAGTCTTAAAAGGGGTTGTGTATCTCATCATGGAAAGTGGAAGTCCGGGGAGACCAATACTGGAAATCATATTTGTTGGTATGGGGGTCTTTATGTCAGACCCAAACTAGGGCTTGGCCGTAATGGGTATCTTGAGTCCTCTGTGGATCTGAGACTACCCCCTTAGCCTAATCAATAGAGAACACACACCAACAGAGACTAAATTCCAAATATATAATGAGATAGAAAAGGTAAAATTCAAGACATCTATGTTATGCGCCAATACCAAAGTCCGCAGTAATATCCACAAAGCCTCTAATAATCAAATACCAATAAAAATTGGGTACATGATCCCAACAATAGCCAAAACAAGTTTAAACAAGAGTATATGACATAAGGAACGATACATGAAATGAGGTTCTTCCAGAGCATTGAAGATCACCACTTTAATTCAACTCTCAATCGATTGAGATGCCACCCAATCACTGTGCAAGAAAACTAGTTATGTCTTCGTGCCCTATATCATGTGGGTATACAATGTCCGAAGATGTTTATAAGGTTGATTACTAGTATATAATTAGGGATAAAAAGATAAAGTAATGTCATGATCAATAATTCAAAACTAGACAAAATCCAATGCACATAACCATATGTTAATACATATACACATCACATGGTGGGGTAGGGAAAAGGCTTAGCATGGCTTTTAAGAATCTTCACCTGGTTTGTGTAGCATAACAATCATAATAAGGCGCCCATAGGCTATATGAGTCCAGCTCTCCCCTAGCTGAAAGGGCCTTAGTTCATGAAGTTACATGAACCAGAGGATAATCATATGTACATATGCACCATGGGTGACTTGAACCTCTCAGAATATATCAAAGGTGACTTAAGCACCTAGTTATTTAACACGGGGGACTCAAATCACCCTATTATTTAGACCTCTACATCGGCATGGTGATTTCCAGTATTGGTCCCTCAGGACCTCCACTTTTATGGCTCGGCTACACATCCCTCTTTTAAGCCCAATTAAAACACTTTTCACACATTCCTATTCATTAAGCCACCATACACTATTGGTATTGTCATACCAACTAAACTTTCAAGGTAATATCCTCATGCCATTTTAATTCTATTAAATTAGAGAAAATAACCCTCATTGTTCAGCAATACAAGGTGGGGGAACACTGAATCCCTCTGATCACTAAATTAAACCATCATATTTCAACAACCTCTTTACATCATGTAATTATTTTGAAAGTAGTTCATTTTAACTATGCCCATACTCAAAACTATTTACACAAAAATTAGGTTGGGGTTATTACCAATTCAATTGTCAATATTCACAAAATTTAGGGAAATCACAATCACCTAGTTTATTCACCACACCCATGCACCCCAAACATTTAAAACCATATATAAAGCATGAAGAATGCATAATAACTCAGGGGAAAACAATTTAAGAAATATTCATTCCAAAACCATCAACCCATATCAAAATCCATGTTCAAATTTACATAAATTATGATATAATTTTTTAAATAAAATAATTTTGAGGGTAGAGTCACATGCCTGAAATATAAAAAATTATGGAGAGAATTATCCCTTGGAAGCTCTACTTGAGAGAATTTGAGAGATCTTTGAGAGTGTTTTGATTTTCTAAAGGATGAAAATAAAGCCCCAAAGGGGTTTTATGGATGGGGTTTTTAATTGGGGATCAAGGGAAATGACCAAAGTTCCAATTTAAATAAATATAAAAATCATCCCCAGTCATTATGGGTGACCCTATAAATCATAGGTCATCGTACAACTCATGAGAACCATTTGTAGGCTGGACAGTGTCCATGGGCACCTACACTAGTATGGTTATGAGGCATACCATACGAACCGTATCCATATATTTTGATTCGTAAGCTCCACTCGTAATCAAGATAAAAACTATTGTGGCATACACTGAACACCCTATTTCCACCTAATAACTCGTATAGAGTTATTACAACTTATGACCTCAAGTCATCACCAAGGTAGTAACTCAGGAAAATATCACTGAACACCTTATAACTTCGGTCCTATAACCCATTAAGACACCCTACGACTTATAAGGATAGTCGTAGTCTGGACAGTGAGCTCATAGGTCAAGGAATTTTCAAGGACTAATCTCTACTTGAGAGAATTTGAGAGATCTTTGAGAGTGTTTAGATTTGATAAAGGATGAAAATAAAGCCCCAAAGGTGTTTTATAGATGGGGTTTTAATTCGGGAGTAAGGTAAATAACCAAAGTGTCACTTTAAATAAATTTGAAAATCACCGCCAGTCATTACGGGCAACCTTATGACTCGTAGTGTCGCCCTACGACTCATGGATCCATTCGTAGGCTAGAAAGTGTCCATGGGCACCCACACTAGTCTTGTTGTGAGTCTTACCATACCATTTATAGCAATACATTATGACTATTAAGCTCCACTTGTAATCAAGATAGAAACTATTATGGCATACACTGAACACCCTATGATTCCAACCTTACGACTCCTATAGATTCATTACGACTTATGACCTCAAGTCATTACCAAGGCAGTAAGTTAGGCAAATTTCACTGAACACCTTACAAATTGGGTCCTATGACCTGTTAAGACACTTTACAACTCGTAGGAAGAGTCGTAGTCTGGGCAGTGAGCTAGAAGGTCAAGGAATTTTCAAGGACTAAAATTCGGGGTGTTTTACTTTATGACCGTATGCATGGTTCACACTTATATATATTTTGGATTAGTTGGGGTCGAGGAATCCCTGCCTCATCCTTGTATTTTCTTGATTCATGTGGTGAACACGCACTGGCACCCTTTCAGTCGGGGGAGCTGAACCCATATAACTTGTGGGTGCTTTTATGATAGTTAGAGCTATAGAGTCTAGGTTAATGGTGTTAACTTTCACGCTGAACCTTGTTCCCTATCTCGACATCTTATATATATATATATATGTATGTATGTATGTATGTTTGTATGTATACATATGAACATGTACATTGAGTTTGGACTTGATTTTGAATTGGCATTATTTTATCCCTATCCTGAGTGACATAGTAGTGCTCACCCTACAAACCGTCTCTAGACGTTGTATCCATATATGATATAGGGAATAGAGACACTTCTACTTTTTTGTCGTAATGATTAGGTGATTTCTGGATCTATCATGAGTCAGTTTGAAGTGTCGAGCTTCCATTATTCAGAGGACCCTCATTTCATATTTTGATTTCACTATGTCATAGACTATCTTTTGAATTCCTTTTGTCTATTGTCAGAGGCATGTCCCAACATAGATTGTTCTTGGATACTAAAGGCTTTGTGGATTAATATGGATCGGGATGGATGTTAATGTTCTTAGATTTCTTTTTGAGCTAGTTGCTTAACTATCTTGTTATATGTTTAAAATTTATCCACAACTAGTTCTATTACATTCTGTTTGGCTAGGCAAAGGGATGGTCTCCAGTCCTCGATGGACTTAAGATACCCATCATGCCAGGCCCTGGTTTGGGTTGTGACAATCTTAGTATCAGAGCCTAGGTTCATAGTCATTAGGTGTGCATAAAGTCCTGTCATGTAGAGTCTCTTTTAGGGGTGTGTAGCTTGCCACAATTATATGGGAAAATCTATAGGGCACTTAGGAATGTTTCGTGATAACGCTCAACTTACATGTAAATTTAAGTGTAAGGTGGTCATCATCAATATATTTACCCAACTTTGAAGTGGGGTCAAATCTATGAGAAACAATGTGAGTGGCAGTTGCGTAAGTTCAAAATAAAAGTTGTTTGCTAAGTTGAATCCTATAGTACTAGATGGTTAGGGGTTTTTAATGTATTTGAGTGTGAAAGTTATTTGTGGGCTTCTAAGGGACAAATTCAAGACTAAGAATAATTAAAGTGTAATTAATTAGGTACGGATCTTGGGATTACGCTATCCTAGGGGCATGATATGCATGGGTACATGATATTTTGGTGCAAAATCTAATTGTTAATGATGTGGTAGTCTTGGTTGAGAGTCCTCGAGGATAGTTTGTCAACAAAGTTTCAAAGAAATCACTCATTGATCCTTTTGAGTACCTAACGAGCATGTCAATTAAATCCACCCAACCCCTCAACTGGGTATCCTTATTTCTAGGATGATACCCATGGTAATCACCTTTATGTCTAAGATAGTGAGAATTAGCAAACTATGCCCATAAATTATCTACTATTGCCTTAGTTCCCACATCCCATTTTCAATAATTATTTGAGTTCCAAAATTTCACCCAAACCCTTCTTTCAAGGATGATTTGATATTTCAAGAGATTGGGATTTTCGCCCATCAAAACCATTTGGGTATGTTGGGTTGATGTTGGGTGCATTTATGAATTCTAGTGTTACTATTATAGCCTTTTTAGCCTTATTTTGAGGATGATTCTTATGCTATATGTGCTTATAATTATATAAATAAGCATTTATGTGTCCAAGTATGTGTTTACAGTGTTTAATGGTGGTTTTAGATGAATTTTGATTCAAATTTATCATTTAGAGTTCAACCGAGAAAACTAGTTTAACTAGCTTGAGCTAGGTATTTTTTCTAGTCTATTGTGTTGGGTTATAATGTATTTTAATGAGTTAATAAGGTTGTTATTATATATACATATGTGAAAAAACTTAGTTATAATGTTCAAGGGTCAATTGGATGAAGAAAAGAGTAAAAATAATAAGTTAAAGCTCAATGTGAATTTAGTCTATGCTTAGCTCGTGTTTCTAGTTTGTTGTTAAGGATGTTGTGTTGTTTTGAGCTCTAAATAGTTGTATTTAATTCTATATTTTTCTTTTAAACTGTATTATGATGATATATTAAGGATAAATAAGCTTCAAATCAATTGTAAACAACTCAATAAGGCTCGGAATGGCTCAACGAAAGCACAAGATGCAAGATGGACCCTTGAAATGTATGGGGCACGTGTGAACTGTGAAGGTCTCCAATGGATAAGTTCAAAATATAAATGGATTCATAAGAGGCCCAAGAGTTTTAAACATAGGAGCGTTTATCATATAACTGGGTTTAAAGATGCCCCGTGATGCGTTGAAATCGTGACTAGGTACTGGAATTTGACAGATTTTTAGACAATTATGACCTGGAACTATGGCGCCACACGGGGAACACCAAAATGGAGAAAATTTCACCCATATGAAGGAAAAAAATGTTCAAACCTAATCCAACTTGGTATATAACTTTTCTACTATAAATATAACGTCCTAAAAAACATGTTAAGCATCTTGGGACATCTTGGAACAGCCTAGACCACTTGGGACATCGTTGGAGACTACCACTACTTCTTTTTAGGTTTTATCATTCTTTAATTTCATTTTTTGTATGGTTTTTATCATCATTCCAAGGGATTGGATGATGAATATTTCCATTCAAGGATAACCCCTCTTGCCGGGGTTAAAGCCAAGATTTTTTTTGAATTAATTTTGTTTAATTCACTTATCATTATTGGTTGTTTGTTTATTCTTGTTTTGATTATTTTATAGATTGATTACCCATAAAATACATATATTGTCGACCTTTTGATCTTGGGGGAGGGAATAGGAAGATAGAACATGGGAATAAACAAAGTTTGAGTTTTTATTCTTTTATAAAATAAAGAATTGAACTTAGCATCTAAGACAGGGATGTATTTAAATGCCTTACTTGATTCAAACGTAGGATGATAGCTTTAATTAAATTAATTGGATTATTGAATCCCCACTCAATGATGTAGTTGTAATTTCCATATTAGGTAAAATATTAGAGGTTGGGAAACCATGATCATGTAATTAACCCTACGAATCAACAACCAAGAAAAGCAAGTTGACGAATGAAGTTCAACACATACCATGATAGTTCGAAGTGATTTAATATTGGGTTTTAATCCATTGATTGTCCCAAGACTTTTATTTTTACTCATTATTTATTTTATTTACAAAATTACAAACACTCTTCTTGTTTATTTTTTCTTAATTAGTTATACTAGAATTAGATAGGCGGCGAACGCAAGTCCCTGTGAGATCGATACTTGGGCTTTCTTGAAGACACTTTACTACTTGAAAAGACCACGTACACTTGCGTGTGTGCTTGGTCACTTTAAGGGGTTTTCACCCACAAATCCCAACTAATTTTATCAAGTAATAGTAGAAATCATTATCAACAAACTAGAATCTACACAAATACATCACAACTCATACATAATTGCGCCCTAATCACGCATAACCTCAAGAGGTAGATCTTGAACATTATAAGGATAATGAAAACTAATATACCAAGATGTACATTAAAGATATTCATAATAAAAATAAAGATAGGACAAACCACACTTTAGACAAATGAATCTTCAATAGACAAAGTCAAATCTACACTTTAGAGTTCCTCTAATTAAATCTTGCCTCAAATAAGTGTAAATTTAAGCTCCAAGCTCTAAGAAATTATAAAAACCCTAAACAAAGTATGGGTGGTATACTTGTGGAATGATGGTTATGCCTTATAATGAATGATTTTTGAGCCTTAAATAGGATTTGGGGTCGGCTGGCCAAATTGACATAAATTTCTACTGCGATTGCGTCAACCGCAAACACATTAAGATCACTGTGATCACGGTCTATTGACCTATCTTGATTGACCGTGATTGTAACTGCAGTAACTACGATAGTGTTCTGCATTAGGTCTACTATCTTTACTTTTTCTCTTCATTTTGATCATTTTCAGCTTGCAACCACATCTTTCCTTCTTATAACATGTATGCCTGCAAAATGTGGATATTAGTGCATTTAACCACAAGTATGTCTCACTTAGTCATTCAAAACCTGATAATGTGCACAAATATTGAGTGAAAATGACTGGTAAATTCACTACTCATCAACACCCCAACTTAAAGGCTTGCTTGTCCTTAAACAACACTGCCTTTTACCATGGGACAATGCCATGTATGCCCACATTATATACCCCAATGATCACAATGAATTACTTCAAACATGGGCAAAACTATTTTCAAAGCACTCTTCAACTTAAAATTTAATTCACAAGGATGTAAAAGACTTCAAAGATCAAACATGCAGCAATCACTAATGCTCGAGAAATGACTCCACTTTTACCTCAACTAAATTATATCCATTTTGCCTCATTTTTCGGGGGATGAAAAAATTGCCCATCTCAACTTGTTTACATGCCTCCTCACAAGAAAGAAAACTCCACATACCAAGTTATCAAATATACAACAAGGAATTTAAGTTCAAAAATTTCTCTATCTCAAGAACTCTCGATGTTAACAAGTACCATGCCATAGGATTGTCCCTATTTTCAATCACCACTATAATGAATCCACTTGGTTGGAGATCTTGAAGGTATTTTTGAGCTTGTAACATTGGGTTTGGTGTAGGATAAGATATCATTTAGGAACATATGGATACATCCTCCTTAAACATCTACCTCATTCTCTTCTATCCAACATTTAACCATAGGCCACTTCTTTACTTCACAAAAGTGCCTACTTTTATTTCCTTGGTTCACCCATTTTCTTTTCATTTCTTTTTCTTGCACACTTTATGTTTTTCTTTCCTTTGTTGGATCTATTCTTTTTCTTATACATTTGTTCTCAATGATTGAGCTGTTAGGCACTGACTTACGACTTTGTGGATAAAAGTTACCTCTTCCAATCTTAACCACCCCCAACTTAGGATTTTAGACTCAATCTGCATTTCTAAGTCCACGGAGTATAGGGTTCAAAAGAGGAATAAGAATTAAAAGGTTCACGGCTTACAATATGTTTACCAAAGAAGGGTCTAAAGGCTCAAAGTGGATGACTAGGGGTAACATCTCTATATGGGTAGACTTTTTAGGCTAGAGTGGACTTATAAGTTCACAAATATGGCCTAAGATTATCACACTAACAAAGTATAATAAAAACATTTTCTTGAAATACTAATGGGACAAGTTCAAGATGGTATAAGTATACATGAGATTTAGATAATTAGTCTCACCACACATGGCATGTGGTCTTGCCAAGGAAGCTCAATTACCTCTCACGTTAGACACAAAAATGGAGTATCTACCAATATTTACAAGTCAAAAATTTTGGAGACACAAAAAAAGAAAAAGTTTTGTTACAAAGTTCCTCATATCCATGCCCTTGATTTTTGGAAATTTTGAATGGAGGAGGGTGTTTGCTTTGTATTTGAACCATGCATAATTTGCTAACCATGGAACCAATCCAAGCCTTTCTCTCACATTTTGTATTAATATGGGTAAACCAACCATATGGCTACTCAGACTTCATCAATGACATGCATGCAATACAAAATCCGCAATGCCATAGGTACTAAGACTTCCCCTGGATCCATGGCTCAAAACCCAATCATGACACTTTTTTATTAAGAATGTCGTCAATCAATCTATCATAGGGAAAGGATCATCCAACATCATTATTAAATGAATTAGAAGACTAAAAAATTAAAATAATCGTCTTCATAAAATTTCCATGCTTCACGTCAACTAAGTTCAAGTATTGCAAGTCAATCGTGAACTCACACAAGGGCAAGGCCACACCTCTCCGAGTAAAATACTTATAGTGATATCACTACATAATACAAAATTATAAGGAGGATAAAAAAGGCTCCCTAAAACTGCATTGATATCTATGTTGAAAGCTGGGCATAGTGGCGAGATTGAGACATGACTAGTGCGATCACAGTACCGTGATCGCAACCCTCAGTCTGTGATTGCGATAACTGAGGCTATCTTCTTCTCTATTTTTCCGCATGGATGCTACACTTGTAATCTTGGTTTTCCCCTATTTTTGTCCTCCAACGTGTCTAAAGTATCTATAAAGCAGTAAAAATGTGAATTATTCAAAAATAGATAATGTAAAAATAAAAACAATGGGTTGCCTCCCATCAAGCACTTAATTTAAAATCATGGAACAATGCCTCTAGTGCAATCGTAGTACCATGATTGAAACCCTCAGCCTGTGATTGCGATAACTAAGGCTATCTTCTCCTCTATTTTGTCCTATTTTTCTGCATGGCTGCTACACTTCTAAGCTTGTTTTTCCCCTAGTTTTGTCCTCCGACCTATCTGAAGTATATGTAAAGCATTAAAATTTTGTAACTTATTCAAAAATAGATAATGTAAACATGAAAATGATAGGTTGCGTCCCATCAAGCACTTAACTAATGCATGGCACAATGCCTCTTTAACCATCATTTATGTCTCCACTTAAATAATTTAAATTTCCTACCTAATTTTTGATCAATACATCTTTTAAGTTCATTGGGAAAATAAAAGAGCACACCAAAACATGTTCTATTACGTCACTTTGAGGACTTGAACCTTTTACCTAATTTTCCATCAACTTTCTGAGTAGGCTCATTGGGTATTGGTGAGAACATAAAGAATCCACTTGTTACACCTTGAATTTGGAATTTGTTGACATTTAATTAGTGAGCTTTATTTTTCCCTCTTGGGATGACAAACTCCAAAATATAGGGATTTTCCTCCTCATCTCTAAAATTCATCATTTTATTGGGTGGTTCAACTCTCATCACATCTACCAAGCATAATGTTGAAAAGTGGTTTGAGTGAGGTCTTCTTCCTAATTCCGTAGTTGCATCATTCTTGATATTCTCACCCCAAAATGAACTATAGCCTTCATAAAGGATTTGTTTGCCTTTTTCTTTCAGCTCAAGTGCTATTTTCTCAATCTCGGCATCATCTCTCATGTTTGATTTGGTTGGTTGGGAAACCATTGAGGGCTGTACACTATCAAGCTCTCCATAATTAATGTGGCTTGACATCTTTTCTTATTTAAACTCATTTTGATGAGTGGGAACATTCATGGTTTTTGAGATGTTAAACTTATTACCTATTTCTTCTATCCTTTCGATTTTATTTTTACATGCCCCTATGGCTTGATGCATGAGATTAATGTTATTTTCTACTCAGTCCAAGATAATTTAAAGTATTGCTTCAGCACCATTGTATTTGACATATTATTCTTCCTTTTTCTCATCATAAGACCTATCAAACTCAAAAAAAAAACTAGCATTTGGGTTAGTATAACGAGGGGATGGGCATTTGGCCAATCACTCTAATGTCTATCTCGACCACCACATAGAGAAAAATCATTCCCCTAATAGGATCGAGATGGTGCACACATCTCTGTCAAGGTAACATATCTACAATCTTGCCAAAAATGGGGCCCACCATAATATGTACAAGATTATCAAGATAAGATTTCTGACCACCAAACTCATATTCATTCTAAGATACCATAGTAACAAATAAAAAAAAATAAGAATCTACCTAACACAAGGAATAAAAGAAAATCACAAATAAATATTTACAAGTTTGAACCAAAGCAAGTAAGCTAAAATTCTAAACTAACTCAATACACCAAATTATTCTCCAAAAATGGTGCCATTTTTTATAACGCTCAACTTATATGTCAAGTTAAGTGCAAGACAACCATCATCAATATATTTATCCAACATTGAGTTGGGTTTGAATCCACGAGGATTAATGTGAGTGGCGATTGATAAGTTTGAAATAAAAGTTTCTTGCTAAGTTCAACCCTATGGTACAAGATGGTTTGGGGTTTTTCAAATTTTTTGAGTGTGAAAGTAATTCTTGGGCTTCTAAGGTACTAATGCAAGACTAAGAATAATTAAAATGTAATTCATTAGGCACGGATCTTAGGATTACGCTATCCTAGGGGCAATTTATGCATGGGTACGTGATAATTTAGTGCAAAATCTAATCGTTGATGATGTGGTAGTCTTGGTTGAGAGTCCTTGAGGATATTTTCTCAACAAAGTCTCAAAGATATCACTCATTGAACCTTTTGAGTACCTAACGAGTGTGTCAATTAAAGCCACCCAACACCTTAATTGGGTATCACTATTTCTAGGATGATACCCATGGTATACTCCATCTTGTAATCACCCTTATGTCTAAGATAGTGAAATTTAACAAACTAT
The DNA here is from genome assembly GCA_030864225.1 of Capsicum baccatum var. pendulum. Lineage (NCBI taxonomy): Eukaryota > Viridiplantae > Streptophyta > Magnoliopsida > Solanales > Solanaceae > Capsicum > Capsicum baccatum. The sequence goes on along the minus strand of CM061558.1, from coordinate 45,725,522 downwards.
GCCCATAAATTATCTACTATTGCCTTGGTTCCCACAACCACTTTTTAAGAATGATGTGGGTTCCTAAGATTCACTTAAACCCCTCTTTCAAGGATGATTTGAGCTTTCAAGATCTTAAGACTTTCAGCCATCAAACCCATTTGGGTATTTGGGGCTTTCACCCATAAATCCCAAATAATTTAATCAAGAAATACTAGAACACATCATCAACAAACTAGAATCTACACAAATATATCACAACCCACGCACAATTATGTCCTAATCAAGCATAACCCCAAGAGGTATGGATAATGAAAACAAATAGACCAAGATATCCATCAATGAATTCATAACAAAAATAAAGGTAGGAAAAACCACACTTTAGAGTCAAATGAATCTTCAATAGACAAAGCCAAATCTACACTTTAGAGTTCTTCTAATTAAATATTTCCTTAAATTAGTGTAAATTTAAGCTCCAAGATCCAAGAAATTACAAAAAACTTAAACTGATGATGGGTGGTAGACTTGTGTAATGATGGTGATGCCCTAGAATGAATGTGTTTTGAGATTTAAATGGGATTTGGGGTCGGCTGGCCAAAATAACATAATTTCCCTTGAGCATAATCCCTCTAGCCTGTGATCGCTAAAGATTGTACATGATTGCATCATTCGTGAATGTGTTAAGATAACTACAATCACGGTCCATTGAACAATCTTAACAGGTCATGATCGTGGCCCTCAAGCCATGATTGTGGTAACTGAGATCGTGTTCTGCTCCAGGTCTACTAGCTATACTTCTCTTCTTTTTGATCCTTTTCAGCTTCCATCCATATCTTTTCTTCTCATAACTTGTATTCCTATAAAATATGGATATTAGTGTATTTAATCACAAGTATTTCTTACGTATTCATTCAAAACATGGTAATATGCACGAATGTTGAGTGCAAATAAGTGATAAATTCACTATTTATTATTTCCCTTTCTTGTGATTAATTTTTTAGCTATAGAGTCTAAGGTATTAAAATATCCTCTAATTTTATTTGTTCACATTTCAAATCATGCCTTCCTGAAAATCTAATGCTCGGGGAAACTCATTTATCCCACCTAAGGACAATATGTATGGAACTTATTCTACTTATGAAGTACAAAGTCAGTCTAGGCTTCCTGCTCCTCACTGCCTATGTGGAGTTCCATCGATCCCTACAATCCTACTTAGTCTTCTCAGGATGATGATTTTTATGCCCCACAACCCTAAGAAGATGTTTGTAATGTCAAATTTCATTGATCTATTCATTTGTTAACTCAGTTGGTGACTTATCAGTTTTTTAAGACTGACTATGTTGGCTCTGTTGCTCCATCTTCTGAGGTCACTAGAGTTTTCTAGTTTATAAGGTTGAATCCTCCGACCTTTACAATATCTAAGGTTGAGGAGGATCTTCAAGGATTTATTGATGAAATAGAGAAGATATTCAGGGTGATACATTCCATTAATGTAAAGAGTGTTGAGTTTTCTGCACATTAGTAGAAGGATATAGCGTACTAGTGGTATGAGGAGTGGGAGAAGTTAAGGGGTAGTGATGCGAAGAAAGCTATGTGGGAGAAGTTTTTCAGTGTTTTCCTTGATTATTTGTTTTTTTACGAGTTTAAAGAGGCTAAACATGAGGAGTTTATAAACTTGAGGTAGGGAAACATAATTGTGGAGGAGTATGCCTTGAAGTTCCATTGGTTGTCCTGTTATGCTCCAGAGTTGGTGTCTCGCATGAGGGATAGGACGAGAAAGTTTGTTTTGGGTTTGTCTCAAGACTTGGCACTAGAGTATAAGGAGAAAATATTGAATAATGACATAGATATCTCTTAGCTGGTGGTGTATATACAACAAGATAAGGATGAGAAGAAGAAATAAGTAGAAATGGGAGACAATCAGAACAAAAAATTCAGGTATTCAAAGTAGAGTAGAGGCTAGTAGAACAGAGGTAGAGATGGCAGAAGTGAAGAAAGAAGAAGACTTGGGAAACTCAGGTTTATATTCTATCGCTAGTTCTCTATATCCTAAGCCAACTGGTGATCGTCACTATAAGACTGACAATGGGTTTAAGGTATAAGGTGCCCAATCTCAGTCTAGTATAGCTTAGTAAAATTCATTATATCCTCTTTGCAGATTTTGTGGGCAGCTACACCATGGTTTTTTTATTAGAAGAGGAATAGATATTTCAAATGTGGCTAGCTTGGTCACATTCAGAGGAATTGTCCTTCGTCTAATGTTGCTACTGGAGTTAAGAAGATTTTAGTTTCTACTTCTTCATCTCCTGTGACAAAGAGTGCTACTTATAGTATTGACACTAATCGAAATCATCTTTATGCTCTTACTAACTATCAAAAATCTGAGGCATCTCGTGATTTTATCACTATTACATTATAACTTTTCTCCCATGACATGTACTATTTACTTAATCTAAGGGTGTACCCCTTCTTATATGACCCTTTATGTGACTATTTATTTTGGTTTCGTCCTTGAGTAAATTTAAAGCAACATATATGGAAAAGAATATAATGATTAAAAGTCATATTTAAATTACATATTCCTAATTAATATTTAAGATGTCAAGTCAAATAAACTTTTTTTCTTATAAAGAATGTCTTCTTAGCAAAACGGCGCATACAGAACCCTAAAAGAAAGATTACTTTCCGACCAGTATGGCTACGTTGTCCGGTGTGAATAACCCACCTGAGGAATCAGTAACTCAAAAAAAATGAAGAGGAGAAAAGTTTGAATTGTTTGGGACCAAAATATGCAGATCTCTTGAAGCCTAAGGTTTATGTGCATGATACTAGTAAGGTTCTACCAAAACCAGTAATTATGATGCATGGGGAACTTAGTGTTACGTGGAAATCATCGGAAGTGAGAAGTTTGGTTGTATAGTAGAACTTACAATATCTCATTATTGGTAAATTATCATATTAAAAAAATGATATCACAGAATTACAAAAATTCATTCCTATGCAATATGAAATATAGGGTGATTATACTATAGGAGTGATGGATGCAAGACACATACTGATTAGATTGGGAGGATTATAGGACTATTTTAAACTATTTTCAACTTCAGCTTATTATATTAAGGCCAAAGACATGTATTGGTAGATGAAGACTCTAAAATAGGATATGTGGTTTTAGCCTGATATTGAAACCACGATAGGCATAGCATGAATTACAATGCCTGATTTACCATCAAATTTATTTGTTAAGGAAGTAATTTTATATTGCTTCTATTATAGGAAAACCTTTAACGGTGGACATGACAACAAGAAACCAAACGAGGCCAAACTGTGAAAGGGTGAAAGTAGAGATAGATTTAGTTGCTAAATTACCTCATAGAGTGAAAATCAATAAGGAAAATAATACTCATAGGAGATAAAGTCCAAATGTATTCAGATATAATATTATTACATGCCTAAGTATTATAAAGAATGTTATCTACAAGAACATAATGAAAAGAGTTGTTCGAATATTCATCCTGAGTTACATGTAAAGTTACAAGAACAAAGTGGAGAAGTGGATAATACCCAAGGTAATGATTAAAGGAAGAAGGAAAATGTTAGAAAATATGCTGATAACATAAATAAACAACAATGTCTACAAAGAAGAAATAAATTTAGGAGGGATAAGTATGGTCATATTTTAGGGAAGGTGGAGAAATGTCAAGGAGAAGTAATTACTTCAAACGCTTTTGATATATTAAATAAGAGGGAGGATGTGTAGAAGGAAGAGACAAGCTATTAACAAAAGAAGAAGAATACAAAATATTGGGTGAATAAGAGTTTTGGCAAATAAGAAGAGGAGATATTACCAATAGAGCAGATTATTAAGGAAAATAGTTCTGATGTTCCAGTAGAAAAGGCTAGAATTGATAATCAAACAGAAATGAGAGAAAAATATCCAAATCAAGAAGAAGAGCATATGAATTAGAAATTACAACTACAAAAACAAATTTTAGATGAACCTAACACGACAAGAGAACTTATGGTACTAGAACTAGAGAAGTATGAAAAGGAAGGCATGATGTTAGAAGGGATTTTCCCTTTAGCAATAGAAGCAAAGAATCTAATGGATCCTATCAATAAAAATAAAGAATATTTGGAGGACAATATAAAGAAGATTGAAATAGAAGGTAAATTGTCTTCAAAACAAATACAATCATTAAGTGCAAAGCATGGAAAGCAATAGAGAAGAGGCAGAATTATAAGTGAAACTACAATGCAGACAAGAAGTCATATGTCAAAACCAACATCAAAATGAATGCTTTGATATGTAATATCATCTCTGTGAATACTCACAAATAATTTGCAAGGTTGATAACATTACAGAGAAGACATCAATTTTGTTTTATAGGGCTCATGATACCATTTCAGGAAATCTATAATATTGATGAGTACAAAAGAAGATACGGGATACAACATGCAATAATGAATTTATCAGGCAATATATAGGATTTTATAGATTCAGTAATAAAGGATAGTGTCATCAGAGATGAGAAACAATAACTCACTTTGAATTTGGAGAATCAACAGGCAGGATAATCACTGTTTGTTACTCTAGTATATGCAAAATGTAATCTGAATGAGAGATTAGCATTATGAGATTCATTGAAAGATATTGCTAATGTCATCAAGTACCCATGGCTAGTGGGGGTTATTTTAATATAATAAGAAGTGATAAGGAGAATCTTGGAGGATTACCGGTCGTTGTAACTGAGATTAAGGATTTTAATCACTGTATAAACATTTGCAATTTTGAGGAATGTGTTTTTAAGGAAAGCAAATACGCTTGGTGTAATGGAAGAACTGAAGAAGAGTGTATTTTTAAGATATTAGATAGGGTTTTGTATAATGGTAAGATGCAGGAGGTATTTCCAGTAATAAAGATTGAGTAGTTAGTGAGAAGTGGTTCTGAACATACTCCAATGTTAATACAGTTTATTAGGATTAGTGAGCAGATAGTCAAGTCTTTTAGATTGCTAAATTTTTTGAAAAAGGAATCATGCATGGAGCTAATTAGTTTATCTAGAAGGCTTAAATAGAAGGAAATCATTTTGTTATTTTTCATCAAAAGATGAAAAAACAAAATTTGCTTTAACTGTATAGAGTAAGCAGATATTTGAGAATATTTTTCAAGAGATAACTACTTTAGAGGAAATGATAAAGATAACACATAAATAATTTGAGGAAGACCCTACAGGGACCAATAGATCAAACTTAATTAAAGCACAAGCAGAATTAAGTTTGTTGTTAAGAAGGGAAGAAAACTTTTAGAGGCAGAAAACTGGTTTTGAATGGTTTGAGGATGGAGTAAGAAATACCAATTTTTTTCATACAATAGTGAAAGGTAGAAGGTCCGGATTGAAGATTAGAAGAATTCAGAATGGAGAAGGAATCTAGTTGGAAGAACAAGATGAGATTGCACACTTCGCTACAAGATTCTTCCAGAAATAATTTACAAAATAAGAGAATGCAGAGGATTTCTCAATATTGGATGAACTGCTTACAATAGTACTAGAAGCACAATATATTGAGTTAAAGAAACTTCCAACTATGGAGGAGGTAAAAATAGTAGTAATGGGACTAAACAAAAAATAGTGTTGGAGGTCTTGATAGCATAACTAGAGTTTTTTTATCAGGATGCATGTGATATTATTGCTATGGATCTACATCAAATGATAATAGCCTTTCTGTGTGGGTATAAGCTTCCAAGATTCATTACATATACTAATTTGGTATTGTTACCAAAAAAGTTAGCAGTGAATACCTTTTCGGACATTAGACCTATTTCTATTAGTAACTTTATGAATAAAATATTCTCTAGAATTATTCATGAAAGAATTAAGGGAATGCTACCTGATATTATTTCTGAAGAAAAAGCTGAATTTGTTCAAGGAAGAAGTATAGATGAAAATATACTGGTGGTTCGGGAAATAGTGGCTGGAATTAGGAAAAGAGGAAAACCTCCAAACATGGTTACGAAGCTAGATATGATGAAATCTTATGATAAGGTTGAGTGGTTGTTTCTCACTAAAGTTATGAGAAAGGTAGTATTTTGTCAAGAAATAATTGATATGGTGTTCAGATTATTAGTAAATAACTGGTCCTCTATAAAGCTTAATGGACAACCGAAAGGATTTTTTAAATCCTCTAGGGAACTAAAGAAAGGGGATCCTCTTTCTCCTAATTTATTCATCTTAGCAGAAAAGCTATTATCAAGGAGTTTGAAGGCTTTATTATTTAAGAAAAAGTTTAAACTTTTTGGTATGCCTAGGGAAAAACCAAAAATTAATCATCTGATTTCTGCAGATGATATGATTATACTTTGTAAGGCTAAAGTGGGTACTTTGCAGTTGTTAACATCAACTTTGGAGAAATATGAAAGAGTTTCTGGGCAGAATATCAATAAAAAAAAAGTGCTTTGTATTTGCATAAGAATGTGCCTAATGGTACTGTAGCTATAGTACAAGTATCTACTAGAATATTGAGACACAATTTTCTTTTTAATTACTTGGGGTGTCCAGTCTTTTACATAAAAAAGAAGAAAGATTACTACTAATCGATAATAAATAGAATAAGCAACAAATTGCAAGCTTGGAAAGTTTAATTATTACCTTTTGGAGGTATAGCTTTTTTTAATCAAGCATGTTTTGCAAAGTATTCATATTCATTGTCTATTAGCTATAAATCCTTCCATGAATATGATGAATACTATACAAAAAAAATTTTCTCAATTTTTCTAGAGTAGTACTATAGGAGCAAGAGAAAGACACTAGGTGAAATGGAAGAATATGTGTTTGCCAGAGGAAGAAGGAGGATTGGGGTTCATATTACTACAGGATGTATCCACTTCTTTATTTTGTAAACTTTACTGAACTTTTAGGACTAGCAAGTCCATCGGGATTGATTTTATGCATAATAAGTACTGTAAGAAATATCACCCTAAGGAGGTTTATGGAAATCAGGTGGAGGGGGGTCTCAAGTCTGAAAAAAAATATTGCAAGCTAGAGATCTTATAGGTCATATTATAGTGTGGAAAATTAGGAAAAAAGGATTCTCATATAAGGTTTGAAAACTGGATTGGATTGGGGGATATGTATTCTATTATGAAGAAAAGTAAGGAGTGATATGACAGATACCAATTTGTTAAAGACTTCGTATCTTATGGAGCATGAAATGAAGATTTGTTCAATTGTCTTTTTATAGAAGATCTTGTGGGCTCATATACTACGTAAAATAATACTACCAGAGAAGTCACAAGAACAAAACAACCATATGGAGTGTTAAGGCAAGAGAAAAGTTTACAGTAAAGTCAGCCTGACAGTATGTGAGACAAAGGGATATTGCAGATGAATTCTATAAGCAATTATGGATAAAAGGGTTGCCATTTAAAAATGTATTCTTCATGTGGAGAATGTGGAAATAAAAGATCTCAATGGATGATATTATAAAAAAAATGGGGAGAAGAGGGTCTTTCTAGATGTTAGTGTTGTCAAAATCCATCACAAGAGACTATGTCTCATGTATTCTTGAGATGCTATACTGCTAACAGGACTTGGTCCTATTTCTCTTATTTTGCAGGTATAAACATTCAGGGATTAAGCCCAAGAGGTATAATTTTTGCATAGTGAAATATTGATGTAAAGAAGAGGGAGAAGGTGTATTATAAGGCATTACCAGGCATCATTCTTTGGGAATTATGTAAAAAGAGGAATACTTTGAATCATGAAGGAAAAGGTCTGAATGCACAAAGACTGATTCTTAACATTACTAGCAATATGAGAATGTTATTGAAAGTAAGGAAACCAAAGCTGGAATTCTCATATGAATGGCTGGGAATACTAAAGGATTTTGAAAAATTAAAGCCTAGAAGCTACTATGTTATGGGAGTTTCCAATGGAAGGGTGGGTGAAGTACAATACATATGGAGCATCAAGGGAAAATCTAGGAAGTCATCAAGGGAAAATCTAGGAAGTAGATCTTTTTCCCTTCGTGTGAGATATGTACAAAGTGATCAACTATATGCAAAGGGAGCTATCATAGAAGATATTAATAATATAAAAGAAGAAGCAGTGGCAATTCTACAAGCAGTTAAGTATTGTAATAAGTCAAAGCGTGAGAAAGTCATCATTCAGACAGATTTCTATCAATGTAAAAAATCATAAACAAGGAATAGAATAGTCCATAGAGTGTAGCAGATATTATACAACAAATTTGGCAACTACATTCAAGTAAGCAAGTGCAGTTTTAGCAAATACTAAGATAAGGAAATCAATTAGTTGATTACTTTGATAACTTGGCATTGGATCATGGGAATTCATATTAACATCATTTAAACAGCTAAATGCAACAGGCAGAGGAAATGTTAATAGTGATAAGCTACAATATCCTTATCTGAGATTGTCACCATTAAGAGAGTGAAGGGGTTAGGATGGATAAAGCTATGTTATCACAGGCATTATATTTACAACCCGAAAAGGTAACAAAAAAGGTAAAGCAGCTAATTAGCCTATCTAACACAGCCAACAAAAAAGGACTTTCAGCAATAGGGGTCAGAAGGTTGGATCTTAATTGCAAGCACTTGAGAAACCTATTACTTTCCAAATACTGATGGTTGTATCTCCATACCAACCATATCTGGAGATTAGAGAATGAGAGGTCAAGAAAAATAGATATTCATAGCTTAAAGAGGATGGGGAAACAGGGTATCAACTCACTTGGAATAAGTAACAAGACTCAGTTGACTAGACTCGTTAATTTAACTCCAAAAATCATAACATAAACCCATTCACTAGAGAACTCATATGAAATGAAAGAATAAAAAGTAAAATATCAGGAGAGTACATGAACAATCAAAAGCAAATAACAAATGAAAAGAAAAGAGAAGGAGATACGTCTGAAATCTGGAAAGGGCCTCATGCATGATTGTTCAAGTACAAAGCTTATTATCCAAAGAAGAAGGGGAAGGAATTGTTGTTTCACAAAGGGAATCATAGTGGGGGGAGGCAGATGAAAGCTAATCTCAACACTGACCTCTTTTTAGGAAACCCCGCTGAAGTTTATATGTTGTTTTTGATTTTTGTTTGGGCCAGGACATGGAGTGGACGGATCTATTTTTGGTTTTGTTTTTTTGGAATCTTTCAGATAGGTTGGTCCATCTTTGTTATGTTTTTAATTTGATTTATTAATAAAATAAAAAATTTAACAAAAAAAAAAGAATAGTTCCTTAAATGATCAATTGTACCTTATATATATAGAATATACTAATAATTCTGGATTTTAAAAAAATCATTTAAAAAAAAAAGAAATACTTCTTTTTGATGAATAAAAATTAGTTAAACAATTTAAATTATTTATATACATATAGTAAATGAATATTTGATTAACAGGTATACAACAAAATAATGTTACTGATAACTCGATATTTATGAAAATCAACTAGTAAAAGTATTCTTGAATTATGCCTTAATCATGTGGTGACTGTATTAATATAATTGTATCACTTTTATTATATTAATTAATTAATATTAGTGATACTAATATTATATATATATATATGTGTGTGTGTGTATGTATATATGTATGTATGTATGTATGTACGTGTGTAGTAAATTAATAATCTGATTAGCAATTTTATTGCGCATATATGGAAAATAATATATTCTGATCAAGATTGGTTCTAATTAGAGATGCCTATAAAAATAACTATATATTGGAAGGACTTCTATGTAAGACGAACATTCAAGCTTCTACATCGTCTATAGAAAAATAACCTTTGTATAGATGCAGGGGCAATATAGAGAAAAAAAATTATACAATGCGGGTACTTACAATTTTACTTTATTTTTCTTTACCATTATTAATTTTTCTTAAGCTATGTTCTCCTAAATGAAGAGTATAATTATGACTGACTATTTTATTGTCTACTATTGAATTTATGTAACAATATATTTAAAAATGTATGTTCATTATTTCAAACGTTTCTTCTTCTTCATTAAAGAGTGTTTATCTATATATAAATCAGATTTTAGGATTTTATGAAAAAATAAAATATTATGCGATTGAGATAGGAGAAGAATACAAGCTCGACTTGTATTATCATAAATTGAAGGTCAAAATAAATTCACGATATAAACACTATGTTATATGGTGAGTTATAGCAAAGTGATTCATAATCCTAAAAAGGTGAAAATTTCATTTCCATTCCCATTTGTTTATTTGATATGACTACTAATGTTTTATCGTCTTTTTTATATGCTTCATAAGATCGTATTCTTAATCGTATACAAGAGGTTTTTTTTATTTCTAATTGTAGATATATTTGTGGCTAATTTTTCATTTTTTTTTATTTCAATGTTTTCTCTTTTTTTTTTTTAATTGAAAATTGTTCCTGTTAAATAAATTTTCATCATATTCTTTCACTATAAAGTATTTTTATTATTATCATTATTCATAAATTTAATTATTGATCTTTATATTAAGATTACATTTATATTTTATTTTAGATGTAATGAAGGAATCTGAAATTTTGATAGATCTGATGTATACAAATATCTCATAAATGTAAAATGAATATTTGAGAAATGAAAAATTCGATGGAAGACTAAAATATATAAAAGAAGGTTACCAAATCATCAATGTTTGCATATTTTCATGTTTGATTTAGCCTTATTATTAAAGTTGTTATTTAAAACTAATATTACATTTATCTTTTATTGCAAATATAATTAAAAAATCTGAAGCTTCTACAGATATAATGCATACAAATATTTCTCAAATGTAAAATGAATATTTGGAAAATGAACAAGTACAATTGAGAAATGAAAAGATATATATATATATATATATATTCTTTAATATGGAAGAGCCTTGGAAGCAGGTGACGGTCGTCATGCCTGCTTCCAAGGAAAATTTAATCTTTTTGCTAGAAGTGTTGTCTCATCCAAAATACGCAATCCCTCTTAACAACACGTATGATTTTTCCTTTTTCTCTTTGCCATATCCATTTGCTTTGCTTATCTTTAAAAACTTCAATTGGGATTTGGTTAGCTATATTTAAGCTTCAGTTTACTCCATTCAAGCTAATTCTGTCGTTCAGATAAATCCACAACTGAAAAACCTAAATCGATCGAAGTCAGCGGCTCTCCAAAATCCTGTAACTTGTTGATTTCTTGGTGCTCCGAGTTTAATTTCAACTAATTTAATGTCAGGCTTCTTGGCTTTTATAGGTCTTCTATTTTAAGAGAAAAATTTCCAAAAAACTCACTCAACTGTGTTAACTTTCTATGTTTTGTTTGGGTCATATTTGAATTTTTCTCAGTAAAGTAAAAAGTAAGTTGTTCTGAGATTCTGTATTCTGTATTATAGACACATTCGTTTGGTGGATATCTATTTGTTGGAGAAATTTTTTTTTTCAATATCACTATTGGATGTTGCCCACTGTTTGATGATATGTCTATACCAACTTCTCTTCTTCAATAGTAAAATACTTATTTGTTAGATTGATTAAATAAGTGTACCAATATAAATTGTGGGTATGTTTTATTTTTTTAATTAATTGGAAATTTTTGAATTACTCTTTAATTGTGTGCTGAATTTTGATTTGCACCAAAAAGAACTGTGAGTATGCTACATTTGAAATTTTGAAATTAAAATTTACAATTTTTGTCTGTAAATTTGGTTCAATATGCATCAATGTGCAATCCTGTAAAACAATTAAAGTGTGTCTGAATGTTGGTTATGCAGTGCTAGACAAATTTCTTGGTTTACTTATTTCAACAACTTTAAATAATATTAGAAATTCGGAACTGAAGATACGTTCTGCAGTGTGGAATATATCTGACTCTCCAAAGCTAATTGAATGAGTGTATTCTAAATGCACCTGCATTCTTGAAATTATCGTATTGTTGGGATAAATTAAGTGAATTACAGTTGCATATAGATAATTCAAAATTGCATATAAACAAATTGGTTATTAGTGTTTTTGGCTTATAAAAACTTTGGTGTTCATGCTTTAATAATATAAAAAGTACTTGATTATCTTGTATGTTTACACAAACAGCCTCTTAGTCGTTTCAAAAACATACCAAGTTGAATTCATAAGTGGGGTCTTCGAAGGGCAGCATGCACGCGGACTTTACTTCTACTTTGTGAAGGTAGAGAGTTTTTTTCAGAGGACTCTCCAGTCCCTCTTAGTCTTTCAATGATTTCTAATTCATTGCAAATAAAAAATAACTCATGTTCATGAACAAACAAGAAAACAAGTTCATTGCCTTTTCTAAGACTAAATCTATTCAAATTGTTAGTTTGCATTATGTTTGGATGTAATCAATATCTCCTTGTATAGTTTCCACTATTTCACTAAAACAGTTTATATCATAGAAGAATTAGTTACTACTGTGCATTCATTGTAGCTATCTAGGTGAAAGGCTAAAAGCTGTTAGGTTAGTCGGTCAGAAAGGTTAATAGTTAGTTGAGCCCAACTATCAAGGAATGATCTAGAAGGTTCCATATAATATATATTTTGGTGCTTCATATTAGTCTATAAACAGTAGTAGTAAGAGAGAACAAAGACTTGTACATTATATTTTTCCTTCAGAAATAAAACTTTTCAAGTTTTATCCTTCTTTATTTGTCTACTTGGTGAGTTTGAGTCAATGGAGAATTAACCATTGATGAGCCAAAAAATACTAAATCTGTGTAAATCTCTTTAAGTTTTGTATATTTATCACAATTTGCTATATTTAACTTGGTGATTATAGCAACAACGCCTCTCAAAATTAATCAAAATGATATTCTCTATATCAGTACATCAGATGATTCAGTTGTTGTGTTAATTCTAATCAAATTGACTGAAAACAACATCCTTAATCTCTCATTTCGTTTAAACAAAGTTGTTACTTTGGTCTTCTTCTTCATTGTTTTAATGTATTACTACTAATTTTTTTTTTGTAGAGAACAATTTGTGAAGTACTTTGAGAAGAATGGAGAGATAATAGACTTGGTGATTATGAAAGATAGGCATACACATAGACCTAGAGGTTCTGGGTTCATGACTTATACAAATCCAACCATTGTGGACACTGTTATAGCCAAAAATAAGATTATCAATGACAAACTTGTAGACAGTGTTATAGCGGAAAACCGTATTATCAATGACAAATAATTAAGAAGTTTAGCTTCTACTTTTTTGTACCTCCTCTTTTCCCATTCAATTGATGTTGAATTTGAGTTGTGAGATATTATAAAATTATGCCCAAATTTGTTGACTACCTGTAATATATATAGAGAGACTTTTGTTAGTCATGCTTTAGGTAGAGGGTCTATAGGAAACAACCTCTCTAACTCTAAGAAATAGGGGTAAGATATGTATGTGGGATTACACTGAGTATATTGTTGTAGTAGTTTAATTTGTCATGTTCTAAGTTGAGGGACTTTTGTAAGTAATCTCTCTATCTATATGAGGGTAAGGGTAAGGTCTCCATACACTATACCCTCCCCAGACCCCACTTATAAGATTACACTGGGTTTATTGTTCTACTTTATTTAGTCATATGCTTGCGAGTTTGAGATCTTGGTTGAGGGTATTGTTTGCTGCAGACTAATACTAGTCCATTAGTTACATACAGTTGTCCTATGTTTAGAATTATTGAAAAAAATTAGATTAAGAGTGAGTTTTGTCTATTAAATTGATGAGAAGGAGAGTATTGCTTCTTCCATAATTGATATGAATAAACAATATAATTATGAGTTTCTTCACTACTTGGTGTGTCAAAAATCATACTTTATGTACAACTGAGATGGTGACTATGAATGTCGTATTCATTATGTGTTGTTCTATTTATAGATGTCAACAAATAAAAAGAAGGCCACCATTTCTCGCCCACAATACCAAAAGTGCCAATACTCAGTGGAAACTACTTCTAAAATCAATTTTAGGAGACGTGAGATATATCAAAAACTTTTAACTGATAAAAAAAGGCGCTTTTATCATGCCAACGATTAAAAAGGCTTGAATCAAGAAGCCAATGTTCAATTGCATCATGCTCTCAAACTAGATTTGAGTTGCATCCACAAGTAACACTAATAATACGTGAGTCGTCTATTGTTGCTACGACAGGTTAGAAATGGGAAAAATATTATGTTCTTTTTGTGTCATCAATATAAAAAAAATTCTCTTTTCCTCTGATTATAATTAGACGCGATTTTCTAATGCTTAACATTCTACAATTCCCACACTAGCTGATATGTCCTCCACTTATGCCGCGAAGCCTATCTTTGGCAAAGAAAAAACTATTGTGGAGTATTTCACCTCGTTTGAAGTTGGTAAGTGTCAACAATAACCTATTATAGTAACAACTTTCTCTATTTTAATATATATATTAACAAAAATATTTTATACATTTTAGGTTCAACGTCTTCTATGCCTCATCAACAACACGATTCACGCGCATTAGCTATTGCAGACAAAGGTTTGTTGCGCTTCATTTTTCTACTAACTTTTGGTACTAATCACTACCAACCGGTAATACTGTATGCTACTGTAGCTAAACGTATAAGTTCTTTATTTAAACTACTTATGTACCATTTTCTAACAATAAAAGTTGTTCTTATTTCAACAGTAATTGATATATCTTCTAATGATGAGGTGATGTTTAGCTTTGTAAAGGAAAAAGTTTGTAGTAACTATTGCTCTGTCTTTGAACTTGGTAAATGTCAATAATACAATACCATAGCTTGGTCTCTCTCTCTGTCTTTCAACATACATTAATAAAAGGATTTGTTTATTCAGTTCAACATCCACTGCACCTCATCAACAACCAGACTTGGAGATATTGGTTGCCACAAACATAGGTTCATCTTCTCTCCAATCTTCTACCAATATTTACTATTGATTGCTTTCTACCACTAATGGTGTACGTTACTGCAACTAATATACACAGGTTCTCAATCAACAAAAACCAACTAAAACTTTAAACAATTGCCCAATAATTAGATTATTTTAAAAAAAGTTCCAAACTATAAGTATTGTGTTGCAAAGAAATTTGAGTATGAACCACCCGCATTTTGTTGTAGCAATGGTACAATTACGTTGACATCATATAAATACATGTTGAATTGTTGAATCTCTATTTAGAAAATACTGAAGAATCTGAGCACTTTCATACTTACCTTAGAATGTATAATAACATGTTCGCATTTACTTCACTTGGAGTGAAATATGATAAAACCCTAACAAAAAGGGACCCTGGTATTTACACCTTTAGAGTACAGGGACAAATGTATCACTTTATTAATGATTTGATTCCATTAGCTCAACAACCAAAAAATTTGTAGTCATATTTTTATGATGCTAATACAGAAAGGCAGAATAGAATGTCTTCATCAGATATACTCAAAGAATCTGTTGTTGAGAAGTTAATAGATCTACTAAAGATAAATCCTTAATATGTTTTCTTGAAATCTTTAATAAATATTCCACAACTATCAAACTTTTATATTGCGTTAAATTGTGACTCAAATTTAGATCAATGAGTGTACAATTTATCGTGCGTATCAGAAGTGGCAACATTATGGCTAGAACAAGAAACAACTAATAATAATTTTACACCACATATTCGAATTTATACTCAAAGTAACAAGAGCCAATTAGTAAATTACTACTATGGTTGCTATGATCCTTTGTAATATCCACTTTTGTTACCTTATGGACAAAATGGATGGCATTGTGGTATTCAAAAGATTGTACAACCAATGACTAAATCAAAAAAGAGAAACAAAGCTTGCTACAAAAATGATCAACTTCCAAGTTTGTCTAACATGTGTTCAATTGATGAACTACTTGATATGAAAGCTCAAATTCTACAAAAAGAAAAACAAAGAAGAAATATTGTTTCATGTTAAAAATACTATTGTTATAAATTTCAAATGAGAGATGATGAGAAAAATATTATTTTACATTCTGGGAGACTATTTCAGCAATATTTTGTTGATGAATTGATAAAGCTAGAAACTCCGAGGTTAGATTTTTCTTCTTTAAATCAAGATTTATTCCTAGTTGATGTACTAAAAAGCATTGCTGAGATCCTAAAACTCGGCGAAAGAGAGGCTTCTAAGATGGGTAAAAAAAAATTTCTTCCATTAAGTTTCACAGGTGGTCCAAGAGATATGCATCAGTGTTATATGGATGCTATTGCATTAGTGCAACATTTTGGACAGCTTGATATATTTCTAACTATGATGAGTAATCCCTCTTGGTCTATAATAAAAGAACATATGGTCTCAACTGATGAAACTCAAAATCGACCTGATTTAGTTAGTCGTGTATTCAGAGCTAAAGTTGAAGAAATGAAAACATACATACTAAAAAGAAAAATATTTGGAAAGGTTGCAGCTTTTATGTACACTATAGAATTTCAAAAGCGCGGATTACCTCATTCTCATTCTCTTGTTATACTCAATGATGATTATAAATTATTCACACCTGAGGCTTATGACAAATTTGTTTCCGCTGAACTGATCCTAAAGTCAATCCTTGCTTATATAAAGTTGTTATTAAACATATGATGCATGGACCTTATGGTCACCTGAATCCTACAAATTCATGGATGAAAAAAAAAAGAGTGTGTAAATTTAAGTACCCTAAGAGTTTTGCTGACAATGCAACAAAAGGAAAAAATGCTTATCCGATTTATAAAAGAAGAAACACCTTAAGTTTGTGAAAATTAGAGAGCACTTGCTAGATAACTCAAGGGTTGTCTCTTACAATTCCTATCTATTATTCAAATATAATTTCCACATAAATGTTGAAGTTCGTTCAAATATTAAAGTTGTCAAATATCTATATAAATAAATTTGTAAAGGACATGATAAAATTTTATTTCACTTACATGAAGAGAATGCAAATATAGAAATAGATGAGATTAAAGAATATCAATCAGCTAGATGGGTATCCCCACCATAAGCTATGTGGATTTTTTTTTGTATTTTATATCAGTAAAATAACTCCAAGTGTTTATCACTTACAACTACATCTTGAAGGACAACAATTTGTTTGTTTTAAAAAAATTGATAGTATAGATAGCATCTTAAAAAATTCTATGCTTAAGAAGACTGTGTTAACCGATTTCTTCTTAATCAACTAAACAAATAAACATGCTAAAGAGCTTAACTTATTGTATAAAGATTTTTCCCAACACTTTGTATGGTCACCCAACTATAAAATGTGGACTCAACGAATACGTGGTAATGTTATCGGCCGTTTTGTAACTTGTCATCCAACCGAAGGAGA
The DNA here is from genome assembly GCA_030864225.1 of Capsicum baccatum var. pendulum. Classification (NCBI taxonomy): domain Eukaryota; kingdom Viridiplantae; phylum Streptophyta; class Magnoliopsida; order Solanales; family Solanaceae; genus Capsicum; species Capsicum baccatum. Next base: position 45,708,217 of record CM061558.1, on the reverse strand, counting down.
AAGATATTATCTTCAATTATTACTAATAAATGTAAAACAACCAAAATAATATAATGATCTTCTTAAAGTAAGTGGAATATGTTCCAAAACCTTTAGAGAATCTGTTGAATAAAAAGGACTATTACATTGTCATAACAACTTAGTTAAACGTATGTTAGAAGCTACATGTTATCAAATGCCTTATAGTTTAAGAATTTTATTTGCTACTATATTAGTATATTGTAACTCTGATAATCCAAAAAAATTATGGAAATAGTTTAAAGATTCAATGTCTGAAGACCTTAAGAATATAGGGAACATTATAACAAAAGATATCCACTTAACAGTTTTGAAAAATATTAATGATATATTGTATTCTATAGGACGTGATATCAATGAGTTTAATCTTGTTCCAGAAACTATAACCTCTTTGAAAATTGTAAATGAAACAAAAGTCATATATTTTGAAAGAAATATTATTGTAAGCATTGAAGAATAATTATTACACAAAAAGCTAAATACAGAACAAAAAAAGGCATATGATAAAATCCTTCGAAGAATATTTAGCAATAAACCAAGAACATTCTTTATAGATGGTCCTGGTAGAAGCGGCAAAATATTCTTATACTGTGCTTTATTAGCGACTGTTAGATCCAAAGGATTCTTAGCATTAGCAACAACAACTTCTGGTGTTGTTGCTTCTCTACTTCCAGGAGGACGAACGACTCATTCACATTTTAAATTTCTAATTAATATTGATGAAAAATTCACTTGTACTATCAGCAAGCAGAGTTCATTAGCATCTTTAATTTGTGACACTAAACTAATTGTATGGGATAAAATATCAATGGCAAAAAAAACATATTGAAGAATTTGATTCTCTTTTGAAAGATATAATGGATACAAATGCATTATTTGGTGGAAAAGTGACTGTGTTTGGAAGAGATTTTAGACAAACCCCACCTGAAGTTTGAAGTGGGAAAAAAGATGAATTCATTCGGGAAAGCATATTAAACTCATAAATATGGAATCATCTTAAAAAACTACATCTATTAGAAAATATGCGTGGAAAAACTGATCCCTCTTTCTGTGAGTATCTAATGTGAATCAGGAATGGAAAAGAAAAACAAATATCGATGAAAAAATAAATATCCCAAGATGTTTCATTGTTCCTTACACTACTGAAAAAGAATCACTAGATCTTTTATTCAAAAAAGTATACCCTAAATTTCACAACTCTTTTCATGATTCTGCTCTTTTGACTTCTCGTGTTATTTTAACAACAAAAAATGACTTTGTTAATAAACTAAATGATAAACTTATAAATCAATTTTCTCAAGATTTCAAGACATTTATTTCTCTTGATGAAACTATTGAACCAAGAGATCAAAGTCAGTTTGAAGATTTTTTACATTCATTAAATCCTCTTGGTTTGCCTCCCTATAAACTAATGTTAAAAGAAAAGTTCGCTATTATTTTACTCCAAAATTTAAATCCTTCTGAAGGTTTATGCAATTGTACATGATTAATATGTTGTGATTTTAAGAATCGTGTCATAAGTGCAAAAATTTCAAGTGGCAATTTTAAAAATACACACGTATTTATTCCTAGAATACCATTATTATCTTCAGATGATGAAAAGTTACCGATTTCATTTAAACGAACAGAATTTCCAATATTCCTATGTTTTGCTATGACAATAAATAAAGCTCAAGGACAAACATTAGATTATGTTGAAATTTATTTGCGTGAGGCAATATCTCTCATGGTCAATTGTATGTGGCTTTATCGAGCCCAAAAAATTCAAATTGTATAATATAGTGTACAATGAAATCATTCAAAAAGCCTTTCTGTAACATTATACCATTTGCTATCAGGTATGCCAAATCTATAGTAGATTAATTTGTCCATAATTATTATTGTGATTTCTTTATCTTAGTTTCACTACATAATGGCTACTTTTGTGATTTTTGAATTTTATCTCGTTTTTACTTAAAGCTTTCTAATAGATTAAAGTGTTATGAGAATTCTGACATTGAAAATTACCGTTAAGAGCCTTTTGATGAAACATAAAACTAAACTCTCAAGTATTTTGACATGAGTTCTAATTTCTAAATTTCTAATAAAAGGTCTTTCAGACCTTTCAATTTGAACTTCATGCTGTTTTTCTCCCTTATGACTTCTTATTCATACTTCATAGATAGAAGAATCATTAATAATAGTTGGCAGGATATTCTTAGTTCTAATGTCATTATTGAAAGTCAAGGGAATGGGATATCTTTTTGTCAAATATGCCTACTCTGACACAATTTTTCAAAGGTTGTGGTAATTTCTACTTTGTGTGCCAAATCTTGTCAAAATCTAGCTAACACTTACTTTCTTTTACCAGGTGGAATAATAGGGCTCAGTGACACTGAAGAGGATGGAATTGATTTGTCACATACCCTGGCTACTCTTTCTACTCACCCTGAGAGTGTGTCGATTAATGTACTTATTGTAGTAAAAGGAAGGCCACTGGAAGACCAAAAAGTAATCCTCATATTTTAGGAGTGGAACTTCAGGTATTATTGCAGTTCTTTCCATTAACTTCTAATTCTAAAATGTTTAGTGCTCTGTTACCTCCTTTCAACAGCCAAAACATAAATAAAAACTCACCCATCGGCTTGGGTAACCCTACTACAATATCAACATAATACCTTAAGCCATCAAGAGCTCTTCATAGATCTTCACCACATTAAGGAGCCTTATCTTATTTGGTTTTAGCTTTTTTCCCAGCAATTACACCTATATATTATCCCCACTTGGCAGCAGCACAAATGGTATAATTTACCAAGTTTTATGAACTATTAGAGACGTCCTCAAGCAATGTTAAAGTTGCTTAATCTATTATTCAAATTAACTGTTTGAATTACCCATCACTATCTGCTAATTGTTAGTATGCTTTTTACTAAACAGGTATTGACAAGAATTTAATATCTTTCAATTTTAGTTGATATCTCATCAGGTTTCTTGCTTCTTCTTCTCACTAGTGTCTGTTTGTTTCTATCATATTTAATTTTTCTGTAGGGATAAGCTTTGGTTATATCTCTTTAAATGTAATCACTTTTAAAGATAGATCTTTGATACACACAAGTTTGTTATGAAGATCTGTACTTTTTTTATTAGTGTGTTTTTGGTTTGTTGAATAGTTTTGTTGAATAGTTATTTTCGATAAACCTTCGGCTCAAAAGGAAAATTCCCAAAATAGAATGGTTATGTTATCTCATAATTGTTACATGAATCTCATTTATGTTAGTTATGAATTTATAATCCTTCCTTTCTATTTATTTCTCTTTAGACACAATATTTGATGATTTCATAATCTCCATCTGCCCTCATGATTAATAATTTATATAGTCCATATAAAGTATACAAACTGTAGTTGCCTCATTATAGAGTTATCTTGCATCAATCCAAATTCTGCGTACTAGAAATTTCCAATGTAGGAATGGATTGGATTGACACATTTGAAGAGTCTTCCAACAGAAATAGGTGAACAAGACAGAGGATGATGATGATGATGTATTTGAGATTTTGGATCCTCCATTGAATTAGCGAAGCTGGTTACATGTAAATTACATGTCTCTCTACTACTTTAGGTTGTTGTTGTAACCTTAGTATTGTTGTATGCTGAAACGTTCATTAATGGTGGCAAATTTGAAGACCTCTAATTACCGCAACAGTTTTTGAAAGATTGTGAACTAAATATTCATGCATCACCCAATTAGTTTTCTCAGCTCTAGGTGCTCTTCCTTTGTAAAAACTTACTGTTTGTGATGCTTTTATCAAAATCTAATGCAATTCTAATAGTGACATACAAAATTGACGATTACAAATTATAGCAACATCATCATTTGTTGGGCCCGTGCTAGCGCATTTTCTATATCTAGTGTATATACATACGCGCACAAAACTAAATTTATAATCCAAAGAAGATAAACTGGATGCAACAGAAACATATCGAATTGATTATAGTAAGAACAAATATTTTCTTAAAATTAGTTAATGAAAAATTTTCAAATGGTAAGTGTGAATTTTAAAAAGAAAGTAGTTTATTTTGTTTGTAAGTACCTTAGACAACAAAATTTTTTAAATCAGAAAATAAATAACCCGGGCAAGAAAAATATTGCAATAATTATTTTATTGATTTAAATATTTGGGTCTTACAATCTCTATAAATTCTCTAATTCACCTTTTCAAATATAAATTCAAAGGTTTCGAGCTTGATCTTATATTTGAGCTTGATTTACAGATTTGATGGCTTTGATCTAAACTTATACTTGAATTCAAGGGCTTTTAGACTTGTTCTTGAATCTTGTGGTCTTGAGTTTGAATCTTGATGAACTAAATTTGAATGTTTGAGCTTTGTAGATAAATTGCATCATTTGATCCACGAGCTTTTTCTGGCTTCTAGTTAGAGTTCTTCTCCTTTTTTCTAAATTATGAGACCCTTATTTATAGCTGTAGGAAGAGTCATGGTGAATATGAACTTCTTTTGACAAATCAGATTCAAGTGACATGACATTTTTGTGCGCTTTTGATTTAACTAGGTCTGCTCTTTATTTTGACATGTGGCATGGTCCTATTAGCTCCTTTACTTAACTTGGCATGCCACGTCATTCGACATGTGGCGCTTATTTGGGCCTATAAATATGAAAATATCTTAGGCTAGCAAAGTGGGCTCATCATTTGTAACCTAAATTAATGGGCTAGCCTAATATAAACTGAACTTTAATTAAATCCACACGTTTGGACTTAAATAATTAATTTAATTATATTAATTCAGAATATTTATTTGAGACTAATATATTTTGGATTTTATATAATTTAAATACATATAAACACCCCATTTCATTGGTTGAGAAAATTTAAAGCTGAACAATGCAATTTGCACATTGATATTGCCTCGCAAAACACTCTCTTTCTTTTTAAGTCCCGATTTATTTCATTAATTTCTACATGTAAGATCCACTAGTGAGGCATGATATCCAAATCCAATAATGAATTTCTTAATGATGTCCACTTCTACTAGGATATCTTGACTTTGCCCAATTCTAAATACATTTTGAAAATGTTTCTCTGTCTTACTTTATCAGAAATAAAACCCTTCCAATTTGAATTTATATTGGAGATGGAAAAAACATTAAATTTGAATTTATATTGAGAAGAAAACAACCTCCAATTTGAATTTATATTGGAGATGGAAACTCTTCCAATTTGAATTTGTATTGGCGAAGGAAACAACCTTCAATTTGAATTTATACTGCAGAAGGAAACAACCTCCAATTTGAATTTATATTGGAGACGAAAACTCTTTCAATTTGAATTTATATTGGACACAAAAACAGCCTTCACTTTGAATTTATATTGTAGAAGGAAACAACCTCCATTTTGAATTTATATTGGAGATGGAAACTCTTTTAATTTGAATGATACGCTATGAAAGTACGAAAATGGAAATGACATATAAACAATTGAAAACACTAAAAATAAAGAAACAAGATAGAAAATAAAGGGATAGATAGATTGACTCAATGAGATAAAGAGAGGACAACCTAAGCATATATCAACTCATGTTTCTCAATAATCCATAAGCCCCTAACAAGCTTAAAAACAACACTCGCAAGTGAAACTTAATTCATCATTCATCAAATACCTAAAAATGAAAGAAAACTAATTATTTATAGCAATGGGATATTTATTAAACAATGGTCTCAAAAGTGACCCTAAAAGCTATTGGGCCCAAAACTGAGCCAAAGCCCAAACATTGAAATGGACGCCCATACTCTTTCGAAGCCCAAGTTGTCATCCAAATGTGGTGTCTCCCATTCATTTCTTGGAGGATATCACCAACTATAGCTTTTTTCCAAGCTATCCTCCATTCACGTATTTCATATCATCAAATATAGCTTCTTTCCAAGCTATCCTCTATTCACATATTTGACCTCCTAAAATGACCAAGTCTTAAATCCGTAGATGTGATCCTTGAAGCATCGATCCCAAAGGAGTGGAGCCCATTGATCTTGTTTCATCCTCCCTTTTATTAAAGAAGATTCATCCTCAAATCCAACTCTTTTATCAAATTGTGATTGCACCTTTCAAGTTTGGAGTTCTTTGGTAAGAAATCTGTTAGGCTTTAAGCTTATTTTTATATGGCATTCTCCTTGCATCATCCTTCGATATTGTTTGTTCATGAACCTGCAAAAAGGAGAGAGTGATGCTACGTAAAATGCTAACATCATGGTTAGCGAGTAACAAAGGTTGTATGTTGGAATTGGTCTTTTCAATTTGGATTTGGATTGATTGAACAATGTCTTCTAGAACTTGGTTTGTAGTGGGTTGGGTAGAGGGAACATGTTCTTGAGGTGGAATAGGATGTGGCCTTTGGTAATGGGGTGTTTGTTTGTGGAATTGTGGTGGTTGGGGTAATTTGGTGGGGTTTGGATAGTAAGACATGTCACCTTTTCCATGTTCCCTTTCAAGCGTGACCCATCCTCCTTCCAACTATTCAATTTTTATCGCTAATCCACGATAACTTCCCATACGGTTTTCAATGTTGTACTACCCATAGTTCTTTAGCACAATTAAGAAAAGGGGTGAAATAACAATTGATTATTCTTTTGGAGGTTTAATACTCGACTCAATGACGAACGACACAACAAAAGCATACAAAGAAATAACGACACAAAAGAAGAACAAACAAGAACTAAGTAGATTACGATTTAGTTGTTAATTAGTATCAAGAATCAAGGAAATGAAAGGAGGAATTAATAGATGAAATTAATGAGGAACCTATTTGATGGAGTTTTGAAGTTGATAATGTGTTCAAGAGAGTTGGAGGTGAGACTGAAGTGTGTCAAGGAAGCCTAGGCGCATGTCAAGTGCACGTATGACTGCCTTAAGGTGTGGCCGAACCTTGAGGGCACATGGAATGTAGGTGGGACACAACTGGGGACTTTCTTGCTGGTTTGTCCTGCGTCTGAGGTGCTGGATCAGACCATCCACATACCCAGCGCAGGTCAGGTGCACCTCTCTCGCCCACAGTGCAAAAATTGTACTTTGGACCTCAAATGGTCCCCCCCTTTTGTCCTCTCTTGAGAATATTCTTTAAGATCTTCAAAAAGGTGCTTGTACAAACACTTTTGTACACCTGTTTCTTCACTTTTAAGGATCAAACAACCACCTTTTGAATAAAATTTTCTTTGAAGATTTGAATTTCCCCAATAACACTCAAGAGCACCAACAACTTCAAACTGCTCTAAATCTTCAACCCTTGCCCGAAATGCGGTGAAATTTTGAACTTAGGCTATTTTCAACTTTCTAAACACATTTCAAAGAATCAATTTACTCCGATTGAGCTCAAATTTAATGTTTAGATCCTAATGATGCTAGAAAAAAAGAATATAACACCAAAAGACAAGAAAAACAATAAAATCAAAGACTCAAAAATTGACCTAAAGGCAAAAATGTGAATAATGATTTTTTTTTTGTATTTTTGATTTTTGACTCTCTTTTTTGTTGATTTTCGAGATAGTAAAACTCAAGACTAGAATCTTGGGAACGATTCTAAGCTTGTATCTCATACAAAATGATATTCTATAAAACTATGAAAATGGAAACGATACAAACAATGGAAAAAACTAATAATAAAGAAACAAGATAAAAAATAAAGGGATAAATAGATTAACACAATGAGATAAAGAGAGGACAACCTAAGGATATATCATACCCGAAGACCTCTCTATCGAAATATCGTAAGCACCAACCTCTTACGAGGACCCCACCGGAATGGACCCGAGCAACCCACATTTCTTAACAATTCACAAGCTCCCCACAAGCTTAAAAAATAATACTCACAAATGTAACTTAATTCGCCATTCATCAACTAACTAAGAATGAAAGAAAACTAGTTATTTATAGCCATGAGCTATTTATTACACAATGGGCCCAAAAGTGACCCTAAAAGCTATTAGGCCCAAAAGTGACCCAAAGCCCAAAATATTAGAATGGACACCCATACTCTCTCAAAGCCCAAGATATTATCCAAATGCGGTGTCGCCCATTCCTTTGTTGGAGGATATCACCAAATATAGCTTCTTTTCAAGCTGTCCTCCATTCACGTATTTGACCTCCTAAAAGGACCAAGTCTTGAATCCATAGATATGACCCTTGAAGCATTGATCCCAAAGGAGTGGAGTCCATTGATCTTGTATCAGAAACTCTTTCAATTTAAATTTATATTGGAGAGGAAAACAGTCACCCTACAACTCTATACAAGGATATAGGTTCCTCACCTTTTTAATATCAATTTTGGGATTTCAAGCCATGAATAACATTGAAGTAATTTCTTTTCCTTCTACCTTTTTTATTTTTCATCACCTTTTTCCAGCCTAGCATGTTTGTGGTAGAAAATTCATATCTCCTTGTAGAAATATCAAAATCATGAACCGTTTGATATTTCAAAAACTACACTTTGAGATCTATGATATATTAAAAATTTAGATTTAAAATCCTTCAATATAATTCTCGATAATTTTTTTTAAGTTATCCCTAAATTATATCATGTTGAAAATTTTATATTTGTGTGTCTCTGTCAAAATTTTCATATCTTGAAGTAGGAAGGACAAAATCATAAGCCACTTGATTTTGTGAAGCTAGACAAAAAAATCTATAACATATACAAAATCAATAATTTGATACCTTCGAGATATTTTCTGGTGTTATTCCAAAATCAACAGTGGATTTTGATGCACCACCAATTTTAGATTTGCACGCTGACACCAAAAAATTTTATATCTAAATATGGGAGCATCAAATCATGATCCATTTAATTCTGTAAATGCTATAAATAGATAAATATAACATATCTAAAATTTGAAATATATGACCTTCAAAATTGTTCTAAATAATTTTTTGAAGTTGATCCTAGATTCTGTCTGATAGAAAATTTTATATTTGATCTTCTCATCAAATAATTTATATCTTGATGTATAAACATCACCATCAAAGGGTATTTTGATTGTTGAAAAATCATATTTTGAGGGTTTTATTCTCACCAAAATATTTTATCTCAATCCAAGTTGGTGATACATGAGTTTTAAGTTCAAAATGTCCTGCTAGATACCAATCTCTCTCCTACTTATGTTTTCTTTGTGTTGTCTCTTTTTTCTTTTGTAGGATCGAAGTAGATGGCAATGTGCAATAATCGGCTTAAGGTGTGAGAGTTTAAATTTGCCTCCATACACCTTAAAACTGACCAATTTAGCTTCAAGATGGTATACATTACAAATTCGTTCAAATATTAGCTTAAGGTGCAAAGGGACAAATTTTGTCCACCCTAAGGCATGAAAATTTGATATTCTTTTAAGGATAAACCCGTGAGAGGCAATCTTAAGGTGAAAAGGGACAAATTGTGTCCACCTTAAGGCATGGAAATTTTGAAATCCTTTTAAGGATAAACCCATGGGAAGCCAACGTAAGGTGCAAAGGGACAAATTTTGTCCATCTTAAGGCATGAAAGTTTTGAGATAGTTTAAAGATAAACCCGTGAAAGGCCATCTTAAGGTACAAAGGGAAACATTTTGTCCACCTTAAGGCATGAAAATTTAGGAGGCCTCAATTTGAAGACTTGGAGATTTTGTCAACTTCCACTTTCAAATCTGGTAAATTTGGAAACTTAATCTTATAGGCTTGATAAAATTTCCTACTTTAAACTACAAGCTTGGTAGATTTGTTCCCTTAGTTTTAGGCTTGGAGAACTTTAGCATTCCAAATTCTATTGAAGGAACTCCTTTTTTATTTTTAATTGGTTTCCCCCATTGGCCACAAATATTTGGAGTGAGACCAAAATTTAATTATAATAATTTCATCCTTGGCATTCATATGAAAGATACTATAGGAATATATTTTCTAACACTCACACAACTGAACTTCGAATAAAATTCTAAGCGCGATAAAGAGAATTAAGTCACAACACTAAGTGAGAAATTTTTTTGTGTCCTCACCTTTTCCTAGGTTGATATTTTGAGGTTTTCAACCTCGCAGACTTTTTTAGAGTCGTAAATAGTTTATACTCTTGTGAGCCAGGAGTGAACATGCAGTTTATACTCGTGCCTTAAGAAGTGTCATCTTCCTGTAAGGATAGTACTTCTCCAAGAACTTGGCATTGATAGGGCAAATTTTCTTGCCATCTACATCAAAAAACTTGTAATCACCATTTGAATATGCCTCTTGTACGACATATGGCCCATCCCACATTAGGGTGAATTTACCCTCAGACTTGTGCATAGTAATAATGGGCCTCATTACAGCAAGTAATCTCCAAATCTCTAATATAAAAGCACCTCAATCAAACATTTTTTATGATAATACCAGATAGACGGGCTTGGTAACATTTAATATTTTACTGAGCCTCTAGTCTCTTCTCATCAAGAGCTTTCAACTTTGCAAAATGCAACTTAGAATTTTCTTCTTTGATGAGCCCTTGTTGTATATCCATTCTTAAATAAGGTATTTGATGGTCAAGTAGTAGGATTGCTTCAACTACAAAAGCAAGTGAGTATAGGGTTACTTGCATCGGTGTGCGGTAAGTCATCTTATGTGCCCATAAAGCTTCTTCCATTCATTCATACCAGTCTTATTTAGATTTAGAGATGACTTTCTTCAACAGATTACATAAAGTTTTATTAAATGCTTCATCTAGATCATTGGCGGTTGCATGATGCATAGAAGATTTATGTTGCTTGAAACCAAAGAGATCACAAATTTTGTTCATCAACTTGTTATCAAATGGATTTCCATTGTAGGTTATTATGTATTGAGGAATTCCAAGGTGGTATATGATATTTACTTGAATGAAGTTCACAATATCCTCCTTCTTCACTTCTTTGAGAGTAACAACTTTAGCCCGTTTTGAGAAGTAATCTATCATAGCTAAAGATATACAAGTGTCTGTCAAAAGATTTTGGCAGTGGTCCATCCAACGACATCCAATCACCAAGCGTTGAATGGCCAGGATACAATATTTGGGTGTAATACTTTAGGTGGTTGATGTATAAATTCACATGGAGTTGGCAAGATTTGGAACTTCTAGCATAGTCCAAGCAATATTTCACCATCGTTTGTCAATAATATCCCATCCTTTTAATGTGAAAATAAAGGCTTGGTCCAAACTAATGAGATCCCCGAACTCACACGTGTGCTTCTTGCAAAGCTTGTACTGCTTCTTTCTTTCTTAAGCATCGCAAGAGTACTCCTTCAAATGATCTTATGTAAAATGTATCTTTATAGTTATGAAAGTGAGGCATACGACGACGGATGTCAGTCCTTCTTCATGGATCCTCTGGAAGATTCTATAACACAAATATTTAATGATAGGTTATCGCCAATCTTTATTTATAGCTTCAGACATGGCCACAAGGTGTTCAACCTTATTTTCTATGTCCGTATACTTATCGATGGTAGTAGTACCCATTCTTGGAAGATAGTAACTTGTGTATGATTCAAAAAAGTTAGGGTTGAGGCCAAAGTAGCTAAGGCATCAGTTTGATTTTTTGCTTTCCTTGGCACATGATAAAGAGTTACTTCTCCAAGCCATCCATCAACTTTTGTGCATAATCATTACATGATCATATATCAGGCTTTCTGACTTCATAGCTTTCCAAAATCTGCTTGATCACCAATTATGAGTCACAAACAACTTATAATTGTTATTTCTTTATGTCGACAGCCATATCAAGTTTGAGTATTAGCATTTGATATTTGTCAACATTATTGAAGCAATCATTTGTCAAGTAAAAGAGTATGGGATGAATTCTCCTTATGGATTAAAATCACTATGCCAGAACCAGCACCATTTCAATTTGCGGCACCATCAAAGCATATATTTCATGGTGATCTGACTTCAACAACTACTGCATCTTTATCAAAAAGTTCATCATTCAGTTCTAATTTATCAGGTATTGGGTGGTCTGCCATGAAGTCCATCAAAACTTGTCCTTTTACATCCTTTTGGGGATGTATACAATTTCAAATTATTGAAATTGTAGGTACCACCTTAAAAGTCGATCACTAAGGACTGGCTTGGACATTACAAACTTGATGGGATTTTCCCTAGACACAAGATGAATTACATGAACTTGAAAGTAATTCTTTATTTTTTGGATTGAGAAAGCAAATGCCAAATATAACTTTTCCATCAAAGAATACTTCATCTCATTTGGTGTCGTTGTTCTTCTTAGATAGTAAAGAGAATTTTCTTTGCCTTCACTATTTTAGTGAGCCAATAGTTCTCCAACTAACCTTTCTCATGATTTTATGTAGAGTATTAATGGTTCGCCAGGTATGGGTGCTGCAAGAATTAGAGCCTTCATCAAGTATGGTTTGATACTCTCAAAGGCCTTTCCATAAGCTTGGTCCCATTTGAAAGGAGTATCCTTCTTCATAAGAGAACTAAATGGTTGATATTTTTTGGCCACTTTCGATATAAACCTCCTTAAATATGCTAGCTTCTTTGAAGTCTTTTTAACTCATGAATGTTTTGAGGCTCGGGCAACTTCAAAATTGCATTGACCTTGGAGAGATCAATTTAAATTCCTAAGTCAATGAAGCCAAGTAACTTTTCAGAAGTAACTCCAAAGGCACATTTCAATAGATTCATCCTAAGTTGGTATCGTCAGAGCATATCGAATACCATTCTTAGGTCTTTTAAGTGGTCGTCTCTCTTTATTGACTTCACCACTAAGTCATCTACATAGAATTCAACATATTGATGGAGTAGGCTATCAAAGATATTTTGCATAACCCTTTGATAAGTGGCACCAATGTTATTCAAATCAAAAGGCATCACCTTATAATAACAAATACCTTTGGACATACAAAATACAATTATCTCTTCATCCTTTAGTGACATGCAGATTTGGTTATATCCAGATAAACCATCAATTAAGGAAATTACCTCACAACCAGTAGTGGCATTAATCATCAACTCTGGTATAGGGATTGGAAAATCATCCTTAGGATAGGTATTGTTGAGATCCCTAAAGTCATAAACTCGAATTTAGACATTCTTCTTCCTCACAGGAACAATACTTTAAATCCATATAAGGTATTTAACTTCATGAATAAAGCCAGCTTCGATAAGTTTGTTAACTTTATTTTCAATTAATGGAACCAGTTTTGGCATAGGACGAGCACCGTTCTTGACCACCAACTGATGGACTACTGGTTTTGGATCAAAGACAGACATTTCCTTATAACTCCAAACAAAATCTCTATATTCTTTGAGTATGTCAATATAAGCGATTTTCTCCTCCATTTCTAGAAATATACTCAGGTAAGTTGGTCTTGGGTCCTCAACATTTCTAATATTAAATTCTTTCAGGGATCAATTATGGTGTTCGCTCATCCCTTTAAGTTTCAATGGAGTATCTCCAGCATCTTCCTCCTCTTGAGGATTATTGTCATTGAAGGATAGATGGTAACACTAGAAAGTATCTTCCATCTCTTCATCAACCTATATTTGAGATGAGACATTGTTATTATTATAGGTTGTAACATGATATGAGGAGCCAACACTTTATTTATCTTCATCGCACTTATTGGTATAAACCATAGTATGTGTCTTTGCTTTTAAAATCTCATTGCATAAAACCTCCAATTTTGTATATCGCCTCATTTTAGAAGGAATCAAACTTAGGAAATCCTTTTAGATCTTAGGTGAAGAGTGTCTTACTGGATTTAGCCAACTTCTCTGGTGTTTTCTGCTTTTTTTGGTATTTAGTGAACCCGACCTCTAAAAAATAGAAGTTCTGGTAGTTGGTTCTCCCAATTGATTAAATATAGAAGGCCTTTTGTTGGATACAATAGACTCATCTTTACAGTGATGTAGTTACTAACCATCTAATTGGAGGTGGTTCTTGGTATAAACCACAATATCCACTTCTGCTTTTAAAACCTCCTTACATAAAATCTCCAATTTCATCAATCGCCTCATCCTAGAAGGAATCAAACTTTAAAAATCTTTTTGGATCTTAGGTGAAGAGTGTCTTGTTGTGTTTAGCCAACTTCTCTGGTGCTTGCTGCTTTTCTTAGTATTTAGTAGACTTATCTTCTCAAAAATAGAATTTCTAGTGGTTGGTTCTCTAATCGATCAAAGACAGAAGGCCTTTTGTTGGATGTAGTACACTCCTATTTGACAGTGATGTAGTTACTAACCACCCTTCTTATGGAGATGTGAATAAAAGGTGGTTGCGTGTGTCCTAAGTCTTCACGTTCTTCCTTATTTGTACCTTTTAAGAATGTTTTTCCAACCTTTATGGCTCATTAGGATTCTATCAATCCTTTACAAATAGCTTGTATGCATATGGATCAAAGCCCTCTTTTGTACGCTTCATAGGGAGTGTTATCTCTTATTGTGGATTTTGAACCACAAATTCTCCCAGTATCCTTGAGGATGGGTTTTTGCATTAATCCTCTTGATAGGTAGAGTTATCCCTTCTATAATATTATCTTAGGCATCAAATAAATAATTTTTTTCTTTCTTTACCTTTGGTACGTAGTGAAGAAGAAGAGTTGCCTTTTTTTCATAGATGCAACGCTTTCTTTATTTGAAGTTGAGAGAGGATTCTTGGTAGCATATTTTTCGACAGTCACCACAACTTTCTTAGCTACAAGATCATGACACTTGTTCTTGGTAAAATCATTATCCTTTTTCTCATTCACAACATAATTCTTCAAGTGGAATTTTGCATTGACAAATTTTGACTTAGCTTCAATAAATGACTTATCATTAGTAACTATCTTTCTTTACACTCTGCCTTCGAGGTACTTCAAGAATTGATAGTAAGAGGATGAGATAATGTTTTTCTCATGTAGCCAAGTCCTACCAAGAAATATATTATATGAAGTTCAGACATCGATCACATGCATCAACGCATTTGATCGAACATCATCCATATGAATATACAACTAGACAGATCTCGTGGCCCTCTAACCCTATGGTTGAAGCCTTAGATTGTCAAACAGCTTTTGGCTAGTTCATCAGTAGCGATGCAAAGTTTCTTTATTAGGCAGATAGGTAGGATGCTGACTCTGAATCGCTTATACATTAAGATTCTATTTATCTTCTTTCTTAGAACTTGACTTACCATGTACAAGGGACAATGTGTAGGGTTTCTACAAGTAGAAGATAGTTATTTGTAAATGTGATTTTTGTATCACATAAATATGCCTCTCGGCCAAGAGGTTCATCAAGATTTTCAGAAGATGAAGGAACTCCTATGGATAGATCCTTACCCTTTCCCCCCTCTTTGGAAGTATTAAAACAAGATACATCAAGGTTGACTTGAGCAGTCCTTGTACGGAACAAACATAGTAAGAAATCTTCCAAAGTTACGGGACTCCGTGGTTTTTGGTGTTGAAATTCCATCACCCTCGTCTTATTTAGAAGCTTAACCAGACGCAATTTTTTTAATTTCTTCACCATCCTCCCTATAGTTGGCTGCTCAGGCGACTCTTTTCTTAGACCCATCTTTTTAAGTCTGAGCCTAGTCACCAGAGTCCAACCTTTATCATTACCTTCATCAACTGAAGATTTTTCATGCTCTAATAGTTCCTTATTATGCTCTTTGATGCATATTTTGACCAGATCGAGCAAGCCAAAAGTTGTAAAGATTTGATGAGAACCTTCCTTCTAATCATCAAAGAGAATTTTTTTCTCATTTTCCCATTGCATAACTTTGTACTTGAAGACAAAACATTCCTCTGTAGGTGACCCACACGCCTATAATAATTGCAATAATTTGGGTCATTGGTCCTTCCAGCTTCATCGGGCCACTTCATCTCTGGTAGTTCAATGAGCTTATGCTCAGGAAGTTCATTGAAAATCTCAGCCACATCTGATTCAAGGAAGGGATATTCTTTTTCTTGTACCTTCTTCAATGTTAACTTATAATTTGGACATGCTTGAGAAGTCGTCTTCATACTTTATTTCTTGTTCACCATTGTGGTGAACTTCACAGGAGACACATTGACACTCATGAATTCTTTTTTCTTATTTTTAGGGACAAACTTGCTCTATCAGTTGGGTTCCTGCTTATCCTTTCCTTTTTAAGGGTCATAGATAGGTGTTACTCCCTTTCCAATAGAAGATATGCTCAACTTCATATCATGGGAACGTGCACCTATCTCTTCAAAGGATTTTGGATTAATGTCTTGCAAGATATGCAGAGGTTCCCAGTGCATTCCTTGGGTGCACATCTCTATTGCAAAAGTTTCACAGAGCCTATTTTTGTAGTTTAGGATCACATTTCTCCATCAATTGATAAATTAAATGACTGGTTCATCCTTTATTTGATGAGTATTTGTGATCTTCACCATTCTAACAGCATGCCCTGTGTTATAGAAGTTATTCAGGAACTCATGCTTTAGTTGCTCCCAGTTATTAATAGAATTAGACTCAAGGTCCGTGTACTAATCGAAGGTGTTTACCTTGAGGGAACATACAAATTATTTGACAAGATAATCATCTTAGGTTCTAGCATTATTACATGTCTTAACAAACTGTGCGACATGTTGCTTCAGATTTTCTTTGCCCTTAAATTTTTAAAATTTGGAGGGTTGATAGCCGGCAGGCATTTTTAAGCTATTAATACTTGCAGTATAGGGCTTGGCGTATTCAATAAATACTTGGTGGAGACATATAATTGTCTTTGAGGGTCCCTTCAATGAACTACATCAATTGATCAATCTAGATCATTTCCTCAAAAGAAACTTGTACCTCCTTAGTTGGTAGTGTTTGTTTTATAGGATGTTCTATCTCGTGAACCTCTGACATTTATTTTGGTTCATGGATAGGCTCTCTATCTATCAGTCCATCTATTATATCCACCGACGTATCAATCGGAGCATCTTAATTCTGCATATATTTGGTCAGGCCCTCAATTACATTCTCAGATTTGCAAGCTACTCCTCCATAGACGAGGCCTCATTTACCATTGCCTGCATGATCACTTGAGACGTTAGAGACTAACAAAGATTGTGATATAGGTTGATCTTTAAAGTACTCAGCTTATGATATAGTGGAGATGATGTATTAGTTGAATGATCATCAGTCTTTATGCCCGAGTATCTTAAACTAGAATACTCAAGTAGAGCTGGAGTCTTCTTAAGTGACTTCTTCCACATTGTTTCCTTCTTCTGAAGCACTTGCATGGGAACTGACTCCTTTTGGGGTTAAAGATCCAAAAATTAGAGTTGGCACAAATGACGCTTGATGTGTTTGTTGTCCTAGCATGTTAGCCTTGCTCCTCGTGACAACTCCAAAGCTTCCAAAAGTAATACTAAGTTTGCTTTCTACTTCAGTAGGGAATTTAGAATCAATAACCTTAGAGGTAGTTGATTGAGAATTGACCTTTTTGAAAGTCATTTCGTTGTTTTTAAACTTTGATGTTGTAAAAGTTAAGATGAGAGGTAGAGATTATCCCACTGGGCGTGCCAGAATTTATAGATAATAAAATTTTTGAGATAAAAAAATAAATAATCAGGGCAGTAAAAAAATTGCAATAATTATTTATTGGTTTCAATATGTGAGTGTTACAATCTCTATAAATCCTCTGATTCGCCTTTTAAAATATAAATTCAAGGTCTTTGAGATTGATCTTGAAGTTGAGCTTGATTTGCGGATTTGATGGATTTGATGGACTAGATCTTGACATATACTTGAATTCAAGAGCTTTTGGGCTTGTTCTTGAATCTTGTGGCCTTGATCTTGAATTTTGATGAACTAGATTTGAATACTTGAGCTTTGTAGAGAAATTACAGTATTTGATCCATGAGTTTTCTCTTACTTCTTGTTAGAGTTCTTCGTCCCTTTCTGAATTATCAGACCCCTATTTATAGTTGTAAGAATTAAGAGTCATGGTGAATATGAACTTCTTTTGACCAATCAGATTCAAGTGACATGACACCTTTTATGGGCTTTTGATTTCACTAGGTTTGTTGCTTCATTTTGACGTGTGGCATGGTCCTATTGGCTCCTTCACTTAACTTGTCATGCTACATCATATGGCACATTGCGCTAATTTGGGTCTCTAAATTATGACAATATCTTGGGCTTAGCAAAGTGGACTCAATATTTGTAGGCCAAATCAATGGGCTTGCCCTATAAAAATTGGTCTTTAATTCCCCCCCCCCCCCCCAGGAGGATCAATAGTGTTCCCACACTTCCCCTCCAGCGTGACTCGAACCCTCAACCTACCGGTTGAAGGTGGAGGTGCTCAACCACTTGAGCAAGCCTCACTTGTCGGTCTTTAATTAAATCCATACATGTTTGGACTTAAATAATTGATCTGATTATATTAATCCATAATATTTATTTGGGACTAAAATAATTTGAATTTAATATAATTTTAATTTCGTACAGATTTTAATTTAATAAAATTTCATTGCTCACAAGAACATTATATTTTCATTCAATTAAATTTAAATATTTCAAATAAATAAAATTAAAATTAAGTAACAATAATCTTTCTCCTATATTAAAAGAAGTATAGCATGCATTATAACTAAGCAATTGACATTTTAAGAACTAGTTGCTTGATATTTTTATAACAAATATATATTTTAAATTCAATCAATTAAGATTTACTCATATTTTCATAAAGCAGAAAATTATTTGACATATCTAGAATAATACTCCAAAAAATTAAGAACTACAAATTTATTTGTTTATTCAAAATTAAGTAAATCTATAATTAAAAATAAATTACTATCTTTTTTTTTTTACCAAAATTATAGAGATAATTGAATATAATAAATATACAACAATAGCAACAATATACCCAATATATTTCCAATATAAAATTATAAAAGATTTATAGGAAATAAATTTTATAAATATGTCAACAATATATAATAAACCTTTTATTATATCAAACAAGCACGATAATAAATCTCTTATAATCCGCGCATCGCGCGGGTACTAATATTATTGTATATACAACAAAAAGATAAAAAAAATCACATTCTAGTCCAACATATTCAAATTCCAATTCATTTTGTGAAATAGAGGAGATTAACCCCTAAGTTCAAGTACTCTTCATCAATGAATAATTACGAATAAATATTGAGTGAAATATGAAGATTATTCAGTCAGGAAATACAATATGCACGAATGGAGCCTAGAATCTTTCTAATTTTCATAGAGTTCATTCAAACTAATGGAACACATAACAAGTCAGTGGAAAAATGAAAACAATGGCATGGCAATTAATTAGTTTTAGATTTGATAAGAGTGAACAATGCATGTGGGTAGGACTGATAGATTCAGCCCATATTAGTGAAATAAGTCTATTTAACCCATGATCACTCATAAATTAGATAAATATGGATTTCAACCTATTTTAAAGCCCATAAAAATATGTATAAAATGGGTAAATATGAGTACCTATATAGAACTATAACATGTCATCAACTTCTACTCAAAATCCCTGTGCTACTAAAATAAAGATTCCAAAGTTGAGGATATCGCTTGCACTATATCCCCGGCTAAATAGAAACATAACTTCTTACTCTCAATATATTATCTATCTCTTCGTAATTGATACATTTAAATTTTCTCAAGGCCTTTTACTAGAAGACAAGCAAAAGAGCTCCAAGAGATACAAGCTATATTCATGAAAAGGGACATGTTGGAGCATATTTTGATCTCATCAAAAGGGTTTCACGCCTTAAAAATTAAATTAGGAGATCAAAAGGAGGTAATGTTGGACTCCCTAAGAGTGGAGCCTCATATGAAGATCAGTCAAGGGCATGACCAAACTCCACATGAGCCACCAAAGGACCGGCAAGAGAGTTTCACTTGGCCTTAGGGTGGCAGATTGCTTGGAGTCCCATCACAAGATTGACCAACCATTACCCAAGTCGTTAAGATGATCCTAGGATAGAGCTACACTTTTAGGGGTGATGGGTAACTTAAAGATTAGCAACCCAAGTGACATATTATCCTTGGAGTCCTCAAGCACAAGCAACCCCATATTTTAGGACTTATTTCCATATTTATCCAAGGTCATGTTTGGGCCTTTGTAATCGACTAAAAATAGAAACTTCTAAATTTTATTTTGCATAGTTATTTTGCATATTGAACCAAATACTTGAGAGTGTCATTGGAGAGGTTTTGTTGAATATTTGCTTAGAAATAAGGGTATTGAGGGCGTTACGATTCCCTCTTGGTCCACATATAGATAGGTCTTCATATTATTAATGTATTTAGGGATTTTTGGATTTGAAACATCCAATTGTTCTTAGTTCATCATCTTTCTTGTGTCTATCTTCGTTTATCTATCAATTTCTATATTGTTCTCTTAGTTAAATTCTTATTTTTGTAATTTTCCTCATATTATTTTGTATCAAAGCCGAGCTTAGGATCACTTCAATGATTCTAGTCTTGAATTTGTTATCTAAAACGAAAATATAGTATAGTAATTCTCACGTTTGGTAGGATTTTTCAAATTTTGAGTTTTTGATTTTGAGTCTTGTTGGTGTTTCTAGTAGTAGAATCTTAATCCCTATTACTTTTTGAGTTGAAATCTGAAATTTGGACTTATTCAGATAAGATTTGAGTAGTCCACCATTGTTGAAGCTTGAGTTAGAAAATTTGAAGTTGATTCAAAAATCTGAAAAGTTTGGTTAAGTTTTGAGGCTTAAAATTGCTTAGATCGTGTTCGGAAGCTTGAAAGGAGCTTGGGTTTCGAACTTCGTCAAATTCCAAGTTTGCTTGGATGAGGGTCAAATTTTTGAATATTCATGTGGTCATAATCTTCATGTCTTGTTGAAGAATAACACTAAAAAGATAAGTTTGATCTAAAAAGGATAAAAAAGAGTTGTACTTGTTTATATCAAAGAATATTACAAAGAAGGTGTAAGGGCCTACAAGCATTTCCAACTGGAGGTGAGTGATGGAACACTTGATTAACTATCAAGGGGGTAATGAGTCACCTGTTGACCTATCATAAATCATCTCACCAAGACCATATGTTGGTTTAGCTTGGCGAAATCCATGATAAGTTGCCAAGGTAGTGATGACCCATCACTTGATTAGTCACAACCAACAAGCTTTGGACACTTTTGGATAAGGAGTTAGGACTACTCTAATATTCTTTACTTGATTAGTCACAACCAATATGCTTTGGACACTTTTGGATAAGGAGTGATGACTCCGTTGATGATTAGTCAGCCTAGTGACTGTCAGACACATTATCAGTCACAATGAAAAAGTTTTTGTAGCTCATTTTAGATTTCTAGTATCATTTCTTTGATTCTTAACTGTAACGCCCCGAATCTGGTAACCGAAATGCTACACGGTTCTCATGACCCCGAAGGACCACAAGCTAACCCATAACTGATATATGTACATGTATACTGCATAAAATACGGAATAATGCAAAAACATAAACTGAAAGGCCGTAAGGTCCAAAAATGAACATAATATGAATAATATAGCATCTGTGTGGGGTAATAGAATACCCAAAATAAAGCAGAACATACTAAAGTCTGAAACATGATAGTCTAGAAAGCCTCTAACTGACTCAACTGTCTGAGTAAGGAGTTGATGGTACATGCACCCAACTAACTCCAACTAATAAACTAATTAATGAGATAATATAGAAATTATCATGTCCTCGACTAATGAGGACTCACTTCTAGCTCTGACTGCTGAAACTGGAATCTACTGTTGATCTAGAGCTCATGTCTCTGAACCTATGGTATAAGACACCATAGCGCAAATACATAAGTACTTTGAATGTACTGGTATGTATGTGAGGTAGGCTGAATGCATGGGGTTCATATACATGAACAATGATAATAACTTACTAACTATCATGAGGGTGAGAATACATGTATGAGACATAACAACTGACACTAATACTGTGATAACATGATTACTGAAACTGAATATAACTGATAACATGAGTGACTATATCTGACAGTCCTAAATCTGATGGAACTATCTGAATTCCATACTGTATCTGAGTTGACTATATCTGAATGTCCTAAATCTAATGGAACTATCTAAGTTCCAAACTGTATCTAAGTTAACTGTATCTAACAATTCTAATTTTGTAACATAAAACTGTGTGAAGTAGTTATCTAACCGACATGCCCCTAATATGCCATTATGGATGAGTTGGGGTCTAATCTATAACCCCAATTAGAAGGTGTTAATATGCACCACCAGTAAGTAAATGTTGTGGACGACCCTCATCTGATAGTGTCCCCTATACGAGAATGGTGGTGCCCCTATCTGACAGTGCTTATCCACCTCATCAATCCTCATCGATAGTGTTGATGTCTCAACCTATGCTGGCTACATAGTTCTGGAATGCAAGGATGACTGCTAAGGATCACACCCTCATCTGATTGTGTATGTCCCCATCCTTGGGTTCACTTGATGCTAATTTATACTCCTATCTTAATGGACTCTAAACATGATTTACTAAACTGAACATGGACTACTACTGATATCTGACAACGGACTGAGTTTATATGATCATAGAGATTTCTTGAGTCATAAAACTATCTAAAGTCTAAGCATCATGGCTTAACTGAGAGTATCGTGAAAACATGACATGGATCTAAGCACACAACTAATGTTTCGGGTATAAGTACCCCCAGGACTCGATGGAAGGAAATTGACCAAGCATAACTTCCTTGAACATATAACTAACACCATATTCCATACTACATTTATAGAAGCATTCCATCAAAACATGTGATACGCATAACTTGTACAAACATGGGGATTTCATGAATCATACTAGTTGGGCATTATTCCTTCATCTAGGCATTTAATCAAACATATGGTAGGCATAGCACATGTAGCCAACATTATACAACAATTAATCATCATGATTCATCTCTAATTTCATCATCCTAGGGTTTATTCGTAGGTTCACATGAATATGCATCTATACAAATCAATTTCATGTAAAATTGATCACCCAACATGCATTTGAATTCAATTAATCATTCTCAACATAAACAAAACTAACCTAACATGAAATTTATAAAGAAATCCATAACTTGAATTTAGAAAAGGGATTCTTGGACTTCATGGATGAAAGGAGTCCATGAATAAACACTGTGCATACCTTATTTCGTGGTTTCATGAAGATTGATGGTAAAACTTTATTGAAATTAGATATTGTATGAAAACCCTAGCTTGTTCTTGAGAGAAACTTGAGACAAGAGAGTGTATTTTGGGTGAAAAGAGGTTGAATCACGTATTAAAGGGCTTAAATAGGGGTGGGAAGTTGACCTTTTTAACCCTGGATGCGTCATTTAATTTTAGTAAATTTTCCCGAACTAAATGGTGCTATTACACCGTGTCACTGTAATTTGAAGATTGGGAAACTGAGGGTTGGCGCGACGTAGAGCCATCATATTTCCCCTTCTTTTGCGATCTAGAACTTTAGTGCGACGCGGAGGAAATCGCGCTAAGACACTGGAAAAGGACAATTTTGAATTTGGGCCCTGGCGCAATGCGCCATAATTGTGGACCCATACTGGAATTTGCCAAATTCCATTTCCTCTTGTGGCGCGGTGCGCCACTGACTAATATGGCTTTGTTTTACGATGGGAACTTGAAATAGACATAACTTTTTACCCGATTATCGGATTTAAGAAAATCATATATCGATGGAAAGTTTATTAAATTTTCCATATGACAAAAAGTGAAAATCTTGAAAATTCCACATGGAATAATTATCATTCACTTTAGAAGCTAATACCAGGCATCCTTGGGATGAAATTAGCTAGGAAAAAGTATGTTGTATTACAATATCTTCTCCTTGAGAACATTCGTCCTTGAATGAGACTGACAGAGAGGGAAGAAAAGACAACTGACATACATACTAAACATGAGCATGAAACTGCATACCAAGTTTGTGGTGAACACTAAACATGAAACTAAGTAAGCTTAAGGAGAACTGTTACCTTGAGCTTGATCTGAGTAAGAAAAGAAGAGGTGAGGATACTTGGTACACATGTCTTCTTCTACTTCCTAAGTATCTCCCTCGACAGACTGATTTTTCCAAAGAACTTTATCTAGAGGGACTTCTTTGTTCCTAAATCTATGAGTGATAATCTAAGATTTTGACTAGAATCTCTTCATAAGAGAGAGTGTTCTGAACATCAATGCTATGAATAGGGACTACAACTGAGGGGTAACCTATGCACTTCTTGAGCAAAGAGACATGAAATCCTGGATGAACTGAGGCTAGATTTGAAGGCAATTCGAGCTCATAAGTTACCTTGCCAAAATGACTAAGAATCTTGAAGGGACCGACATATCGGAGAATAAGCTTTCCCTTCTTGCCGAATCTTTTCACTCCCTTCATAGGATAGATCTTTAGATAGACATGATCACCAACCTCAAACATGATATCTTTTCTACAAACATCTACATAAGACTTCTGTCAGATCTAAGCAGCCCGAATTCTTTATCTGATTAACTGTACTTTTCTAACGCATCCAATACTAAGTCAAGACCTATGACTGATTCCTCACTAACTTCAAACCAAAAATTAGTTATCTACGTCTCCTACCATAGAGAGATTTGAATGGAAACATCCAAAAAATGGAATTATAGTTGTTTTTGTATGCAAACTCAATCAAAAGTAAGTGGTCATCCCAACATCCTTTGAAATAGATTGCACACGCCATTAGTATATCTTCTAATGTCTGAATGGTCCTTTTCTACTTGACCATCTATCTGAGGATAAAAGGATGTACTGAGACAAACTTGGGTATCGAAACCTTTTTGGAATGCTTTCTAGAAATAAGAGGTGAACTGGGTACCTCTGTCTGAGATAATGGACAATAAAACATTGTATAATCTGACCAACTCCTTGATATAGAGTTTGGCATAATCCTCGACTGAATAAGTGGTATGAACTAGAAGAAAATAAGCTGATTTGGTTATTTTATCTACAATGACCCAGACTGAATCATGTTGATGACGAGTTCGAGGCAAACCCATCACGAAGTCCATGTTCACAACTTCCCACTTCCAACTAGGAATACTAAACTCCTGTGTAGACCCACTAGGCTTCTGATGCTCCATCTTAACTTGCTTACATGTAGAACACTTAGCCACAAAATCTTCAATGTCTTTCTTCATCACACTCCACAAATAGATTTCCCACAAGTCACGGTACATTTTTGTGGCCCCTGTATGAATAGAGTAGCGCGCAACATACACTTCTGCAAGAATTCACTACCTTAAGTCGTCTACACCTGGAACACAAAGACGACTCTGATAATGCAAAACACCATCTCCCCCTTGGAGAAAACCTCTACTTTCTGATCCTGAACTAACTCTTTCAACTTGACAAGGATGGGATCTCTATCTTGCTTTTCTTTTACCTCAAAAACTAGAGATGATTCTAAACTACTCTGAACCCATATATCACCCTCATCTGTTTTGACTAAGAGAATGCCTAGTCTGTCAATCTAATGGACTTGCTAAGATAAATTCTTCTTACTGTCCTTAACATGCGAAATACTACCCATGGATAGCCTACTAAGAGCATCGTCCACTATGTTGTCCTTGCTCGTATGATAGACGTCACTCATGTCATAGTCTTCTAAGATCTCTAACCACCTTCTTTGACGAAGATTGAGATCTTTTTTAGAAAATTAATACTAAAGACTCTTTTGATCTGTAAAGACATCTACATGAACTCCATAGAGATAATTCCTTCAAATCTTCAATGCAAAGACTACGGCTGCTAACTCAAGCTCATGAGTAGGATAATTCCTCTCATAGGGTTTAAGCTGTTTGGGGGCATACGATATGACCTTACCATAATGCATGAGGACACAACCCAAACCTTCTATAGATGCATCACAATACACCATGAACCCATCTGAACCATCTGGAAGAGCAAAGATTGGGGCTGAGGTAAGTCGAGTCTTCAACTCCTGAAAACTTTTATCGCAAGGGTCTGACCACTGAAACTTGACTTTATTAAGAGTCAATCTAGACATAGGGGATGCAATAGATGAAAATCCCTCAATAAACCATCTGTAATACCTAGCAAAACCAAAGAAACTCCTAATATCTAATAGAGAGACATGTCTTGGCTAGTTTTTTACTGCATTGGTCTTTTGAGGATCAAATCTAATGTCATCACCAGAAATGATGTGACCAAGAAATGCTACTAACCTTAGTAAAAATTCACACTTACTAAATTTGGTGAATAGATGATGATATTTGAGAGTCTGAAGTACTGTTCTGAGATAGTCTACATGATCACGCTCACTGCGGGAATAGACCAGAATATTCTATATGAAGACTATGATGAACATGTCCAAGTATTGCTTGAACACATGGTTTATCAAGTCCATGAAAACTGTTGGGGCATTGGTAAGACCAAATGACATGAATAATAATTTAAAGTGACCATACCGAGTATGGAAAGCTATTTTCGAAATGTCACATTCCCTAACTCTGAGCTAATGATAGCCTAATCTGAGATCTACCTTAGAGAAATAATTGACACCCTGAAGTTGATCAAACAAGTCATCAGTACTGGGAAGAGGATACTTGTTCTTGACCGTGACCTTATTAAGTTGATGGTAGTCTACACACAATCTGAAAGAACCGTCTTTCTTGCACACAAACAATACTGGAGCGCCCCACGGGGATGAATCCCTTATTTAAGAGATCTTTCAATTTTTCGTTCAATTCTTTAAGTTTTGTTGGTTCCATTCTGTATGGCGAAATAGATATAGGCTAAGTATTTAGAAGAAGATCAATGTCGAAGTCTATATTTCCCTTTCGGGAGGAATTCCTGAAAGATCTTTGGGAAACACATCTGAATATTTATTCACTACTGGGACTGATTCAAGGCTAGGATTTTCAAAACTAGTGTCCTTAACTCAAACAAAATGATAGACACATTCTTTAGATATTATTTTTCGTTCTCGAAGGTAGGAAACAAGCTGACCTCTCAAAGAGGATACACTACCCTTCCACTTAAGGATGGGTTCATTTGGGGACTGAAACTAGCAAATTTTGTTTCTGCAATCCACTGTGGTATAGTACGAATGAATCCAATCAATGTCGAGAATAACATCCAAATCGGTCACCTCTAATTTGACTAAGTATGCTTAAGTGATTATCTAAAATTCATAACTGGGAAGTTCCTGTATAGCCATCGAGCTATGATAATTTTACCCACTGGGGTAGAGACTAAAAAGGGCTCTACTATGATTTCGGGGTTGATTCCAAAATCGCCTGTTATATAGGGAGTAACAAAAGACAAAGAAGCTCCTGGATCTAGCAAAGTGTAAAAATGAATATGAAAGATTTGTAACATACTGGTAACTACATCAGGAGAATTATCCTGATCTTGTCGGGTCTAAAGAGCATGTAGCCTATTTGGGCTTTGCCCACTAGTAGCACTGGTGGAACCCTACTGATTTGGGTGACTAGACTAAGCTGCGGAGCAAAGATGACTCTAATAACCTGACTGAGGGCAGTCTCCAACTCTGCGGCTTGGCTTGCCTCAACCGAAACAGACATCGCTTCTATCTCTACAAGCACCCTTGTGGTTCTTACTTCAAGTCTAATAAAGGGGATTAGTTCGGGCATTGTTGACACTGCCCTAAGACTTAGAGCCAGTTATTCTATCTCTGAACTTAGCTGGTGGAGAACTGGCTGAAGAAGGAGCTGTAACTAATGACTTAGGATGAAACTAAGAGCAGTTTCCTCCTTCTAACTTAGGCTGGGTGAAGTTGAAACTACCTACCCTAGCTTTCTTATTCTGCTTTTCCCTCTACTTAATCTTTTGTTCGTCTGTCTGCTGAGCATTATTCATAATTATAGCTAAATTTATGTCACTATTTAGCATTACGGATCTATACTCATTAACCATGCTATAATTTACCCCTGAAACAAACTTACTCATCTTGGCCCTGTCGTCTGCAACCATATATGGGGAATATCTGGCTAATTAAGTAAACTTTAGAGAATAATCTTTCACCGTCATATTTCCCTACCTGAGGTGGATGAATTCTAGCACCTTAGCCTCTCTAAGCTCTTGGGGCAAGAATCTTTCTAAGAATGCAGTGACAAACTCCCCCCACTCTATAGGACCTGCATCATCTGACCTTTCTGACGTCCACTGTTTGAACCAAGTAAGAGCCACATCCTGCAACAGGTATGCGTCAAACTCAGCACTCTCAACAGTAGTCACCCCCATGATGTCTGTCACTTTTGAACTTGATCAATGAATTCTTGAGGGTCTTCATCCACTTTAAACTCGTGGAAGGACAAAGGATTTATTCGGGTGAAGTCCCGAATCCTAGCTACAGCTTAGTTGTCCACTGGGTTGGCTGAAACGATAGCTGGTCGCTTATTATGGGAAGATACTAACTGAGAAAGAGTGGTAAATATGGTCCTAAACTCTGCATGAGAAACATGATCGCCCAAAGGTTTTTCAGGCTGAGGAGCTGGCTGATTTCTTTTCTTAGGAGGCATATTCTGAAATAAAGAGAAGAAGAGGATTAGACTGAGATATTGACTTTTGATTATACTGACTGGCACAACATGAATACTAAAAGAAGGGAAATTTTTCCTAAACATCTCATAGCCTCTTGCACATAAATATGGCGCACAACCCACCCATGTACAAGACTCTGCTATATGTGGCTTTCAGACTTACTAGGACTTAATTGAACCTTGGGCTCTGATACTAAGTTTGTAATGCCCTAAATCTGGTACCTAGAATGCTACACAGTGCTCATGACCCCGAAGGACCATAATCTAACTCATGACTGATATTTGTACCTGTATACCGCATAAAATACTGAATAATGCAAAAACATGAACTGAAAGGCCTTAAGGTTCAAAACTGAACATAATTCGAATAATATAACATCTATGTGGGATAATTAAATACCCAAAGCAAAGCAGAACATACTGAAGTCTGAAACATGATTGTGTAGAAAGCCTCTAACTAAATAAACTATCTGAGTAAGGAATTGATGGGATATGTCCCCAATTAACTCGAACTAATAAACTAATTAATAAGATAATAGAGAAATAATCATGTCCTCGAATAATGAGGACTCATTTCTAGCTCTGAATGTTGAAACTAGAATCTACTGCTGATCTGGATCTCGTGTCTCTGAACCTATGGTATAAGACACCATAGCGCAAATATGTCAGTACTTTGAATGTAGTGGTATGCATGTGAGGTAGGAAAAATGCATGGGGTTCATATCCATGAACAATGATAATAACTGACTAACTATCATGAGCATGAGAATACATGCATGAAGCATAACAACTGACACTAATACTGTGATAACATGATTACTGAATCTGAATATAACTGATAACATGAGTGACTATATCTAATAGTTCTAAATCTGATGGAACTATCTGAGTTCCATACTATATCTGAGTTGACTATATCTGACAGTCCTAAATTTGATGGAACTATCTGAATTCCAAACTGTATCTGAGTTAACTGTATCTGACAATTAGAATTCTGTAACATAAAACTATGGAGAGTAGTTATCTCACCGACATGCCCCTAATACGCCATTATGGCTGAGTTGGGGTCCAATCTATAACTCCAATTGGAAGGGTGTCAATACCGCGCCACCGGTACGAACAAGCTATGGACGACCCTCATCTAGTATTATCCCCTGTATGAGAATAGTGGGGCCCTTATCTGAAAATTCTTATCCATTTTATCAACCCTCATCGATAGTGTTGATGTCTCAACCTATGATGGACATATAGTTCTGCAACACAAGGATGACTGCTTGTGTGTGTCCCCATCCTTGGGTTCACTCGGTGCTAATTTCTACTCCTATCTAAATGGACACTAAACATGATTTACTAAACTAAACATGGACTGAGTTACTAAATTCTGTTGACTGATGGAATGCTACTAATATCTGACAACTGACTGAGTTTATAAGATCATAGAGATTTCTTGAGTCATAAAACTATCTAAAGTCTAAGCATCGTGGCTTAACTAAGAGTGTCATGAAAACATGAAATGGCTCTAAGCACACAACTAATGTTTCAGGTACAAGTACCCCCAGGACTCGATGGAAGGAAACTGACTAAGCATAACTTACTTGAACAAATAACTATCATCATAATCCATAACACATTTATAGAAGCATTCCATCAAAACATGTGATAGGAAATACATACATGGGAATTTCATGATATCATACTAGTTGGCATTGTTCCTTCATCTAGGCATTTAATCAAACACATGGTAGGCATTGCATATGTAGACAACATTATACAACAATTAATCTTCATGATTCATCTCTAATTTTATCATCCTAGGGTTTATTCATAGATTCACATGAATATACATCTATACAAATCAATTCCACATAAACTTGATCACCCAATATGGACTTGAATTCAATTGATTATTCTCAACATAAACAAAACTAACCCAACATGAAATTAATAAAGAAATCCATAACTTGAATTTAGAAAAGGGATTCTTAGGCTTCATGGATAAAAGGAGTCCATGAATGAACACTATGCATACCTTAGTTCGTAGTTTCGTGAAGATTGACGATGAAACTTTCTTGAAATTTATTCTTCTATGAAAACCCTAGCTTGTTCTTGAGAGAAACTTGAGAGAAGAGAGCGTATTTTGGGTGAAAAGTGGTTAAATCACGTGTTAAAGGGCTTAAATAGGGGTAGGAAGATGACCCTTTTACCCCTGGATGTGTCATTTAGTTTTAGTAAATTTTTCCGAACTGGGCCCCTAGCGCGATGCGGCACTATCGGTACGCCTCACTGGAATTTGACAATTGGTAACCTGAGGGTTGGTGTGATGCGGAGCCATCGCATTGCCCCTTCTTTTGCGAGCTAGAACTTTAGCGCAATGCAGAGAAAATCGCGCTATAGATACTAGAAAAAGGACAATTCTAAATTTGAGCCCTGGCATGACGCGCCATAATCGCAGACCCATACTGGAATTTTCTAAATGCCATTTCCTATTGTGGTGCAGCGTGCCACTAACTAATATGGCACTGTTTTACAATGGGAACTTTAAATAGTCATAACTTCTTACTCGATTATCGAATTTAAGCGAATCATATATCGATGGAAAGCTTATTGAATTTTCCACATGAAAACAGTGAAAATCTTGAAAATTACTCATGGAATAATTATCATTCAATTTAGAATCTCATACTAGGATTCCTTGGGATGAAATTAGCTATGAAAAAGTATGGGGTATTACAATATATCCGCCTTGAGAACATTTATCCTCGAATAAGACTAACTGAGAGGGAAGAAAAGACAACTGATGTACATACTAAACATGAATAACTGGAACATGATCTCATGACTAACATGACTGACAAGCTGAACGTATAATACTTAACATGCATATCTGATGCATGTGCAACTGATTCTTGAATGCATGAATCAGTGTTCTGAAGAACTAAGTTTATGAGAATGAGAATGCATGTCTGATGCATAATTACATAACTGAACTGATATGTGAGTGCATAACTAAATATGCAATCGTACTTGATACCAAGTTCATAATGGGAACATGAGCATAAAACTGCATACCAAGTTTGTGATTAACACTGAACATGAAACTGAGTAAGCTTAAGGAGAACTGTTACCTTGATCTTGATCGGAGTTGGAGAAGAAGAGGTGAGGATACTTGGTACGCATGTTTGTTTCTGCTTCCTAAGTAGACGGACTGATTTCGGCAAAGAACTTTAACTAGAGGGACTTCTTTGTTCCTCAATCTACGAGTCTGGTAGTATAAGATTTCGACTAGAATCTCTTCATAAGAGAGAGTGTTCTGAAGATCAATACTCTGATTAGGGACTTCAACTGGAGGTCACCTATGTACATTTTTAGTAAAGAGACCTAAAAGACTTGATGAACTGAGGCTAGATCTGAAGGCAATTCGAGCTCCTAATCTACCTTGACAAAACGACTGAGAATCTTGAAGGGACCGACATATCGGGGACTGAGCTTTCCCTTCTGGACGAATCTATTTACTCCCTTTATGGGAGAGATTTTTAGATAGACATGATCACCAACCTCAAACTCAAGATGTTTTCTACGAACATCTGCATAAGAATTCTGTCGGCTCTGAGCATCCCAGAGTCTTTCTCTGATTAACTAGACTTTTTCTAAGGCGTTGAATACTAAGTCAGAAACTTTGGCCCTTCTTTTACAACCTGTAACTTTGATGCAACGCAGAGGAAATCGCATTAAGACACTAGAAAAGGACAATTCTAAATTTGGGCCCTAGCACGACGCGCCATAATTGCGGACCCATACTGGAATTTGCCAAATGCCATTTCCTCTTGTGGTGCAGTGCTCCACTGACTAATATGACACTATTTTATGATGGAAACTTGAAATAGTCATAACTTCTTACCCATATATTGGATTTAAGCGAATCATATATCGATGTAAAGCTTATTGAATTTTCCACATACAAAAAGTGAAAATCTTAAAAATTCCTCATGGAATAATTATCAGTCACTTTAGAATCTAATACTAGGCATTCTTGGGATGAAATTAGATAGGAAAAGTTACGGGGTATTACATTAACCATCTTTTACTTGATTCTAACACCAATGAACTAGTAATCGACCTACTTAGTTATGAATTAGTTCTTGAGTCTGATTTCTTTCTTCGTTCCATTTGTTTGGTTTTATAGTTTTTATTTCATTGTAATTTCATAGTTCAAGTCCATAAGCGATTTCCTTGATTCTTTCACAAGAATCCATTCTGGCCAAGAGTACCAATCAAAACTTTATCTACCATTAGAGTGTAAGCCATCTTTCAATATTTATGGATCTAAGTTTGAGGCATACAATGGTGTGTAGAGATTGTGAAGTTGATTTCTCAACGCTAAATTATTTGTTTTTTTCATTTAGTATCTTTATTAATAGGTACTACGGCTGAAGGAAACGACACTTAAGAGTTCTTCAGCAGAGATTAATGCGGAGGACCTAATTATGGCCATCCTGGGAGTGAAGAATGATGTGAATGGGATGCGAAGTCAAATGTCAAGATTAGATGGAAGGTTAGTTAACATGGAAGACCATCTAAACTCCACCTAATCCATTCCCTAAAACTACTATGCCTCGTCTAGTAGACATTCTCAAAACACATCCACTACTATATCCCTAGAAACACTCCACCAAATGTATAAGCACACCAATACCAACATAAGACCCCATCACCCAAGACAATACCTACCCATAGAACTGCATCTCGTTCGACCACTCCAACACCAATTCAACCAATAAGTTCGCCAAAATAAAAAAACCACCTCACCAAAATACACCATGACAAACTACCCCAAGGACCAACTAACCAAGATCAACCCATCCTAGTTGAAGAAGATCCATAATATGAGTTTATGAAGTATGATGAAGTGGCTATGTTTTAGAATATATGAGGAATAGACCAAGTGCACAAGGAGAGAATAGAGGTCGAGGAGAAAGATTTGGTTTGGTTCCACATGGAAGAGGAAACTTAAAAAATCGACCACAAGGTGAAGGACAATAAAATTACCATGAGGGAAAAGGTGTAAATAGAATTCGATATGTAGGGATCAATTCAATCAAGATTAGTCAACATTCAAGGGAGAAAGTGATCCTGAGGCTGAATTCCCAGGAGGAACAAGGTGGTAATAGAGTTCAAGATGCATAGATAAATTCAACCAAGACTACTCTTTCCAACTTTCAAGGGAGAGAGTGATCCAGAGGCATATCTAGAGCTGGAGTCCATTTGTGAGAGAATCCTTCAAGTCAATGATCTTACCAATATCAGGAAGAGTTGTTATGCCATAGTCTAATTTGAAGGGTTTGATATTACATGGTGGGAATATGTAAGAAAATTTTAAAAAGTTCTAAACGAGGGTCAACCATCACTATGGGAGTCACTTAAGGTTCTCATAAGAAGGAAGTATATGCTAGAAAGATGTATATATGAGTTACTTTCCAAGTTGTACAACCTAAGTCAAAGGAAGAAAAGTGGCTTGATTTACTAGGATGAACTTCAATAATTCATCTTGAAGATTGAGTATCATGAGAATATGGAACATGTCATCATCTACTTCAAGGTTGGATTGAACAAGGAGATCTCCTTGGTAATAACTTGTTATAGATTTGTTCCATAGAAGACATCTTTCAAGCGGCCTTAGATGTTGAGAAGGATCTCAAGGAGAGCACATCTATCAAACCCAAAAGGTATTCATCCATTAATTCTTAGGATAAGAACAAAGAAGTAGTTCAATCATCATCAAGATGGAATAAGATAAGAACATTACTAAATCCTATAACAAGAAGCCCATAGAAAAATTTACCCCAGAGCATTATAACCCCCCCCCTAAAAAAAATGAAACCAAGTCAACATTAGAATCATTATTCAAGTTCATTCAAAATCAAACATCATATTTTCATAGTTTGGTAAGTGATTAGATATATATTGAGGACCGAAATAAATCCTAGATTATGGACAAGTCAAAATATCACTTACCATTGAATTCGAGCGAAGAATATTGCTATAGTCAGTTTCAAACATGCAGAAATTTTAAATTAATAAGTGTTTTTGAGATAAAGTCCCCCAATATATATATATATATATATATATATATATATATATATATATATATAATTAAATTACATTTCCAACACAACCAGCTTCGTCTTAATACAAAATTGGAGTAAAAAGGTATGGCCAAATTACTAAAGCACTCTTAATGCTATCAGTGACGACAACTCGTAGTCAGACCCTATGAGTCATCACGAGGACTTGTCGTCACAGCAGGGGGGACCAAAATTTGGGTCGATTGACCATGAATATTAATCCACAACTCATAGCCAAACCATACAAGTCCTAACTTGTCATTGGGACTGCTTCCAGGATTTTTCTAAATGATTTTTGAGGGGTTGTTTGGTCTTTTCTCACCATTTTAACACCAAAACTATGTCGTTTAAGAATTTCAAGGGATGAATCATTATACTAAAATACCCATAAGTCCTCATTCCTCAAAATTCATTCAAGACTTAGAAATTTTAGAGAGAGAAAGAGGTAATTTTCCTCTCCAAACAAGAAATAGGGCTTTTCAACTTCCGGCTCCAAATCAAAATATTTCATCAGTTTAGGTATGTGGGTATTCAATAAAGGATTCATTTCACCCTTATGCTCAAAATCTAGTTTTCAATTATGAATTTCAGTTGTGATTTCTATGATTCCCATAAACTAAGGGTTTTACCCAAATAGAATTTCTAGCTTTAATTTAATTTTCCTTGATATATTTACATTAATGAGCATATTTTCATGATTCCTTATTAATATATTACACCATTCACAATATTCTCATTTTCATGCATTATTTACATGATATTATCTCAGATTTAAAGCATATTATTAAGCAACGTATGATGTATCAATTTTTAAGACTATTAAGCATTATTTATAATGATTTTGCGGATTTCAAGCCATATTAGTTGACATATCATATTTTTCCATCGAAACTAGTACTTTCACATACTTAGAATTATGAACTCTTAGTACGTTGGTAAATTTGTGATTTTAAACTTGTTTTATGAAATTTCACATTTCTATTTAGATTATAAAACTTATCAAGATAGTTGCATTCTTTAGAGATGGAGGTTTATGAACACCTGATGACCTAGGATATCATGCATTATTAGCCAAATACTCAGTTCTTCAATTTTTAGGAGTTAAAATTCCTTTAGAAAAAAGAACTTATCTTTCAACCTCACGACTTCAGTATTATTGAGCTATTCAATATATCAATTTATATCAACTTTAACCTGGGTTATGTGGCTTGACCGTCCTAAAATCACCCACGGACTAGATAGGTCCAATGTTACCCCCTGAATGGGACTCAGTGCATGTAGCCGCACGAACCAGAGATATCATAGGGGTCGGGGATTCCCATGTACCCTTCGCACTCCATGATACATATATACAAGTATAAACTTAGAGGATTCCCTTGTACTCCACAAGTATATGGTCACCATGACCAAACCTCATGTCAGCAAACATAAGTTTCTAGTATCCGTCCATCGGACTCAAACCTTCACAATTAGCTATCACAACCCACCACTATTTCCCAATTAAAACCATTAGAACATAATCAAACAACAAATTTCAGAATTTAATTACCAAGGTACTATTAAGTGGTATCGTTATACCAACTATAGTTTGCAAGTAATGTCATGAGCAAACACTTAGGGTATTCCCATGACCCCACACGATTTCAAATTAAACAAAAATCATAGCCACCAAGGCCTTTCCAAAATCATTTAAAATCAATCAAATCAATTTAAGTTACATTACCATACTATGCAACTCAAATATTTCAAAAAAAGTCAAACAATGTGACAAAATCATTCTTATTGGCATTTTATCAAACATGTCGAGGGCACGCAGTTTCAAAAACCAAAATCAAGCATCAATTGACCATTCTCATGCAACCATATGTTCAAACCACCATTGTAACGTAAAAAATATAAGAAAACATGGGAAAACATTAGCCAACCAAGAACAACCAAAACCCCCCAACATATATTTCAAAACCAAATTAATACCACGATATTACCATGAAAAGCATTCACTAAAATATGCTTTTAGTTGAACTAACAATGAGGGAGGAGTAACATGTCGTAGACATTAAGGAATATGGAGAGAAACCACTCTTGAGAGCCTCAACTAGTCACCTTGACGAAACCCTAGCCTTTTCTTGAACCAAGAGCTTGAGAGAGATTTAAGAGTATTTAGAGAGTGTTTGATTGAAAACAATAGGTTATGGAAACCTCCAAAGATGTTTTATATCATAAGGTCAAAAGGGGTTGAGATGGGAAATGACCAGAATACCCCCAAACTTAAATAGTAAAAATTCCCATATGTGGGTATGATTGGACCCCTCAACTCGTACCTACATCATAACCCTCCAATCGCATCCAAGAAAAAACATTGGACACTAGATTCTGTCCAACATACGACTCACTTGCCTAACTCATGACTAGACCATACAACTCGTATGGTCCAGCCGTACCCAAGACAGAATCAAAAGGGGTTGGACACTGGACAACATATGGCTAGGCTATACCACTCATACCCTATCCTCACAGCTCTTAGTGAGTCACTCGTACTCAGAGCCAAGTCAAGGCACTAAGTTTTAGATTACATGAAGGATCAACCTAATGGACCCATCACCAAACCATACCGTATCGACCAAGTCGTACCCACAATAGAAAAATAACCATCACCCACTAGACACCTAACAAGTTGGTTCACTTGACCCCTTACCCACACTATACGACTTGTATGATAAGTTGTTACAAGACCAGTGAGCTCAAAGATCAGGAAATTTCCAAGGACCAAAACCCAGGGTGTTTCCAATTCTCCCTACATGGATCATTCATTCTCAAATAATGCAAAAAGACTGTACAAGCATGATGTACACCTCAACACCTCGATTATGATCCTTAACCATGAAAATAAGGATGCAAGGAAATTAATCTTTCCTTTAAATAAGTTAGAAAATAGGAATGGATACTTGGACTTCATGTCCTTTTTAGCTTCCTAAGTAGCCTCTTCAACCTTATGGTTTCTCCTAAAACCTTTACCAAGGCCATTATCCTTGGTCCGCAACCAACGAACCCACCTATCCAAGATCTTAACCTGGATCTTTTTATCAGATAAAGAATCTAAAATACCAATATCCTTGATAGGCATAATTTGCGATGAATCACCCATACATTTCCTCATCATCGAAACATGGAACACCGGGTAAATGAAGCTCAAACTAGAAGGCAACTCCAACTCATATGGAACATTACCAACCTTT
Source organism: Capsicum baccatum var. pendulum (assembly GCA_030864225.1). Taxonomy (NCBI): domain Eukaryota; kingdom Viridiplantae; phylum Streptophyta; class Magnoliopsida; order Solanales; family Solanaceae; genus Capsicum; species Capsicum baccatum. Next base: position 45,670,277 of record CM061558.1, on the reverse strand, counting down.
TTCAAAACCAAGTACAGACCAACATACTATGGACTAAGCTTCACTTTTTTACCAAACACATCACTCCCTTTATAGGGGACACCTTCAAGAACACCCTATCCCCAACCACAAACTCTAACTCTCTTCTCCCACATCTGTATAAGACTTTTGGTGACTTTGGGCAGCCTTAAGCCTATCTCGAATTACCTTCACCTTCTCCATGGCTTGGTGAACCAAATCAGGGCCAAATATCTCTGCCTCATGAACCTCAAACCACCCAATAGAAGACCTACACCTCCTACCATACAAAGCTTCAAATGGAGCTATCCCAAAGCTAGATTTGTAGCTATTATTATAGGTAAACTCTATAAGAGGAAAAATATTTAACCCAACTACTACCATAGTCAATCACCAAAAACTGAAGCATATCCTTTAATGTCTGAATAGTTCTCTTTTCTTATACATCTGATTGAATAGTTCTCTTTTCTTATCCATATGACTGCTGGTGAAAAGCAGTACTAAGACTCACCTTGGTCCCCAATCCTTTTTGAAACTACCGCCAAAAGTGAGATGAAAACTGCGTACCACAATCTGAGATGATGGAAACTGGTATCCCGTGCAACTTCGCAATCTCATAGAGATACAACCTCGCATAATCCTCAGCCAAAACCAAAATAAATAACCATATGCAAACACATACATATATACATATATACCATGTCGAGAAAGGAAATCGAGTTTAGCATTCATTTAAAACTTTAACCTGGGTTGTGTAGATTGATCGTCCTAAAATTAACCACGGGCTAGATAGGTCCAGTGTTACCCCCGGAACGGGCTTCAGTGCTTGTAGCCCCACAAACCAGAGATATCTTAGGGATCAGAGATTCCTATGTACCCTTCGCCCTCTATGATACATATATACAAGTATAAACTTAATGGATTTCCATGTACCCCACAAGTATATGGTCACCATGACCAACCCTCATGTTGGCAAACATAAGTTTTTAGTATCCATCCATCGGACTCACACCTTCATGATTAGCTATCATAACCCACCATTATTTCCCAATTAAAATCATTAGCACGTAATCAAACCACCAATTCTATAATTTAATTACCAAGGCATTATGAAGTGGTATCACCATACCGACTATAGCTTGCAAGCAATGTCATTAGCAAACACTTAGGGTATTCCCATGTACCCCATACGATTTCCAATTAAACCAAAACCATAGCCACTAAGTCCTTTCCAAAATCATTTAAAACCAATAAAACTAATTGAAGTTCCATTACCATACCATGCAATGCAAAGATTTGAATAAAAGTCAAACTATGTGAAAAAATTATTCTCATTGACATTTTATCAAACATGTCAAGGGAACGTAGTTCAAAAAATAAAAATCAAGCATCAATTGGCCATTACCATGCTATAACATATTCAAACCACCATTATAACATGTAAACCATAAGAAAAACATGGAAAAACATAATCCAACCAAGAACTACCAAAACCCCCAGTATATATTTCAAAACCAAATCAATACCATAATATTACCATAAAAAAAATTCATTAAAACATGATTTTAGTTGAACTAACAATGAGGAAGGAGTATTATGCCTTAGACACCAAGAAAAATAGAGAGAACCTCGCTTAAGACCCTTAATTGGTCACCTTGAAGAAACCCTAGCCTTTTCTTGAACCAAAAGCTTGAGATAGATTTAAGAGTATTTAGAGAGTGTTTGATTGAAAATAATAGGTTACGAAATCCTCCAAAGGTGTTTTATGTCATAGGGTCAAAAGGAGTTAAGAGGGGAAATATCCAGAATACCCCCAACTTAAATTGTAAAAATTCCCATAGGTGGGTACGATTGGACCCCTCAACTTTTACGCACATCATACAAGTGGTACGCTCCAATCGTATCCAAGACAGAAAGTTGGACACCACATTTTGTCTAACATATGAATTTTCTAACTCATGACCAGAACATATGATTCATATGGCCTAGCCATACCCAAGACAGAATCAAAAGGGGTTGGATTATGGACAACATACGGCTAGGGTATACCACTCATACCCTATCCTTAAGACTCTTAGTGAGCCACTCATACTCAGAGCCAAGTAAAGTCACCAAGTTTCATATTATGTGAAGGATCAACCCAATAACCCATCACTAAACTATACAACCCGTACCCACCAAGTCATACCCATAAAAGAAAACTAACCATCACCCACTGGATACCTTATGAGTTGGGTCACCTGACCCGTACCCACACCATATGACTCATATGATGAGTAGATACAAGTCCAGTAAGCTCAAAGCTCGGGAAATTTCCAAGGACCAAAATCCAAGATGTTTTAGTATATTAGGGATTTTTGATGGGGTTTATACATCGAACTCCATATTTAGCTCCTATAATTTTATGTCGGTTAATAGTTTCTCCCATATCCAAACTTAGCTATTGCATGAACTTGTAATCAGTTTATTTAGTATAATGTTTATCAATTTCAAGTTTATTTAATTAGTTATTAAATCTGTTATCAGACCTAGTATTCATACATGACCCTCAATTCAGTTTTAGTTTCTTTTATATTATGAATTTTTAGAATATCACTGCACATTAGTATATATATATATATATATATTGTCTAAGTCATTGTACTACATTTCAAATCCATGCATTCAATTTGCACTCAAGTTCATCTCTTTATTTTTAGTTAGCATTTAGTATAGTTTTACATCATATTCAGCATTAACTTGAGATTAAATATAATAGTTATGCTTTTATCGCTTCTCAATTTATAGAAATATTTTAGCTCATGATTTAGAGATTTCACTATGCCTCATAGATTTTGCATATAGACATATTTTAAATGTGTGTTTTAATAAATGGCTTATTCCTTAATTTTAAATCATGGTTTAAGTGTTTTAAGAATGAGTACATATCTTACATACTCAGTACATTCCAAAGTACTGATCACATACCTCTTTTTCCTAAATTTTTCATGTGATATAGATTCAAGTGCTTGCTATCAAAATTATAGCCAAGCAATCATAACATTTAGCTAACAAGCGATGAGTTCTATTATTTCGAGGACTCAAGTCAATGGAAGTTTCAGTATTGCATTTATTATTTGTATATTTTCTTTAAGGATAGTTAGAGGTCATGTCCCAATTACATATAGTCAATATTAGTAGAGTATTCATAGATAGTCAGTTAGACTAATTGTATGTAGTTTTATTTCCCCTTCTTTCAAATTATAGGGTTATAAACTTTGAATAGTAATGTATTGAAATAGCTTATCTCATGATTATGCCTCTTTTGAGTCAATTTAGTTTTTGTATTTATTTTAATTAATTACTCACGCATCATGCCATTACCATGGCTTAGCTTGGGATCACTTGTGGTTTTAAGCATCTTATTATGACTAAGGGTATCTTGGGTCGTGACAAGTACCCACCGAAAAATGAAAGTAATAAGTATCCGACTCCTAATCCTAAAGGGTTATAATGTTTTAAATGCCAAGTTGAGGGAACAAAGAAAATGAGTTTCCTAATTGAAGAAATATGATCTTTATAGAAAGAAGAATGTATTACCTTGGAGAAGGGGTAGGGCAAGAAAATGATAATGAAGGAGAAGCCCAACAAGAAGAAGGCTTCGAGGAAGATAAGTAAGTACATGAAGGAAATTAGGATGATCGGCCTCAATGTGGATAGTTCAAGGCCCCAAACTTTGTAGCGAGATGAGTATTGATTAGTAAGACATTAGATGACCAAGTCAAAGGGAAAATCTATTCCATACTAAATATCTTATCAAGGATAACGCGTGCCCTTGGTCATTGATAGTGGGAGTTGTGCTAATGTAGCTAGTACCACCATGGTTGATCTCTAATAGCTAAATGAGTGTGGGAAATGGAAAGTGACTGGAAAAGTTATGATTCGATTCAAGATTTGGAGCTATCAAGATGAGGTGTTTTATGATGTAATTCGCATGCAATCTTGTCATATTTTTCTTACAAGAGCATGACAATATGATAGCTCAATCAAACATGATGGAAGAACTAATCAATATTCTTTTAAGTTGAATTGTCAAAAGTTCACACTTCATCCTCTTTTACCCTTACAAATTAATGAGGTACATCAAACAATGAGAGAATTGAAGGGGAAGGGGAAGAAGGAAAAGGATGAGGAACCCTATAAAAAATGAAGAACGACAAGAAAGAAGAAAATTGAAGGTGGAGAGTTCATTATTGATGTTGTCTAGGAACAAAGATCTCTTCAAAAAACATAATGATAAAACTCTGATGCTCCTCCTAACCCATAACATTCATTCCAACCACTCTACTTTTCCTATCTCCCATTTTATTTCTCTTATTTTGCAGGACTATATCTATTTCCAAAGGAACTTCAAAAATAGTTACCCATACTTCGAGAAATTGAATATCAAATTGACTTCATACTGGGTTCACAATTGCCAAACAAATAGGCCTACCAAAGCATCCTGAAAGACATAAAGAAACTCCAAAGACAAGTTAAAGAACTTCTTCACAAAGAATACATCAATGAAAGCATGAGTAGGTGTGTCGTTCAACATTGTTAGTTTTAAAAAGGGATGGGATTTGGAACATGTGTGTTCATTGTCAAGCAATCAACAAGATAACAGTAAAGTATAGCCACCCTATTCCTCTCTTCGTGATATTCACCATGACTTAAATGGTTCTTGTATATTTCCTAAGGTAGACCTTAAAAGTAGGCACCACTAAATCCAGATGCAATGGTGTGATGAGTGGAAAGTTGCATTCAAGGCTAAGCTTGGTATATACAATAGACGGTTATTCCTTTTGGCCTCACCAATGCTCCTAGTACCATTATGAGGTTAATGAACCATGTCATAAAACCTTTCATTGGAAAATATGTGGTAGTTTACCTTGATGATGTCCTAGTGTATAGTGAATCCCTTGACAAACATGTTTTACATTTACAAAGTGCTTTTGATGAGCTTAGAAAAAAAATTGTATGCTAATCTTGAAAAGGGTCTTTTGGTGTAAACGAAGTAGTATTTTTGGGAATTGTTATAAACTCAAGATGAGTTAAAGTGGATGAGTCCAAGATAGACGCTATCAAGAATTGGAAAACTCCAAAATCTATTGGTGAAGTATGAAGCTATCTAGTTTTACAGATGGTTTGTCAAAGAGTTTAATACCATCACCACCCCCTTGACCAAGAAAATCCTCAAGGATAAGCCATTCAAATAAGGTGATGATCAAGACAAAGCCTTTGAAACTTTGAAATGCTTAGCTCTGCTTCCTTGTTGAAATTATCCAAATTTGATAAAATGTTTGAAATAGAGTGTGATGCTAGAAAGATAGGTATTAGAACCATATTAATGAAAGACATAAGTCCATTGCTTACTTTAGCAAAATCTTAAAGGAGCAACCTTGAACTACTTTGTGTATGATCTTGAGTAGTATGCCTTGATTAGAGCTTGGGGTAATTGGCCGCACTTCTTTATGGCCTAAGGAATTTGTGATTTGAACCGACTATGAATCATTAAAATACCTTTGGGCCCAAGATAAATTGAACAAACGACATGCCAAATGGATAAAATTTCTTGAAATCTTTCCCTATGTAATTCAATACAAGAAAGGGAAAAGAGAATGTGATAGCAGATGCATTGTCTAGAAAAATATGTTAATCAACACATTGTCTTCTAAATTAATAGGTTTTCAATTCTTGAAAACAATGTACCTGGACGACCCCAAATTCGCACCAATCTTCAAAGATTGTGAAAAATGGGATAGGAAACGATCGATTAAGGATAGATCTTTTATACCCTATTCTAAGATTCAAAGTTTTTGTTCAAAGGTAAGAGATGGTGTTTTCCCTTTATTTCATGGAAAGAATTGTTTGTTGGGGAACACAATGGCGGTATGATGGGCCACTTTAGAATTGACAAAACCCTTGGAATCCTAAAGGAATAATTTTACTGGCCAAAAATATGTGATGATTTTACATGAGTATGCGTTCAGTGTGTAGATTATAGAATTGCTAAATTGCGGCTTCTCCCTTAAGGATTGTATACCCTACTTTACACTCCATTACGCCCTTGGCTTGATATTTATATGGACTTTATTTTGGATTTGCCTAGGACAAAGGGGGGAAGGGATTATATTTTATGTTGTTGTTGATAGGTAGTACCTATGAAGTTCACCTTAAAATAAGTATATGAGCTAATAAGTATTAAAACACAATATGCTTCTTTTTTTATCTCAAAACTTTTATTTCTTATGTGAACATCATAGCTTATCTGATATCATATATCGAAGATGAAATTGTTA
>CM061558.1:45643960-45658960 GCA_030864225.1 Capsicum baccatum var. pendulum | reverse complement strand
CATAATTTCCATTAGCTACTGTGACTTTTATTGGAGTGATATAAACAGCTACATAGCCCGAGTCATGCACAATCTACTCATCAAAAAAGTTGTGAGTGATGCCAGAGTTCACTAATACTTCACCAATACTGATAACTTCTTATTCTTAACAGATCCCGCCACTAGGATGGACTTCACTCCCTTTCTATTGACTGATAATGCACTCAAATATATTGCTTTTTGTATTTCCTATGGGTCATCAAGTTCAAAAACCATATCACTAGCTTCTAGCAACTTCTCTAACATTTCAGGTATCTCAGATTCTTCCCTATCATAAAATTAAGTTGTTTGGTTTTACATTGATGCCTAGCTGTAAACTTGTATCCACACCTGAAGCATAACTTGTTAGCTTTCCTATGCTCATAAACCACAAGAGTGGGTCTAAGAGGACTAGGCTTGCTAATTGGAGTGACACTAAATGGTTTGTTAGCTACAGACTAGCCACAAAGGTATAAGCTTTAGCCATAAAAATGCTCTTTCTTTGTACAGCCCTGAAAAGTCTTTTCCTGCAATCTAGCTTGTTCAATAGCAACATTGGGGTATAGGTTTAAACATCTTGACTGCAAACATAATTTCCTCCTTCAGACCACCTATAAAACTAAATAAAAAATGAGACTCATTCAGGGCAAAGTTCCTCATGATCATTTGGGCTTTGAGATCTTCAAACTTACCTAGATATTCATCAATAGTACCAGTTTGGGTGAGTTTGTTAAATTCTTCCACTATAACTTCCATTAAAACTTCATCAAATCTGATACATATCTCTTTCATAAAGACCCCCCAATTAACCAAACCCTAGTTAAGCACAAGGGAATTATACCAAGTTTCTACTAAACCATTCTAATATAATGCATCACCTTCAACTCTTTGGTTCTCAGCAATTCTATACAAGTTAAAGTACCTTTCACATTTGTGTAACCATACCTTGGGTTCCTTACCTTCGAAGCTTGGCAATTCCTATTTGGGAATAGGAACTGGCATACCTTTAAGGCCTATTGAAACGAGAATCATGAGCAGGCATGGGTAAGATTCCTTCACCCAAAGCTAGGCCTGAAGCTGGACCTCAATTTTGTATCCTTTCCAACATAGTTAAACGATCTAAAATCAGCCTGAGTGTACCGCTAATACCTGTTTGCGTCTCATTCAAAACACGATAGTGGTTAGTGAGATCGTCTAACACTTTATCATGCCGAGCAAGTTTAGCATCTACCACTTGAGCACGAGTACCATCCACCATATTAGAATATAGTTCAGAAGATCATTGTCTCTGATATGATCGAGCTTTCTAATTCTATTGAACGGAAATAAAATAAGAAGGAAACAATTTGATTTGGGACAATTTTTTGATTTTTTTTATATAACTTAAATGGAATTCAAAATTACAGGAATGAAAAACTAAATGGAATTGGAAACTAGATTTAACTAAAAAGCCGTCATGAAATTCGATATTTGCAGTAGAAAAGATATCTTTAGAAATGGGTAAGGAGTGGAGAAGAAGAAAAGAGGGAATCTGCAAGAAGACAAGGTGAGAAAAATACTGGTAATTGCTTGCCTTCTCTCTCCTAGTTGTTGTGTTTTAATAGCCTTGGGGCTAAGCCGGCATCATCTGGACCATTAAGGATCACTAATTCTCATCTAATCGTAGCCGTTTATTCTCTTCAATTAACTCTACTACTTCTAACAGTAATAACCGAAATTCAAAAAGAGTGGTGACCATATGAGTCCAGAGGCGGAGCCAGGATTTCTATTGAGGGGGTTCAAAATCTAAAGAAAAACTCACCGAAGGGGGGTCAATATCTACAATATATACATAAAAATCATTTTAACCATGTATTAATAGTATAATTTTCCATCGAAGGGGGGTTCGAACAAACCCCCTATTACTAGGCTGGCTCCGCCTCTGACCATGACACTGCTTCTATATTCTCTTATTATTTTAGGCGGTTTGCCAAGAGGTTCTTACACCCAGATATTGTTTCAAAGCATGCGTACATATTCCTGTGGGATGAAAATCTTGGAGTTGAAAATTTCAATGCTGGACGGTAACTATAGGGCTAAGCCCATATACAAAAAGATGCAATATATCTTTATAGTAAGAGCATTGATGTCAACCAGCAAAATAATCCCCACCTGGATCTTACCGCAGATATTTATCAATAACAAAAGAAGGAGGTCTTCAGATATCACAGCCAGCAATTGATGCAGATATCACAAAATCATCACGAACTTACAGCCCCAAAAAAGGGATCAAGAGTGCACAGGTATTACTCTCATGATCAGTAACAGGTTAATCAGTAATAAATTGATCTTCTTGGAAGGCTTTCTTGTAAATATTGCAAACTGTAAAAACTATTATGGTTGAAACAGGACGACAATAAACACAAAGGGTCCTGGAAGGAGGTGCTATGGAGACAGTACTGAACCTCCATGCACTGGGTTAAATTATTGGGCAAAAAGAATTGTGTTTCAGTTCACATCTTTCCCATCCATCTTTGATAAAGATGTAATGCACATGCAGGTGGGTGGAAATGATGGCTCCTATTTTTTCAAGAGTATTGTGGCGCTGTGCCTGGTACATAATTCAGGTGTAGTTCAGATATTAATAAATCTAATTGACTTGTAGTACTAGATGTTATTGAATTTTGTAAATGGTAAGTTTGACATTCCAGAATGACTTCGTTCATGCATGGGGTGTGGACTTTCATCTCTTATATTGTGTGCAGGTTTCAGCTCCTGCACCATCAATTACTTTTTTTCCAAAAATTATCATTAATAAATATAAGAAAAAGAAAAAGTCTACTCTCCTGCTTGATCTGTAGCTATTTTTGATAGGGGAACCGAACCACTAATATTGGCGTTGTTGACTCAGAATATTTGGTTCATCATGGTCTTCCAATGCTACGTGGTGCAGAAAATGCGGTATGTCCAGCAAAACAATTGAATAAGGAAACAAATTTCCATCTCCTCTCTTCAGTAAATCCTAACTATTGTCTTTCTATGTAGAAGAGTAATTTAGCACAACGGTAAACTCCTAAACAGGAAAGCTCACCAAACAAAATGGTATGTACCAAAACTAGCTTTCAACAATCAACTGCTTGAATCGAATGAATTAACTGAAATATCACCGCAGGGACTGCCAGAATCTCATCCATCGGATGCAACAAATGCTGTAAGTTCCATCAACTCTTTCAAAAATAACCTAGTGTAGCTTGCTCTTGCAGTTGCCGATGCCTTTCTAATATGCTTGTCGTAGTATAATCTACACCACAGGCACAATGCAATAAGATAATCTTGTAATGCTAAATTGTTTATGTAGCTTAACACATGGCTATTTAGTAAGACCAAGTTCCGTTCCATGTTATGATAAACTAAGTCATTTTGCAGGTGTGGAAACAATCTTTTGTTGAATTAGAAAGATTCAAGAATAGATGGAAAAAAGCTGCCAGAGAAGACCAATGTTGGGTTGATCCTTTTCAGCAACCTATGAAACAAAAAAGTGATTGAAGGGGCTGCGTTTTCAAACTTCTTGCTGAGACACACAAATTACGGTTATTCCTGTCTTCAAGCTGAATTTGGAAAGCTGAGATGATTCTTATGGACTTCAAGTGCTCGTGATAACAGAGGGACATTATCAATTTCTATATGATCCAATCATGTATAAAAACAAATAGAATAATTCAGACAGAGTAACTTATGATTTTCACCATGTAGTTCATTCTGACTGAAACAATTGCTGAAAATACAAAGCTATCAAGCAGCTTAAAAATGAGATTTAACCATTTTCTAATGTAATCTCATCAGCATCACAATATTAGATATACATCATGTTGTACAATTAACAAATATTAACAGATGGACTACCCATTTAATCCAGATCAGATCTTATGACAATTACGAAGTGCTGTTTCTTTTTCCAACAATCCCAGCAATGAGTTGACTTAATTCTTCACCACTGTCCTCCTGAACGTGATGTCCTGACTGCATAATTAAAAAATAAATATAGTTTCTCTTTAAACCAACAACACATTGAAACACAAGAAATATATAAAGAATATTTAGCTTGTCAATACAAATCAACTTTTGATAAGCGATGCACTTTCAAATGACCAGAAGTCCCCGTTCAGAAGGCATTTTCAAGAATATGATTTTCATCCCGAAATCAATCCCTGGATTTGTAATACTATGTCCAAGAAAAAGAGTCATGCAATAGTGCCATTACCATAGGAAGTTCAACTAGTGGATGCTTTGATTCCTTGCAGAAATCTTGAACACCATCAAAGCTTAACCAGTGGTCTCTTTGTCCCCAGCAAACTGTTGTCTGGATTGACCATTTATTGTCCATAAGTATTGCTCTCGTGTCCTCAACATAGCCCTGCCCATTATAAAGCACAAAACGAAGTCTTAGATCAAAATATGGTTAAACCTCTCTATAGTGGCAGCGGTTGTCCGGAAAATTCATGGTTACTATAGAGAAGTGATGTTATACATTTATAGTGGCATTTGATGTTCAACTCTCACTTAGATGTTAAATAAAATATGAAAAATTACTTCTTTGAACTTTTTATGTTATAAACAAAAATAAAATATTTGTTAAATTTAAAGGGGAGCCTTGGAGTAACTCGTAAAGTTGCTGTCATGTGATCAGGAGGTCACGGGTTCAAGCTTTGGAAACAGCATCTGGCAGAAAAGCAAGGTAAGGCTACGTATAAGACACCCTTGTGGTGGGGCCCTTCTCCGAACACCGCGCATAGCGGTAGCTTTAGTACACTGAGATACCCCTTTTTAAATTTAAATTCTCAATTGATTTTCATATTTTATTATTGAAAGGACTAATGCATTACTAAAAATTCATTACTAGATATATCGTACCGACAAAGAATTAAAATCTAAGAAACATATGCTTTTAAAATTAATTGCAAGTTTAAATATTTCAAACTTGATGCAAGAATTCTGAAGTTATAGGTTGTTTCGTGAATTCAAATCTCTAAGTGACAATATATGCTTGAATTTATGAAGCTTTTTGTCCAAATTTTCAGCAAAAGGATATTTAATGGCTACCACCTAGGTGATTTCTCAATAGATAAGGAAACTTTAGGCATTAAAGTTATCTTGTCCTAAAGTACAACGGTTGAAAAACTTTAGTAAAAAGCTTACAATTTGCATAGTTTAATGGTGATTATCATAAATATTTTAATATTTTACTTTATACAGTAATAATATATTTTTTTAATAAAATATTAATATTATATAATATTTGAGTATGTTGTTATAGAGGGGTAATTTTACAAAGAGTGTCGCTATAATAAATCTCATTGTTGATATAGGTAGAATGACATTACAGAGACGTAAAATTTAACATGAAAAGTCAGTGGAGAAAATCACGTCACTATAGTGAAATGCCATTATAGCGAGGGACCGTTACAGAGAGGTTTAATCTTTAAATAAAGAGGGAGAGAGACTAAAGTAACTGAACTCTAGCATCTTTTGTTATCCTCTTACAGACCTAATAGGAAGACGAGAATTTGATTGTTTTTTCATAATCAACTTATGGAATTTCTGTTGACAAATATAAGCCTCAACAACACATACCCATTACAATCTGAATTAAATTATAGCATCTTTTGTTATCCTCTTACAGACCTAATAGGAAGACAAGAATTTGATTGTTTTTTCATAATCAACTTATGGAATTTCTGTTGACAAATATAAGCCTCAACAACACATACCCATTACAATCTGAATTAAGAAATTTAGATTCTTAAATACTTCCTCCATTTTATTTTACTTGTCCCTACATCAAAAATAGATGTTCCATTTTAATTGTCCATCTTGGCAAATCAACAAAGTTTTATTTTTCCGCACTACCCTTAGTATTAAATAATTACACAAAATAGTAATAGTCAAATTTAGAGTTCCATAGCATCATTAATAATATTAGTTAGTAAAATACACCTCTAATTGAAGAAGGTTAACACATCTTTGATTTGGTATGGACCATAACTCGGCAATGTTTTATCACTGGCTCTAAGAGGGTCCTTATTGCACGATATTTAAAACCAAGGATGAGTGCAGAAAATTTGCAGAGAACCGTGCATGTCAGCAAGCAGAATAGAAGTGAAAATATTTGCATCCTCTACCTGACAAGATTTCGCCCAACAAGAAGTTACTCAGAACAGATACAGTTAGCTTCATTAAACCAAGAAAAGGAATGGATTAGTGAATCCGAACATGTCTTCACTCAACTAATTTGAAGGAGAAAAAGAAGTTAAGCAATCAAGAGTAACTTAATCTAACACATTAGACAGTTCTATATTTCGAATGACGGAAAAGAGCAAAAGAAAAATATGGTGCAAGGTCCAAGAAACATAGAATTACGAAAGGCCTCCACAGCCAAGGAAAAACACGGTTGGACAGAGAACAAGAAAACCATATTATGATCGATATCCTGGAGTTTGCCGGCAGTTCCAAAATCTGCAGAATAATAAAGTTATCTGCAAAATATGACAAAAAAGTGTTCAGCAAATAAATGCATGTACTGATTCCAGTTACCTGTTGACTAATCCTTACCGGAGGATTTAGAAGTATAAGACCGTTTAGCTTTTCCTGGTGGTTGCTAGCATATTTTATTGCAACTGGTGAGAAGTATCCCAGTGGCAAAACAAGAGATGTTCTTCAAATTAGATCGCACAAGAAAGTAACACAGAGCAAGTTAGATGCTAACATTCAAATAAAGCAGTGCAAATGGATAGATAAGTAGGGAAGTGTTTCCATGCTGGCAAACGAAACAGGGATGCTTGCTCCCACTTAATTGGTGGGGTGGGGTGGAGGGGCTCAGATTTGTTTTGAACATGTTTTTCAAGATTAAACGGCATGGTGGTCCTATAAAAGAATTTTTCCAATACATATAAACATACCTGCACTACAAGAGTAACCTTTTTATTGGTAAGAGCATCGATCACAGATTCCAAGCATGCCACATATTCTGTTAGACATGAAAAATAGAATGTTGAAAAAGGAGGGAGAAGTTCTTCATTCTTTTGACGTAACATTTCAACATTGCAAGAGCCCATTAAAGTTGTTGAAAAGGGCGTTTTCTTTTCACGGTTAGAACCGCTAGACACATGGGCTCAACATAAGTATGTATTGAATTCAGAGAGGCCCCTTTCTTGGGTAAAAGATTGTTTCTTCCTTACAGTCAATAAGCTATTTAAAATTCTTGTATATTTCGATTTTCTTGTATTATAGGTCTGGATGGCCGCGGCTTACCGCTAGCCTCCGATCCTGCAATCTAATAAGAACGGGTTTTGTATGACTCACCCGAGAAAGATAATCCGTTAATCAAATACCTTACTGATAATTTGACAAATAACGAATTTTCGCATATTACTCAAAATTCAGATGGTAGGATTTGTAGGATGATCAGTCTACTGTTTATAACAGACATTCATTTTCTTAAATTCAGTCTAGGTTACTACCTGTTGTACAACATATTTCTCCTGTAGAACCATTATATGTTCCAGCTCGAAATCATGCAGCTTCTTTGCATACTATTAATACTGCTTCTTCACAATTTGTTGAAAAGGTAAAAATTAATCCTCAAATGAATGTTGTTCAAGATAATGATAATATCTTTGATAGAGATATCCCAACTGCTTCTGAAATGAACTTCGATCCAAATGATACTTGATGATTCCACATGAAATCAATTTTAGTCCAGGATCCCTGGCAAGGAGTTATATTCAAAAGAAATTTTCTAATAATAAATGAAACCAATTTAGAACTTGGTTTTTTGAGACTTATAGTCCAGAAGAGTTAAACAACATTTCTCAAGAATTTTATGGAACATGTGCATTGCCTTATCAAATTATGTATTTTGTTCCTTGGTTTATAACTACTTATTTACCTTTATACATAAAGGTTTTAGAAAGGTCTTATAAGGATGCTAATGGAACGATTGTTAAAGTCATTTACCCGCCCCAAGCACCTTTTGTTTGCCGAATAATATAGGTAGTACATTTTCTGCTTTTCAGAAATTCATTAATAATGAAGTTGCAAAGGTAAGCATTGCCAAAATCAATAACTTGACTTCTCAAAATAATTATTTGAGTTTGTATGTTAAAGTTTTAGGGGAACATATCAGTTCTCTTAAAAAAAAACTCGATGAGTTAACTGATTTGATTAAAAAAATGAGTACTAGCCAGAAATCTACTAATATTGCCCCCTCTTCAGGAAGCAAGCCAGAGATTCAAACTATTTCTGCAAGTATTCAACGACCTCTTGATATTCAGGGATTTCAATTTAATACACCTTTAAAAGATTTAAAAGATCTTATTGATAAAAAGCTTTCTGGTTTAAGTGTTAAATCTATTGATTTGTCAAATGATTTTGCTAATCAAATCGAAACTACTCCTGATTTAAAAACAACGACTTGGTTAGAGCTTAATAATCTCAAAGGTATGGTTAGAAAATAATCGGGTAAAAATCCCAAATAGCTGATTAACCACGTATGGAAACATACTACTATCCGCGGCCTACTACTCAGGATGTTTTGATCGAGGAACGAGATTGGATCAGACTAATACATCTTATCGTGGTTCCGACATTTATGAATGGAATCTTGATGGTCTGATAGGAAATTGACTTTTCTTGTGCATCATATGATGATGTACGTAACTATTTGCAAAAATGTTAGTGATAAAAATACTGATAGAATTATTTGCAGAATGATAATTGCAGGTTTTACTGGCCAACTTCGTGGCTGGTGGGATAATTTTTTAACTCTTGAGCAAAAAGCTGCTATTGTTAATGCTAGAGCTACTAATGCCACAATTGATAACTTAGGTATGGCCCTAATTGAAAGCAGAGAAGATGTTGTTTATACCTTGGTTCTTATGATTTTAGAATATTTCAATGGTAGATTTACCAGTCAGCATGACACAGTCTGTACTCTCCTAAATGGTCTTCGATGGAAGACTCTAGGTAAATTTAGGTGGTATAAAGACACCTTTATGAGTAGGGTTATGGAAATACTCGAAAATAGGCTTGCTCACTGGAAGACTAAGTTTATAGATGGCCTTCCTCCCTTATTTGTGGAAAGAGTTAGAAAAGCCCTTAGAGGACCTTTCGGTGAAGTACCTTGGGAAAAATATACCTATGGAAAATTAATAGGTGTTTGTACACAAAAAGGATTAAACTTGTGTAATGAATTGAAATTATCTAGACGGCTTAAGATGGACAATTTTAAAGAAAGATCTTAATCAGGAGATTTTTTGCACTCAGTTTGGGGTGCCTGAACCGGCCTCTTCTTCTAGGAGAAAGCAACCTAGATACCATAGATATGCTATTTAAGACAGACCTTATAGGAGAAAGAGATCTAGATATAGATCCAAAGAAGAGTGTGAAGCTAAGAAAGCTTAT
Organism: Capsicum baccatum var. pendulum; assembly: GCA_030864225.1. Lineage (NCBI taxonomy): Eukaryota > Viridiplantae > Streptophyta > Magnoliopsida > Solanales > Solanaceae > Capsicum > Capsicum baccatum. The sequence goes on along the minus strand of CM061558.1, from coordinate 45,649,504 downwards.
CGTAAGTCCAAATGAGATCTTGCTGATATTAAGTGCTACAAATGTGGTAAGTTTGGTCATATTGCTCCAAATTGTAAGCTTCAAAAGCTGAAATCTTTAGGACTTTGAGGATGAAGTGCATAATAAAGTTTATGGCTTTTTATACACTTCTGGATCAGAATCAGATTATAATTTTGAGTCAAGATCCGAAGCTGAAGTTGATTTATGTGATTTATCTGATAGTGATAGAAATATTGATGTTGCTTGTTCTAATTGCAAAGGTGATACCTGCACTTGTGATGATGAATTTTATGAATTGCAATCTCAATTTGAAGATCTAAATATAAGAATTATCACATCTGATAATGTGTGAGAACTTTTGAAAGAAGTTTCTGATGAGAAACTCCATGAAAAGATTATAAATTTATCTACGAGTTCAAAACCCACTACTTCTAATACTGTTGATAGCAATTCTCCTAGTCGTGAGAAAATTTTTGAACATTTTGCGCCTTATTCTTCGACAGAAGTCAATAAACATCTTGCTAAAAACTCGGCTCCTAGCGGAGATGCTTCTTTTGATGATTTGAAATTGAAGTTTAAAACTTGGAAAGATTAAATCTCTAAAACAAAATCAAATGATTTGTAATCACAGGACTTCCCAAATAGAGAAAATTAATTCTCCCATTATTTCCAAAGGGAAAGACATTAGTCTTGAGGAAGATGATATTCTTCAAAAATCTCTTGATCTAAAGTATGATTCTTTTTCTAAGATTGATACAAATTATTACTTCTCATAAATGGTATATTAACTGCACTATTTCGATTAATAATCACTTTTCTATAACTAATGTTTCTATGATTGAGAGTGGAGCGGATGTTAGCTGTATTCAAGAAGGGTTAATCCCTACGAAATATTTTCAAAAACTACTCATGTGGTTAAATCTGCATCTGGGCATACTCTTGATATAGAGTACAAATTACCAAATGCTCATATTTGCCAAAACAAAGTTTGCATTTCACATTTCTTCTTTTTGGTAAAAAACCAGCTATATCCTCCAATCTTACTTAGAATTCCTTTTACTAATACTATATACCCTTTTACTCATCTTGATTCTAAAGGATTTACTGCTACATACAAGGATAAAGAGATATCTTACTCCTTTGTTATTGATCCCATATCTAGAGATATCAATGCTTTAATTGATATAAAACAAAAGCATGTTAATTCTCTACAACTTGAACTACTTAGCATGAATATTGTTGATACTTTACAATATGCTAATGTACAGGAAAAAATTAAATTAATTTCCGAACAAATGGCTGTTGATATTTGCGCTGATCACCCCAGTGCTTTCTGGAATCGGAAAAAGAATATTGTCACACTTCCATATGAAGATAACTTTTCCGAAGATAATATTCCAACTAAATCACAACCTTGTTAGATGAATTCTGAATTAGTAGAATTCTACAAAAAGAAAATTGATAATTTATTACAAAAGGGTTTGATAAAGCCTTCAAAATCCCCTTGGTCTTCTACTGTTTTTTATGTTAATAACGCAACAGAAAAGGAATGTGGTGTTCCCAGGTTAGTAATAAATTGCAAGCCTTTGAATAAATATTTGAAATGGGTTAGGTACTCTATTTCGAATAAAAAAGATTTATTCTCTAGATTATATGACTCCAATATATTTTCAAAATTTGATTTAAAATTTGGATATTGGCAAATTCAAATATTTAAAGAGCATACTTATAGAACTGATTTTAATGTTCCATTTGGGCAATATGAATGGAATGTCATGTCGTTTAGTTTAAAATATGCCCCTTCTGAATTTCAGAAAATTATAAATGATATTTTCAATCCTTATATGGATTTCATCATTGTTTATATTGATGACATATTAGTGTTTTCAAAAACATTTGAATTGCATATCAAGCAGCTCAATATTTTTAAGAAAATTGAGATACAAAATGATTTGGTGATATCTAAACTAAAAATAAGTTTGTTTCAAACAGATGTCAGATTCATATGCCATAATATTTGTCAGGGGAAGATAACTCTCATACAAAGATCTATTGATTTTGCATCCAAATTTCCTGACGTTTTTACTGACAGGACTTAGCTGCAAAGATTTTGGGAAGCTTGAATTATATATTCTCTTTCTATAAGAACATATCCCGTGATTTAGCTCTTTTATATGATAGGCTAAAAAAAAACTCTAAAGGTCCCTAGACGGATAGTCACACAGATCTGGTTAAACGTATTAAACAAAGTGTTAAATCTTTACCCTGTTTAACCCTTGCTAACCAGCTTGGTAGAGGATTATTGAGAAAGATGCGTCTAATATTGGTTATGGTGGAATACTAAAACAAGTTAATCCTCATGATAAAATTAAATATTTGATCAGATTTCACTCGGGGAAATGGACTGAAGCCCAAAAAAAATATGTTATTGTGGCTCATGAAATGCTAACTATTGTTAAATGTGTTTTAAAATTCCAGGATGATTTATATAATCAGAAGTTTTTGATAAAAACTAATTCTTAATCGGTCAAATACATATTTAATAAAGATTTTAACATATGCTTCGAAGATGATATTTGCAAGGTGGCAAGCTCAATTAGCCTTTTTTGATTTCGAGATCCAGTATAGAAAGGGAATTTATAACTCTCTTCCTGATTTCCTATCTCGGGAATATCTCAATTAAAAATGAATTTTTATACTACCTTTCTTAGTGAAAAAACTTTAATCACCATTTTAAAGGTAACATTCAGAGTTGCAACAATTATAAGGGTATTAAGCTGTTGAGTCACACTATGAAGATTTGGGAAAAGGTGGTTGAGCGGAGATTGAGAAGGGTTATTTCCATTTTGGAGAATTAGTTTGGTTTTATGCCTGGTCGCTCGACAACATAGGCAATCCACCTAGTGAGGAGATTGGTGGAGCAGTATAGGGAAAGGAAGAGGGATTTGCACATGGTATTCATGGACCTGGAGAAGGCATATGACAAAGTCCCTAAGGAGGTTCTTTGGAGATGCTTGGAGGTTCGAGCGATTTTGGTAGCGTACATCATAGCTATTAAGGACATGTACGATGGAGGGAAGACTTGGGTGAGAATGGCGGGAAGAGACTCAGGGCATTTTTCAATCGAGACAGAGTTGCATCAGGGATCGACTCTTAGCCCATTTCTATTTGTGTTGATGATGGACATGTTGACGTAGAGTATTCAAGGTGAGGTGCCTTGGTGTATGTTATTTGCGAATGATGTAGTGTTGATTGATGAGACGCGGGAGGGTGTGAATGAAAAACTGGAGGTTTGGAGGCAAACACTTGAATTTAAGGGGTTCAGGTTGAGTAGGTCCAAGACGGAGTAGATAGAATACAAGTTTAGTGACTCAAGTCAGGAGGATGAAGTGGTGGTGAGGTTGGATTTCCAGGATATTTGTAAGAGAGATAGTTTTAAGTATCTTGGGTCTATGCTTGAGGGGAATGGCGAGATTGATGAGGATATCTCTAAACATATTGGAGCAGGTTGAATGAAATGGATGCTCGCCTAGGGAGTGTTGCGTGATAATAATGTGCCCCATAATCTTAAAGGCAAATTCTACAAAGTGGCAGTCCGTTCGACCATACTGTATGAAGCGGAGTGTTGGCCAGTCAAGAACTCCCACATTCAAAGATTAAAGGTAGCGGAAATGAGAATGTTGCGTTGGATATGTGGACTTACTAGAGGGAATAGAGTTTCGAATGAGACTATTAGGGAGAAGATGGGAGTGGCTTCGGTGGAGGACAAGATACGAGAAGGAAGGCTGAGATAGTTTGGGCATGTGATGAGGAGGGGCACGGATGCCCTAGATCGTAGGTGTGAGAGGCTGTTTTGGATGGCTTTAGTAGTAAAGGTAGGACAAAGAAATACTGGAGGGAGATGATTAGACATGACATGGAGCAGCTACAGCTTACTGAGGATATGACCCTAGATAGGAAGGTGTGGAGGTCACGGAAAAGGGTAGAAGGATAGTGTGAGTGTATGGGTTGTAGCTAGGTATTAGGAGAGCTCGTGTGTAGCCGGGTTAGTAATACTAGGACTGTGTCCATAAGTAGAAGCCTCTAGTCAGGAGAGTTTGGGTGTGGTGGGTGTCTTTGGTCTGTGAGTGTATATTACTACAAGGTGGGTGTCCTATTTCTTATTTCTTATTTCGAATTGGTTGTATTTCTTTTATTTCGGATTTCTCTGATATCTATTTTATTATTTCTTATTCCTTATTTTTGTTATGTCATCCATCCTGCTTCATGTTTCACCACGACCTTGGGTACTATTCTCTATCCCGAGCTAGGGGTCAATCAGAAACAACTTCTCTACTTCTTCGGAGGTAGCGATATGGACTGTGTACATTTTACCCTCCACAGACCTCACTTTGTGAGAATACACTTGGTTTGTTGCTGTTGTTGTACCATTTTAAAGGTGGTTCCGTTACCGTTATACAAAGATTTGAAAAATCTTATAATTGACAAAGTTATCCATGATATGGTTAAAGCAGAATTTTCTTTTCAGGATTATGAAGAAATTAAAGAAATGTATGAACTGCATGACTACTGTTTATCTGATTAAAACTGATTATTATGTGTGCATTATGGACCCTCCATAGGAAAAGGCCAGAGGATGAAGAAAAGGAAAGGCGAGAAGATCATCCCTAAGAGAATCATATTCTCAAGGATCGTCATACGGATCCTCATCTAAATCTCAAGGATCGTTATACGAATCCTCATCCAACTCTCCGGTTATACAAATGGGGAAAAAGAGATTGATATAAACTCAAAAGTATCTCAGCAGGGTGAATCTTCGTCATCTCCATTAATTCATCTGGAAGATATTCCAGAAGAAAGTCCATTATATGGATATTTGCTAGAAGAATCTCTTTTCAAGGCGAAGATAAAGATGAAATAATAGCACGATATCTAGAAGAAGTAAAAAGAAATTTACTTCAATCCCTTAATCAATATGATAAGTTAGGCACTTCGATGAAAAGTGTGACTAGTAATGATACAGCAAAGGAAGATTTCCGAGACACTCAGCTCATACCCTAAGATAAGATACTATTAGAGAAAGCCATTGAACAAGCTGAAAGATTCACTAATCGGATGAAGGGGAAGGATAAAACATAAATAGTAGATACGCTGTTCTCACACAGTAGATACACTGTGGATGTACTGTACACAAATAGTAGATACACTGTTCATACACAGTAGATATACTGTATAAGGGACCCCAATGTGGGACCCATTTTTACCATGCATAGATTTTTTTTGTATATATAGGATCTTTCATTTGTAAAGAGACAACAGAAGCTCCTTTAGACTCCTTTCGTAAATTTCTCTCTCGTAATATTTCTCTTATTGTGAATAAAGAGATTACCGTTCATTACTATTTCGGCCTTTGCTCCGGCCATCTAAGGTATTAATTCATATTTTATTTTGAGTCTTTACTTATTACTCTCTTTCTCCGGCCGTGACTATGTCCGGCTAAGCATATCCATACCTATGTTGGATATCAAATTTCTCTTGCATAAT